>CM026219.1:21998794-22048794 GCA_014839995.1 Xenentodon cancila
AGTATTTTACACGTAGGAATAGTTGATCTCATTTTTAAGTCTAAGAGTGTAATTCATCATCACAACCATGGAAAAACATAATCCAGCCTCTTTCAGTTCAGTCAACATGTCCTCATAACAGCATTGCACCAAATCAAAGAGCACATTAAACATGTATTACTGTCTCCAGGCAACAGGCCCGTCTGGTTTGTAACGCTGAAGTGTGTCGTGTTCCAGGTGGCCTGCAGGTCATGAAGTGACCACCAGGGCCTGGCTCCAAAACCAGCCAAGCTCTGCTGACCCGATGTCACGAAGTCCAGCTTCAGAGCACAAATAAAATCAGCTGATGTTGACCTCTTACTTCGTAAACTTTGGAGCGACTAGGACTTTATTTAGGACGGAGTCTTGGCAGGCAAACCTGCACCAGACTAAACTACAGGAGCCTTCAACTCCACCTAAAACAACCACGCAACAGGAAAGCAGGCGGAGATGTTGGGCCTTTAAGGCTGACACGACATGAGCAGTGATCACCAGAGCAACTCTTCTAAACGTTAGAGAAGTTCGTTACAGCACTCGGTTCTTCAATTTGCACGTTTGCATCTCATTTTGATGTTCAGGAGTTGTCTTCACATCCTGCTTGTGTTGTGGAAGGTCAAATATTTGCTTTTACAGCATTACTACGTTGATCTAAATCACACTTAAACACGTCAGATCACGTGCTCCTGATGTGAGTTCTCCTTTAGTTTGAACCTGTTTAGGATTGTGACTTTCATCCCTCATGTAGCACAGATGTGGATATGTGCACATCTGTGAGTCTTGAGCTGAACCCTTCAGGCCTCCAGGAGGTTGGCCAGTCAGAGAACACATGCTCGCTTTAGGAAGAGCCTCTCCTGGGGGTTGAGGAACATCAGAGGCTGGTTGAGGAACATCAGAGGCTGGTTGAGGAAGGTTAGAGGCTGGTTGAGGAACGTCAGAGGCTGGTTAAGGAACGTCAGATGCTGGTTGAGGAACGCCAGAGGCTGGTTGAGGTACGTCAGAGGCTGGTTGAGGAAGGTTAGAGGCTGGTTGAGGAACGTCAGAGGCTGGTTAAGGAACGTCAGATGCTGGTTGAGGAACGCCAGAGGCTGGTTGAGGTACGTCAGAGGCTGGTTGAGGAACGTCAGAGACTGGTTGAGGAACGTCAGAGGCTGGTTGAGGTACGTCAGAGGCTGGTTGAGGAACGTCAGAGGCTGGTTGAGGATTGTCAGAGGCTGGTTAAGGAATGTCAGAGGCTGGTTGAGGAACGCCAGAGGCTGGTTGAGGTACGTCAGAGGCTGGTTGAGGATTGTCAGAGGCTGGTTGAGGAACGCCAGAGGCTGGTTGAGGAACATCAGAGACTGGTTGAGGAACGTCAGATGCTGGTTGAGGAACGCCAGAGGCTGGTTGAGGTACGTCAGAGGCTGGTTGAGGAACGTCAGAGGCTGGTTGAGGATTGTCAGAGGCTGGTTGAGGAATGTCAGAGGCTGGTTGAGGAACGCCAGAGGCTGGTTGAGGTACGTCAGAGGCTGGTTGAGGATTGTCAGAGGCTGGTTGAGGATTGTCAGAGGCTGGTTAAGGAATGTCAGAGGCTGGTTGAGGAACGCCAGAGGCTGGTTAAGGAATGTCAGAGGCTGGTTGAGGATTGTCAGAGGCTGGTTAAGGAATGTCAGAGGCTGGTTAAGGAATGTCAGAGGCTGGTTGAGGAACGTCAGAGGCTGGTTGAGGATTGTCAGAGGCTGGTTAAGGAATGTCAGAGGCTGGTTGAGGAACGCCAGAGGCTGGTTAAGGAATGTCAGAGGCTGGTTGAGGAACGTCAGAGGCTGGTTGAGGAACGCCAGAGGCTGGTTGAGGTACGTCAGAGGCTGGTTGAGGAACGTCAGAGACTGGTTGAGGAACGTCAGAGGCTGGTTGAGGAATGTCAGAGGCTGGTTGAGGAACGCCAGAGGCTGGTTAAGGAATGTCAGAGGCTGGTTGAGGATTGTCAGAGGCTGGTTAAGGAATGTCAGAGGCTGGTTAAGGAATGTCAGAGGCTGGTTGAGGAACATCAGAGGCTGGTTGAGGATTGTCAGAGGCTGGTTAAGGAATGTCAGAGGCTGGTTGAGGAACGCCAGAGGCTGGTTAAGGAATGTCAGAGGCTGGTTGAGGAACGCCAGAGGCTGGTTAAGGAATGTCAGAGGCTGGTTGAGGAACGTCAGAGACTGGTTGAGGAATGTCAGAGGCTGGTTGAGGAACGCCAGAGGCTGGTTGAGGTACGTCAGAGGCTGGTTGAGGAATGTCAGAGGCTGGTTGAGGATTGTCAGAGGCTGGTTAAGGAATGTCAGAGACTGGTTGAGGAACGTCAGAGGCTGGTTGAGGAACGCCAGAGGCTGGTTGAGGAACGTCAGAGACTGGTTGAGGAACGTCAGAGGCTGGTTGAGGTACGTCAGAGGCTGGTTGAGGTACGTCAGAGGCTGGTTGAGGAACGTCAGAGGCTGGTTGAGGAACGTCAGAGGCTGGTTGAGGATTGTCAGAGGCTGGTTAAGGTACGTCAGAGGCTGGTTGAGGTACGTCAGAGGCTGGTTGAGGAACGTCAGAGGCTGGTTGAGGATTGTCAGAGGCTGGTTAAGGTACGTCAGAGGCTGGTTGAGGTACGTCAGAGGCTGGTTGAGGAACGCCAGAGGCTGGTTGAGGAACGCCAGAGGCTGGTTGAGGAATGTCAGAGGCTGGTTGAGGAACGTCAGAGGCTGGTTGAGGATTGTCAGAGGCTGGTTGAGGAACGCCAGAGGCTGGTTAAGGAATGTCAGAGGCTGGTTGAGGAACGTCAGAGACTGGTTGAGGAATGTCAGAGGCTGGTTGAGGAACGCCAGAGGCTGGTTGAGGTACGTCAGAGGCTGGTTGAGGAATGTCAGAGGCTGGTTGAGGATTGTCAGAGGCTGGTTAAGGAATGTCAGAGACTGGTTGAGGAACGTCAGAGGCTGGTTGAGGAACGCCAGAGGCTGGTTGAGGAACGTCAGAGACTGGTTGAGGAACGTCAGAGGCTGGTTGAGGTACGTCAGAGGCTGGTTGAGGTACGTCAGAGGCTGGTTGAGGAACGTCAGAGGCTGGTTGAGGAACGTCAGAGGCTGGTTGAGGATTGTCAGAGGCTGGTTAAGGTACGTCAGAGGCTGGTTGAGGTACGTCAGAGGCTGGTTGAGGAACGTCAGAGGCTGGTTGAGGATTGTCAGAGGCTGGTTAAGGTACGTCAGAGGCTGGTTGAGGTACGTCAGAGGCTGGTTGAGGATTGTCAGAGGCTGGTTGAGGAACGCCAGAGGCTGGTTGAGGAATGTCAGAGGCTGGTTGAGGAACGTCAGAGGCTGGTTGAGGATTGTCAGAGGCTGGTTGAGGAACGCCAGAGGCTGGTTGAGGAATGTCAGAGGCTGGTTGAGGAACGCCAGAGGCTGGTTGAGGATTGTCAGAGGCTGGTTGAGGAACCAGAGTCAAATGCATGAAAACAGCAGAACATAGTCCCTTTAGTCCTCAGGTCTATTTGAAGAGAAACGGAGGAATGAAGCTGAGGGATGTCATCAGTTACTGAACAGAGCCTGTCTTGAAGCAACATACAGGAAGCATAAATATGCAGAGAGCATTTCTGCAACACTCAGACACATTTGTGAAAACAGTCTTTTTCATATAATCTTCTGCTCCGTGTAAACAGAGTTGCCGTTGACGACAGCAGGGTTATGTTTAGTGTTGGCCAACCCCCTGACAGCACAATTATTTTTTCTGCTCGTCTGCCGCAGAGTTTCCCCACCAGCATCCACACACACAAACCGATCTTTCTTCCCATCCTTCACACCCCTCCCCCACCCACTGAGCTATTCCTGATTAACCGTAAATGAGCAAATATTTTCCCAGTGTTCACCAGGTTAGTTCCCCATTTAATTAAACTGGCTCATTATGTCGCACTCTGATTAGTGGAAGAGAATCAATTATTCAATTCACAAACATGGGCTGCAGGAGCTGGAGGTGCACAACGAGCTACTCATTTAATTCCAAGGACACTAATTAGCTACAAAGCAAGCAGTAACTTTTCTGCTCTTTTTCCCTCCCCTGCCTTCTTTTCCAATTAATGCATATGCAGGACACTTAAAGTTCGCAAACAGATGAGGAGGAATCACTGGCAGTCCTGTGGGAGGGGCTTTAAGCAGTTGTTGTGGGATCAGGGGCGGCGGAGGGGCGGGGCTGGTCAATCTGCTGATTCTCTTTGAGTTAGTGAGGTCAAGGAAGAGGAGCAGGTAGGAGGGAGCGCGTTTGCTGATATGTAGATCATTGAGGCCGGCGTTGGAGAAGCCACTCGTGGGATTTGTGGACATGCCGAGCTGAGGCTGCTTACTTTTGTTGTCTGCAATCAAACAGTGGGCAATTATCTGAATTATTGACAGCAGATTTCTCATTTCAACTGCAAATTAAGGCTATCAATAAAGCTTTCTGATGCAAAAGTGACTAATTAACCAAGCGAGTAGGGCTCTGAAGCCTTGATTTGAAAAAAAGAGGGAGAGGAAAAAAGAAAGAAAAAGAAGGAAAAAAATCCGCTGCACGTTGTGGAAACACAGGGGAACTAATTAGTTTAATTATCAAAACAGCTAATTAAAATTACACAGTTGCCTAATTAGTTCTCTGCTTCTTGCTGTCCTCTCGCTCTTTCTTTTTTCTCAGCTGCCCTCTTCTTCTTTAATTGACAGGTTGAATTTAAATATAAAATATATAAAGAGTATTTTGTGTGAGTGAGAGAGAGAGCGAGGCAGTATGTGGGAGACTTTTATTTATTTATTTCGTTTTTTATGCATGTGTGCTTGTAAAGAATCTGGAGAGCACATAAACGCCAGCTGGATATTTCTAAGAAGCTCACAAGTCCTGCAAAATGGAGCTTTTAAATTTGATGTAAGAGATCCGAGAACACAGGTCTGAACGAGTTGGTCTAAATGTTAACGGCATGATCAGCGGCTGACCGCGTACAGACTCCTCCCCCACGTCCGTAGTTGAACGTGTGAAGCCGGCGGAGGTTTAGTTTGAACCCTGTCCCACATCCCGGGTTTCAGGGGCCCCTGCAGCAGGCTGATCAGCAGCTTCGGTGCAGGAGACCGCAGAAGACTGGACCAGGACGGTTTCCAGGAGAACCTCTTCTGTCTGAAAGCAACATGAAAGCAGACGTCTGGAACAACGTTTTTCTGGACAGGTGAGACCAGCGTGGAGACGTTTGGGCTTCATGTCCAGAAGCATGTTTGGAGGAAACCAAACAGAAACATCTCAGACTCCCCATCAAAGACCTGAAGCTACGGTGGAAAGAAGAATGGACCAGAATTCCTCCACAAGAACGAGACACAGAGCTAAAAGACGGGCGTCAGCAGGACTACGGACACGAGTTAACCTCAGCAGAAACAGCATGCACAGATGTACTTGTGCCCCAGAACTTCACCTGTGAACGTGTTCAAACATTCATCTTATTAAATGCCTTAACGCACAAGAACACTATTCACAAGCACTTTAATCCATTATTGTAATAATTAAACTAAAGCTGCTGTTGAAGGTTAAATGCTTTAAAATGCACTTTTGTTTTGTTCATTTGGTTTAGACACCAAGAAAACAGCAAAACAATGAGCTCAGTTAATTATCTCCAACAGCACCGAGGTTGGAAGGTCTGGTATTTATGTAATGATGTAAGTGATTCTGAGGAGATGAAGCTCCTACACTGAACATTTACAGTGTGTACGTGTCTCCAACGTGACGAGCAGAGAACAAAGCTTCTAGGTGCAAAGAGAGCTGCTAAACAGCGGCAGGTAAAAACTCCACTTTAAGAGAGAAGAAGACTGGATGGGAACAGAGAGGAGAGACACAGACACACGGCAAAGGTACCAAAGACCAGATCCGTCAGCAGTAGAACCAAGACTTCTATGACTGGTACCTGGTTAGTTGGTGGACTACAGAGACCACTATCTAAACAGGTGTAGACAGCAGACACTGAGGTGTTCAGAGGTGGGACTGGTGGTCAGACGGGGGACTGCAGGTCAGAGGGGGGGACTGCAGGTCAGAGGGGGGGACTGCAGGTCAGAGGGGGGGACTGAAGGACAGAGGTGGGACTGAAGGACAGAGGGGGGACTGCAGGTCAGAGGGGGGGACTGAAGGACAGAGGTGGGACTGCAGGTCAGAGGGGGGGACTGAAGGACAGAGGGTGGGACTGCAGGTCAGAGATGGGACTGCAGGTCAGAGGTGGGACTGCAGGTCAGAGGTGGGACTGCAGGTCAGAGGGGGGGATTGCAGGTCAGAGGGGGGGACTGCAGGTCAGAGGTGGGACTGCAGGTCAGAGGGGGGACTGCAGGTCAGAGGGTGGGACTGCAGGTCAGAGGTGGGGACTCAAGGACAGAGGGGGGGACTGCAGGTCAGAGGGGGGACTGCAGGTCTGAGGTGGGACTGAAGGACAGAGGTGGGACTGAAGGACAGAGGGGGGACTGCAGGTCAGAGGGGGGGACTGAAGGACAGAGGTGGGACTGGAGGACAGAGGGGGGGACTGAAGGACAGAAGGGGGGACTGCAGGTCAGAGGGGGGACTGCAGGTCTGAGGTGGGACTGCAGGTCAGAGGTGGGACTGCAGGTCAGAGGGGGGGACTGCAGGTCAGAGGGTGGGACTGCAGGTCAGAGGTGGGGACTCAAGGACAGAGGGGGGGACTGCAGGTCAGAGGGGGGGACTGCAGGTCAGAGGGGGGGACTGCAGGTCAGAGAGGGGGACTGCAGGTCAGAGGGGGGGACTGAAGGACAGAGGTGGGACTGAAGGACAGAGGGGGGACTGCAGGTCAGAGGGGGGGACTGAAGGACAGAGGTGGGACTGGAGGACAGAGGGGGGGACTGAAGGACAGAGGGGGGGACTGCAGGTCAGAGGGGGGACTGCAGGTCTGAGGTGGGACTGCAGGTCAGAGGTGGGACTGCAGGTCAGAGGGGGGGACTCAAGGACAGAGGGGGGGACTGCAGGTCAGAGGGGGGGACTGCAGGTCAGAGGGGGGACTGCAGGTCAGAGGGTGGGACTGCAGGTCAGAGGTGGGGACTCAAGGACAGAGGGGGGGACTGCAGGTCAGAGGGGGGACTGCAGGTCTGAGGTGGGACTGAAGGACAGAGGTGGGACTGAAGGACAGAGGGGGGACTGCAGGTCAGAGGTGGGGACTGAAGGACAGAGATGGGACTGGAGGACAGAGGGGGGGACTGAAGGACAGAGGGGGGGACTGCAGGTCAGAGGGGGGACTGCAGGTCAGAGATGGGACTGCAGGTCAGAGGTGGGACTGCAGGTCAGAGGGGGGGACTGCAGGTCAGAGGGTGGGACTGCAGGTCAGAGGTGGGACTGAAGGACAGAGGGGGGGACTGCAGGTCAGAGATGGGACTGCAGGTCTGAGGTGGGACTGCAGGTCAGAGGTGGGACTGCAGGTCAGACGGGGGACTGCAGGTCAGAGGTGGGGACTGCAGGACAGAGGGGGGACTGCAGGTCAGAGGGGGGGACTGCAGGTCAGAGGGGGGGACTGCAGGTCAGAGGGGGGGACTGAAGGACAGAGGTGGGACTGAAGGACAGAGGGGGGACTGCAGGTCAGAGGGGGGGACTGAAGGACAGAGGTGGGACTGGAGGACAGAGGGGGGGACTGAAGGACAGAGGGGGGGGACTGCAGGTCAGAGGGGGGACTGCAGGTCTGAGGTGGGACTGCAGGTCAGAGGTGGGACTGCAGGTCAGAGGGGGGGACTGCAGGTCAGAGGGTGGGACTGCAGGTCAGAGGTGGGGACTGAAGGACAGAGGGGGGGACTGCAGGTCAGAGGGGGGACTGCAGGTCTGAGGTGGGACTGCAGGTCAGAGGTGGGACTGCAGGTCAGACGGGGGACTGCAGGTCAGAGGTGGGGACTGCAGGACAGAGGGGGGACTGCAGGTCAGAGGTGGGACTGCAGGTCAGAGGGGGGGACTGAAGGACAGAGGTGGGACTGGAGGACAGAGGGGGGGACTGAAGGACAGAGGGTGGGACTGAAAGACAGAGGGGGGGAATGCAGGTCTGAGGTGGGACTGCAGGTCAGAGGGGGGGACTGAAGGACAGAGGGTGGGACTGAAGACCAGAGGGTGGGACTGAAAGACAGAGGGGGGACTGCAGGTCAGAGGTGGGACTGCAGGTCAGAGGGTGGGACTGAAAGACAGAGGGGGGACTGCAGGTCAGAGGGTGGGACTGAAGGACTGAGGGGGGACTGGAGGACAGAGGGGGGGACTGAAGGACAGAGGGGGGGACTGCAGGTCAGAGGGGGGGACTGAAGGACAGAGGTGGGACTGGAGGACAGAGGGGGGGACTGAAGGACAGAGGGGGGGACTGCAGGTCAGAGGGGGGACTGCAGGTCTGAGGTGGGACTGCAGGTCTGAGGTGGGACTGCAGGTCAGAGGGGGGAACTGAAGGACAGAGGGTGGGACTGCAGGTCAGAGGGGGGGGGGGGACTGAAGGACAGAGGGTGGGACTGAAAGACAGAGGGGGGACTGCAGGTCAGAGGTGGGACTACAGGTTAGAGGGTGGGACTGAAGGACAGAGGGTGGGACTGAAAGACAGAGGGGGGACTGCAGGTCAGAGGGGGGGACTGAAGGACAGAGGGTGGGACTGAAAGACAGAGGGCGGACTGCAGGTCTGAGGTGGGACTGAAAGACAGAGGGGGGACTGCAGGTCTGAGGGGGATCATGTTGCTGGCCAGCGGTCCAAACAGTCAGCTTGGTCCATTTGGGTTTGTTAACACTGTTGGACTGATTACTTTTAAACTACAAGTCAAATAAACGACCAAACTTAATTCCACCGCTGTCTGCTGCTGTGCTGTAGCTTCGAGTCCTCAGCATTTGAGCAGATGTTGTTTCACTTGAAGTGTGATTCTTAGCTCAGAAGCTCCCCCAGACATGGACATGGAGGTCAGGGCTGGTTTTGGACCTTTACTCTGGCTGTGGCCCTGCTCAGTCTCTCTCTCATTTCCTTCTCTTCTCTTCTTCCATCACGTCTTTGTCAGGTTTCTTAGTTGTCCTGAATGTCCACTGTTTCCCTGTGAACTACGCTGCTGATGAACAGTTGCAGGGACACGACACGAATAAAATTAATCACCTTTCATTTCATTTCTTCACTTCATTTTATTGATTCATTCCAGACACGTCAAAACCATTAAGCATAACAACGGTAACACCAGTATGTATGTAAATAAATATACATATACACACTATACAATATACAATATACACGTACAATACTACATATTAAACACCATATACTCCACTAATTCTACATATACTTCATATAAAACACTATATACTACATATAAAACACTATATACTACACTAATACTACATATACTTCATATAGAACACTATATACTACATATTAAACACCATATACTCCACTAATACCACATATACTTCATATTAAACACCATATACTCCACTAATTCTACATATACTTCATATAAAACACTATATACTCCACTAATACTGCATATACTTCATATTAAACACCATATACTCCACTAATTCTACATATACTTCATATAAAACACCATATACTCCACTAATACTACATATACTACACTAGCTCTGAAGCATCCTCCCCTGGTCCAGCAGGCATCCGACCCGGAGCCACCAGCCACCTCAGCCGGCTCCTCCCATATGTTTTTTCTAACCTTGCTGCCCATCCTGACACACCCCTCCCCTTTGATCTGAGGGACCAGCACTCTGATGTAGTAGCTTGTCACCCGTGGTTGTGTGATGTGGGTCTCATGTCGATGCTCAGCATCCTGCTCCAGGACCCTTCGACATGTGACATGTCTAATAAGCTGTGAGTTTTATACATTTTATGATTAACTAATCTCGGCACTCTTTCCACTACAGCTGACAGGTTCTGCCTCAATCCACCTGTCAATCTCATTCTCATTTTTAAAGAAATAGAACCACATCATATGCAAACAGCAAAGAAGGATGTGGTCCATGTTTATGGGCTGTATCTGTTGAGTATTTAATAAATCAATACTTTTTTTGCACCCCATGGCAGTCCAAATGGATATTATACTGACTTACCGGCACCCAGGTTCATTATATTTATGCTGAGCAGCTGGAGAAGGGTCTTCTTTATTTCATGTAAATGGTCCAGCACAGGGCAGCACGGTGGCTTAGTGGTCAGCACTGTTGCCTCACAGCAAGAAGGTTCCTGGTTCGATTCCCGGTCTGGTGGGTCTTTCTGTGTGGAGTTTGCATGTTCTCCCCGTGCTTGCGTGGGTTCCCTCCGGGTACTCCGGCTTCCTCCCACAGTCCAAAAACATGCTTGATAGGTTAATTGATATGTTTAAATTGCCCGTAGGTGTGAATGTGAGCACCTGGTTGTCTGTCTTTGTATGTGGCCCTGTGATGGACTGGCGACCTGTCCAGGTGGACCCCTGCCGTTCACCTGCTATGCATCAGGATAGGCTCCGACAGACACCCGTGACCCGGAGACGGAGTCTGTGGGTTGATGGATGGTGCAGATCAGCCATTTTTAGCTTTACTGCTCAGATAGTTTATTATTTACCGACTTCAGTGGAACATTGAACTGAACAAAAGTTAGAGTACTGGTTCAAAGTGTTGCCTCTACTTCCTCCGCAAACTGCGAAGAGCCAGAGCTCCGGCCCCCATCAGGTACACCTTCTATAGATGCACCATCGAGAGCATCCGGACCAGCTGCATCACCGTGTGGTACGGATCCTGCACCGCAACCTGTCGCAAATCTCTCCAACGCGTCGTGAGAGCAGCTGAGAAGATCGTTGGTGTCTCTCTCCCCTCACTTCAGGACATCTACAGCAGCCGTCTGACTCGCAAAGCCCTCAGCATTGTGAGAGACCCCACCCACCTGTCACACAGCCTCTTCAGTCTGCTGCCTTCAGGGAGGAGGCTGCGGACCCTCCGGGCCAGAACCAGCAGACTGAAGGACAGCTTCGTCCACCAGGCTGTCAGGACACTTAACACTCTCCCTTCTCTTCCACCGTTTCCTGCCTTGCCCCCCCCTCACTCACTCTGATCTCAGTATCTGCACCAGGCACTTTTGGCAGAACTGGACCGCTTGCTTTGCACCATGTCACTTTAAACAAACCGAAAAACTGTTGTTGTCATGTCACAACTTGTTTCTTGTCTCTTTTTAACCTGCACTTTGTGTTTAAAATGTATTTATTGTGTAGCACCGAGGGTTTGAGGGTAACGCAATTTCGATTCTCTGTATGTATCTCACATGTGGTAGAATTGACAATAAACTTGACTCTGACTCTCTGATATATAACTATATATATAACAGGTAACGATGCAGTCACTTAAATCTACAAATATGCACACAGACCTGCATGCATCACTAACACACTCCACACAGTCACCAAACTGCACCCATCTGTGTCTCGTCTCTCCGTCTTTAATCTCCCACCGCTGGAATCTTAGAATTCTTTGGCAGGTTTCTTCAGTTGTTTTCTTATTTCTTTGTTTTCTTGGGATCAATACATGTGGTAGACTGTCAAGAGCGCACACACACACACCCATGCACAAAAACAACTCAAAACCTCTGTTGAGATTTAAATGTGCCGTCAAACTTTGTACTAACCAATAACATATATGCAGATGGGGGTCCGTGTATTTATGGGGATTAAAACATGTATTGAGCATTGAGGAATTAGTGACTCTGTCTTGGAAATCAACATACATTCTTACATTTGCTTCTTCAGAGGTCTTTCAACCGTCCTCCTTGTGTCTTGTTGTGGCTGTAGCTTACTTGTAAATCCCTGGTCTTTATTAACTTCTTAGTGAATAGGATGGCCCTTGGAAAAGAAGACATTTTGTAAATAAAATGCAATCTATAAGAGGCCAGCAGGGAAGGGAAGCACAATTTGATTAGAATAGTCAATGCGGTTCCCCTTTTGACCCATATAGAGAACGTTTTAGCTCCGACACAGCAAAGACAGCTTCCATCAGGTCCTTATCTGTTACAAGTTGCATTGCTTGCACCTCGATTCAGTCGGGGCCAATAACCATGCTTTTTCTCTTCTTAGACATAAGAATCTGTGGGATTTCTGCACTGATCAGCACTGAATTGTAATAAAAGCACAGGAAGGATGCTCAGCTTCCCTCATTTTGCACCTTTCCAGTCTCATAAATGGCGTATTTTACCTTTTCTTCTCTAGAAAACAAAAGAAAACCTGTTGAGTGGGGTGTTCAATAATCAATGCCAATCTACAGTGTGATGACGGTGGCGTGTTCGGCTTTAAACCCTTAAGTTAACCGGTCATGACCAAGAAAGTGAGGCAGCGAGCGCTTCGCTTGACGGATTCTCATACGAAGCCATTTCCCCAAAACTGGAACCTGTGTAAAAAGTACATGAACATCAACTCATTTACTGACAAAACATTCAAAGTTAACGTGAAACGCTTGAACAATTTACGAAAACTGTTCTCTTAGTTTGTCTTAAAAAAGATGTTTGAGGGAAATGTTCTTCACCACGTTGAGGCATCTCCTCTATACACATCTGAGGAGCTGAGGAGAGCAGCTCCTGGAGTTCTGGGAATGTCATCCTGGTCTGATCCGGACTGGACTGGACCTGCTCAGCAATACTGACTCGTCTTTGTCTGACTTTTCCTCTCATGATCCGAATCGGGATCTAATAGTCTCCCACACCATCAGAGATGCAGACTTTTAAAAACAAGCCTCGCGGTCCCTCTCCTTGTCCTCGTGGACGCGCTGGTCAAGATTTCCCAAAAGAATTTCAGATTCACGTTTATCTGACCACAGGACAGTTTTCAAGTTTTCCTCAGTTCAATTTAAATGAACATTGGCTCGGGAATATGACGCTCTTTGATTCTTCTTTGCAGAATCACGTCTGTTTTTAATGCAGCGCTGCCTGAAGACCCGAAAGATCCAAGGCCCCCAATGCTGAGGGAGGGGCTTCAAGATGAGCCCTTTTTTTGTCCTTAAATGATAAAAACCATTCGTGTAAACGTGTAAACTTCAGTTGGATGACAATCGGTTGTATAAATTAGGTCTGCTGCCGATTGTTGTTGCAGATCTGCAAATGACGTCACAGGTCAAAATGATGTAACGGGGCCAAATGATGTAACGGGGCCAAATGATGTAACGGGGCCAAATGATGTAACGAGGCCAAATAACATAACGAGGCCAAATAACATAACGAGGCCAAATAACATAACGGGGCCAAATAACATAACGGGGCCAAATGATGTAACTGGGCCAAATGATGTAACGGGGCCAAATGATGTAACGAGGCCAAATAACATAACGGGGTCAAATGATGTAACTGGGCCAAATGATGTAACGAGGCCAAATGATGTAACGGGGCCAAATGATGTAACGAGGCCAAATAACATAACGGGGTCAAATGATGTAACTGGGCCAAATGATGTAACGAGGCCAAATGATGTAACGGGGCCAAATGATGTAACGAGGCCAAATGATGTAACGAGGCCAAATGATGTAACTGGGCCAAATGATGTAACTGGGCCAAATGATGTAACTGGGCCAAATGATGTAACTGGGCCAAATGATGTAACGAGGCCAAATGATGTAACTGGGCCAAATGATGTAACTGGGCCAAATGATGTAACTGGGCCAAATGATGTAACGGGGCCAAATGATGTAACTGGGCCAAATGATGTAACGAGGCCAAACAACATAACGGGGCCAAATGATGTAACGAGGCCAAATGATGTAACGAGGCCAAACAACATAACGGGGCCAAATGATGTAACGGGGCCAAATGATGTAACTGGGCCAAACGACATAACGGCGTCAAATGACATAACAGGGCCAAACGACATAACGGGGCCAAATGACTTAACGGGGCCAAACAACATAACGGGGCCAAATGACATAACGGGGCCAAATGATGAAACAGGGCCAAACGACATAAAAGGGCCAAATGACATAAAAGGGCCAAATGACATAACAGGGCCAAACGACGTAACAGGGCCAAGCGACGTAACAGGGTCAAACTACTTAAGAGGGCCAAACGACTTAACAGGGCCAAATGACATAACAGGGCCAAACGACTTAACGGGGCCAAATGATATAACGGCGTCAAATGACATAACAGGGCCAAACGATGTAACAGGGCCAAACGACTTAACGGGGCCAAATGACATAACAGGGCCAAATGACATAACGGCGTCAAATGACATAACAGGGCCAAATGACATAACAGGGCCAAATGACATAACAGGGCCAAACGACATAACGGGGCAAAATGACTTAATGGGACCAAATGACATAACAGGGCCAAACGACTTAACGGGGCCAAACGACGTAACGGGGCCAAACGACATAACAGGGCCAAATGACATAACAAGGCCAAATGATGTAACGGGGCCAAATTGCATAACAGGGCCAAACAACATAACGGTGCCAAATGACATAACAGGGCAAAATGACGTAACAGGGCCAAATGACTTAACGGGGCCAAATGACATAACGGGGCCAAACGACGTAATGGGGCCAAATGACATAACAGGGCCAAATGACGGAACAAGACCAAATGACATAACGGGGCCAAATGATAAAACAGGGTCAAACGACTTAAGAGGGCCAAACGACTTAACAGGGCCAAATGACATAACAGTGCAATATGACATAATTGGGCCAAATTACATAACAGGGTCAAGTGATGTAACGGGGCCAAATGACATAACAGGACAGAAAAGTGTGTATCTGTAGAGCGGCTTTGAAGCTGCCATGCTGCAAATAGTCGAACAAAACTGGGAAGCTGGCTTGAACTCACCCACTTACATCAAACACTGACGTTAAAGATCATATCTGTTCAAACAGCCTAAAAGCAAATGTTACCAAAACATCATCTGAAACATTTGTTGTTAGGGCTGAGACCAGGACTAGCAGGGCTGAGACCAGGACTGGCAGGGCTGAGACCAGGACTGGCAGGGCTGAGACCAGGACTGGCAGGGCTGGGACCAGGACTGGCAGGGTTGAGACCAGGACTGGCAGGGCTGAGACCAGGACTGGCAGGGTTGAGACCAGGACTGGCAGGGCTGAGACCAGGACTGGCAGGGCTGAGATGAGAAGTTGCAGTACTGGGACCAGGACTTGTAGGACTGAGACCAGGACTAACATGGCTGAGATGAGGACTAGTAGAGCTGGGCAGCAATTTCTTAAATAACAGCTGCATTTATTCCCCATAAAACAGAAAAAAGAGTTTGTTTTGAATACTAAAGTCACAGAAAAGTTGTCACAGAAAAGAACTGCAAGCGAGATAGTTATTTTACCTTTTCAGACTCAAAAACAAATCTTGAACCAAGAAACCTCTGCCTGTCCTGACATCAGACCTGGTTCCGGTCCTGGGCTGGAACCACTTGAGATCTGGTTCAGCTTTGGAACGTTTTAAAGACCTGGGTTGTACTTCCGCATCCACAGTGCCACCACATCACCATGTCTTTCTATATTTATTTATCTCCTCTGTGCAGATTCCACCTCTGTTTAGTGAACTTTAAATCTCCTCAGAAGGTCCTAAGAAGGTCCTAAGAAAGTCCTCAGAGGGTCGAAGCAAAACCATCATCTCAGTGCTGTCAGGTGTCTGTTCATGCTGCCAGGAGGCATCGGGGAACACTCGCCGACAGAGTAACTGGATTTACCTCCACTGTCTTGATCCGTAAACACTAAAAGGTGATGCTGGAACCGTCAACCCTGGTGGTTAGTTAAAGCAGCCGTGGTGCAGCTCAGAGGACAGTCTTTCCTGCTTTGCCTTTGGAAGAAATGTCATTCTGAGCTGTAAATGAACACCTAAAAGAGCATCATTGTTCTTATTTGAAAGATAACATGTTCATTGTGCTGCCAACTGAACCGACACAGCATCGAGGTCTGTTTCAGTTTGTTGCTGAGTGAAACTTTATTGGCGATTAAACAGGATCTCCTCATGGCAGCATGCTGGGTGGAGGTGTGTGGTAACATCTGTGCAGATATTTTAGCTCAACAAACCAACAGAGGTAACTGACGTGAGGTGGTCGTCTTCCAGATAACTGCCAGGCTTCTTCATTCTGCCCATTTGCCCGTTTTCAGGTCCAGCCAGCTCTTCCAGGATGATGCTGACTGGACCTCCCAGAACGGTGGTTCAGAACCACCAGAACCTTAAAAGAGCCGTGGGTTACATCACAGTTTCCAGTCTTTTTGACTCAGTCGTTGGTCTGAACTGGTGCTTTCTTTACTGTCAGATGTCAAAAAACCTCTGGTTCCTCTCAAAGGCTTGAATCAAGGGGTCTGGACTTCCTTCTCTTTGTTCTTGGAGATGTGTCACCTTCAGTCCAGAAGCCATCAGCAGCTGGCGACACCTTGACTCGTGCCTTGGAGAGTTAGAGCGTCCTGCGTGACTGGAGCTGCTTTGGTAGAAAAGGTTTGCAGATTCCTGAGCCAGTGTTAATAAAAGTACGACTTTTTACCGGTATTGTGTTGAATCAGTTACGTCTGTAATCGTACACATCTTCAGGAACTGTATTATGATGAGACTGGGCTGCAGGAGCTGCACACTCCCTCCACCACGCTTAGGTAGCTATTTTCTACAGTTTTTGGGGGGTGAGAGTTGTTAGAGTCGTTGATTTGCGTTTATGTGTTTGTGCAGAAAACAATGTTGGTGTACAGCCATGGATGGAGGCAAGTTGCTTGGACGTGGAGGTTCGCTGCTGGCCAGAGATGAAGCACAAAGACCCGTTTCTCTCAGCACCCCCAGCCCGGCACCAGCACCGCTTCCACTCCTCCTCCCCTTCCTCCTCCCGTTTCTCTGCTTGTGCGAGGTCCCACCCTTAATTAAGTCTGCTGGGGTTTAAAGTGTTGAATCTGGTTTAAAGCTCATCTCAGCACATTTAGAAAAACTGTGAGAATGTGCATGGTAATCAGAGTACCGCCGTTTGAGTAGGTGTGTTGGCCACCAAGAGGCTCAGACTCGCTATTTTCATGGTTGTTTGTGTGTGTGTGTGTGTGTGTGTGTGTGTGTGTGTGTGTGTGTGTGTGTGTGTGTGTGTGTGTGTGTGTGTGTGTGTGCGTGCATATATTCTTGGGAGGTAGGGAGTGGGTGTGATTATTTCCAACTGTCATATAGTTTCTTTTGTAAGAACTCAAGGCTCCCGCTGCTCCACAAGTTAATCTTATCACAGCGAAATCCCATTACTTTTATCAAGGTTATTTCTCAGACTACATATGTAGCGCGGTACATCCTGTTCTGCTGGCCATTGTGTGTCTTTTTATGTGTTTCTGAACCAAAAATTGAGCTCCATTTTTACCAGCTGAATGGTGCGTCCAGAGCAGCAGCAACGTAACAGCTCAATGAGACAGCAGTAATGGGGGCATCGCTGCATTTCACCTCGGGCCCCGCGCCGGGTACCGCCTTTCCTTTCTCTGCTCACACTGACATTTAAAATGGACATTTTTGGCATTGATAATAGCTCAGTGGCAGGCCTGGAAGCCAGCGGTGTGATGAAAGCTATTTAAATGCTTGCAAAGTGGCAAGATTAAAATCGAATAAGTGCAGCTTCTTCCCTCCCTTTTTCTGCTTGACTTATCTGGATTCGTTCCCCCAGACCCTTGCAGCAGCGAAGTCTGGGAAACTCCCCCATCCCAACACACCAATTACCCCTGGATGGATTTTTTTACTGAAGCAAGATAATTGTCTAATTATCTGGGTAAAATGGGAAGTCTGCTGTGTTAAAGTGGTGTTTTTTAAGTGTCTGTGAGGTGGGGAAATTGGAGACTACAGGGGAGGATTGTGTCATTTGTGAAACACCCACTCCTATCAAAACCGACAAATAAATAAATTGGAGCATAGAGGTATCAAATAAGAGATTGTTGGCCTGGAAGAGCAGGCGGCGGGAGAACCTGCTGCAGCAAATACCACCGGTCCTCAGGTGAGTTCCCGCCTCCAATCACAGGTACAACGGCACGGTTCACGTGACAACATGATCATCTGATCACTGTGAATCTTTCTATCAGACAAATGCAAACTCAGACAAACAAAAACAACATGCAACCTTTATCCCAGGTCATGACATAAAAAACAGAAAGAAAAACAAAGTATGTGGGCAATACTAAGTACCCCGATGATTAGGAGCTTGTAGGACGCCTGTAGCATCAGAAACCTGAAGTGGTGCGTATGCGTATGTCATCATCAGTCTCTCATGAGGCCCGTTTCTATCAGCGAGGGTCCAGGCTGGTCTTACAGGACCAACAGTAAAGTGTCTCCAGGAACGGCTCCACAACGTGAACTTTCTGCAGACGCACATACCTTGTGTGGGTTTAGTGCTCAGGGCGCTCCAGGAACCCTGCTGGGAGGAGGATGGTGTTGACTTGGTGTTGGCAGGATATGTTACGGGCAGGAGCTGACGTTCAGCCGCTTCAACGTCTCCTTCCAGCACGAGGCGCCTCTGCTCTTGGCTCCATGTTTTCAATACAAGCAGCAAACAGAAACGCAGCAGTCGCTTCATTTCATGTTGTCCTTTTAGTTTATTTAGTGGAGCTATGATCGGAGCCACCTGTGTAACAAATCCAGTCCTGAAGTTTCCTGGCTCCTAAATATTCCAGTCAACTGTCAGCTGTGTTATAACAACATGGAAGTGTTTGGGAACGTCAGCAACTCAGCCACAAAGTGGTCGGTCATGTAAACTGACAGCGGGGTCGGCGGATGCTGAGGCGCAACGTACCGAGAGGTCACCAACTTCCTGCAGAGTCGATCACTACAGTCCTCAAAACTTCATGTGGTCTTCAGATCAGCTCCAGAACAGTGTTCAGAGAGCTTCATGATGGGTTTCCATGACCGAGCAGCTGCATCCAAGACAGACATCACCAAGTGTAATGGAAAGCATCAGATGCAGTGGTGTAAAGCTGCCACCACTGGACTCTGGAGCAGTGGAGACACCTTCTCTGGAGGGATGAATGGTGCTTCTCCATCTGGTGATCTGATGGACCAGTCTGGGTTTCTGTTACAGCTGCAAACGGACCGACGTCATATTGAACCCTCTGGATCAGAATTGGGAGGTCACTTAAGTTCATATGTGGGTCGAGGAAGGTGAGACGATACTTTTGGACATATAGTGAACCTGCAGAGCTGCTGTCAGACATTTACAGCAGAATATAGCGTTTAACATGTTGACTTGATGGCAAAACTGACACTGATGGTTGTGTTTAGCCGAATGGGTTGGTACAAACAGACGGGGCGGTAGCATGGCGACCACGGATGAGACAGTAATAACAGCTAGTGATTGGCTGAGCCAACTGTCAATCATTCATATTAGAAATAAAGTATCGCTTTATTTTAGGGTGGAACTGTAACTCCTCGTACTTCCCTTTGGCGTTAACCTGGAATTTTGAATTTTGACGCTCGGTTCTCGTGTTTTGTTTGAGACATGCGCTGAATGACTTCAACTTCAAACGTTATCTGAATCACCTTGGTTGTAGGCTCTTTTACTTGAAGCTCGGAAACTACAAACTGTCTTTCAAACCCAAGTAGTTGTAGTCAGCAAAAACAGAAAACAGTCAGTAAAAATCTGTGTTTTTTATGTGGTTTTGAACAGTAAATACAAACTAATTAATTACTTGGATTTTTTTCTTTTCAAAGTTTGTTTTTGACTTCTTTGGTAAGCAGATAACGCGTTACTTGTTATGAAACATTTGATATTTTGATATTTGAAGAGCCGTTAATTTTGTTAGAGTGGGGTGTCTGTCGTCATAGACGATCTTTGTGCGTAATTGCGTATCCTTGTTTCCGTGAGTGTTCCCGTTAATGCTGAATGGCAGAGTGGCGCCTCCTCTTCTTACTGAGTTCGGAGCAACTTGTCTCCTGCGTCTATGGTCTAAGGTGAGTCAGTTGGTGTGTGATGGATGTCCACAGACGTCAGGAGAGGCGGCACTTTCCCTCCATCGGAGCCCACTTCAGCGGTGATGCTTAAATATTTGCTTATAGCTGTTATGTTTTAACTTAGTAATCGATTTTCATTGAACGTTTAAACGACAAAACAAACTTGTAATTATTTATCTGAATGGACAGACAAAGTGACGTCTCATTGGTTGAACTCCCGGAGGCTTGGTGATGGGCGGAGCTAGTGCTTCACGCACACTCCTGTTTTGAAATAATTAACATATCAACATTGGGTTCGTCAACATTTCTTCAAATGACATCAGTATCAGAGATCCGGAACAAACGCTTCCCAAGTCTGTTCACCGGCGCTCTGCCAACTAACTCCCAATCAAAAACGATCTTTGCAGACATCTCAGAAACAAAAATGAAACACAAAAACACTATAATAATACCAGCAGGTGCACTGGTGGGGAAAGTCCTCTTGACCTTCCCACCAGTCGTACAAACAGGTGAACCGGCTTCCAGAGCTCCCAGAGCTCCCAGAGCTCCCAGACAGCTCCCAGAGCTCCCAGACAGCTCCCAGACAGCTCCCAGAGCTCCCAGAGCTCCCAGAGCTCCCAGAGCAGTGAGGATGTGAACCTCAACCAGTCAACACATGAACCCACATTCCCCTCTGGATGAACGATCGCGTCTCCGATCCTCACAGAGTCGTGCGATCTGGGCCAAAACGACTTACGGCCTAAGGTTTGCTTCAGCAGAAGAACTCAGTCATATGAGACTTTGTAATTAAACACACTTTAATTTGACAACACTCTGCACTCCCAAATTAAAACTTCACCAGACTGTTTTGACAGACATAGTAAATACGCCACCCAAAAGCAGCAATAATCTTGACTGAATAGTGATGACAACTGTCACTGAGCTATGGTTGTCTGATCGCGTTAGTTCACCAAGACTAACGACTACAACAATGCACAAGGACCGACTATGACTAATTAGCAAACCCAAACTGTTCCCTCTCTCCGGCAGCTCCCTTGTGACTATTCTGAATCATTATGCAAATGATGTTGTCAAATATCAATTAGCATGAGCAGAAGTGCTGTGATTTCTAATTTAGTAGTTAAGTGCAGGAGAAAACTTTCCTCTTAAAGTGATGAAAAACTTGGAAATAAAAGGCATCATTCAAGAAAAAGAGGAGCAGCAAACGCAAGACAGACCCGCTGCTACCACCTGGACAGAAGGCCACGTTGTGATCCAGGTCCTGGTCCAGGTCCTGGTCCAGGTCCTGGTCCAGGTTTCTTCCCTCTTCAAGGGGAGTTGTTTATGTAATAATTGATCGGGGGTCGTGTTCTGGTCTCTGGAAAGATCCTGGAGACGACTTGTGTTATTGTGTTAATAGACGCTGTATAAATAAAACTAAATTAATTTGAACTGGACCATTTCACAGTTTCACACAGGTTTAGTGGCCAACAGATTCCGTCGGAGACGATGGTTCCCGGTCGAACAAAGGTGGAGCCTCCTCGCTGGGTCAGGAGCGAGGTCCCGCCTCCACTGGAGGAGTTCAGGTATCTCCGGGTTCACCAGAGAGGGAAGAGCGAAGTGGGAGATGGAAAAGTAGGGTTGCGCCGACCGCAGTTTTCTGGCCGATCACCGATCTTTATAAAGCCTGACCTGCCGATCAGACTGGTGTTTTGTTATAACTGACACTGTCTCATGTTGTAATCAATGTTCAAATCTTATTTTATTAAAAAGCTTTGAACAATACCCGCGAAACAATACACTTGTTTGAACTGCACATGAGGTGGCGCTCGTAAATATGTACGAGGCGTGTAAAGCGTGTAAAGCGTGTAAAGCGTGTAAAGCGTGTAAAGCGTTGCTGTCCAACTACTAAATCAACTAAACGGATTTTCACCTTAAAAACAAACAACCTGACAGCAGGTCAGACTACAGACCTGCTCTCAGCCTCTCACCAAAAACAAAAGTGCACAGCTGTACTTTGCTTTTACAAAAATCAAAATAACAGAGTAAAGTAAACCACCAATAAAGTGTCCCGAGTTGTAGGTTTCCTTGAAGTGTAAAAAGCAGCTTTGTGACTGCTTCATGTAAAACGGTCAAAGCGTAGCGGGGACGCTGTTCTCACAGACGTACTTCCACATTAGTGGCAGCTTTTCCCTGATGAACAATCGCGTCTCTGCTTTTTCACCCGACCGGCGACTTCTTTTCTCATCCACAAGCCCAGCCAAGCTACACGGGCGCTCCTTTTTAATGCTTGTGCATGAGGCAGAGAGAGGCAAGTAGAGCACGGTGAGGAAAGGGTTTTCCTTGAGCCTCCAGTAGGCCAACGGGTCCTGGCTGCTGTGGATGGGAGCCTCAGACAGGTGGTCCTGAAGGGCTGGCCAGCTGTTGCTCCTCCTCAGCGTCTCCTTCAGGTTCTCATTGTGACCTCAAACGGCCGACAACCCTTCTGGCTGCAGGTGCATCTATGGCAGGAGGCCCCAGTTCAGAGGATGGTCCTAACAGGCTTCTCATCCACAGGTGTGCGTCTGGTCTCCCCTCTTCAGGTTTGGCCAACGGGAGCAGGTTCAATTCAACCTTCAGCTCTGCTGACAAGTAGCAATTCTTTATTTGCAAAAACAAAGAGAAACGGGTCAGCCATTGTGTCTTTGCAGCGCCTTTTAGCAGTCTGTCCACGTGTCTCGAACCTTGATTGAACAACTCCTGTAATGCGACGTCTGAAGAGTATCTCTGACTCGGCACATGATATTGTGGGCTCGAGTGCTGCATTGGGTTTCTCAAACGTTGGTCTTCAACGACTAGAATGGCTCCTCATCCACTGCCATGAACTCGCTCTTTTCGCTGCTCAGAAGAGGGAACAGCGACCACCGACAGGCTCTCTGCTTCCGCTTCACAACAGACGCTGCATCCTCAGCGGCGTGGTGGTTTTCCACAAGGTTCATGAGGTTTGTTGAGTTGGAGGTTTTGTTTGCAGCTCCACCACGACTTATTTCGGCCTTAGATCAATTGCAAATTGCCACCCTTTGCTCTTTTTCTTTAACAGCGTAATACTGCCAAACTGATGACATGGTCGACATCGGCTCTGCTCCAGTCGGGAGAATATTTTTAACCACACACATGCAGAAGTGACCTGGTGGCCGGGTCTCTCAGTCTTCTTTATCTGTTTGACCTGAACTGCCAAGGTGAACAGAAAACTGGTTGGATCTGAACTTTCTGTGTCTCAGTGAAAACGATGCACAAAGTCTTTAGTCGCTCACAAAGGTGAAGACTGTGGCAAACTGAATGTGTGTTTTTGGTGGTGGAGGCTGAACTTGTTGCCCCCCTTTTGGTTTCCTATAACCCACAGGGGAGCAAGACCACTGCTCTGGAGATAAATCCACTGGCTGACTGATTTAACCTAGACGTCATTACATCTTATTATTAGTTAAGTTTGTCTTGATGTGCATTATTTGTATTGTTTTGTTTTTACGTCTAAAGCGCATCCGTCACCCTGGGTGCTTTTTGAATGTTCTACATAAATAAATTTGACCTTACACAACTCCCAACGCTGACCCCAAATACATAAATTAATATGTAAGTTGATGTCATTCTCCAATGATCACAGGACTTTGAAGTTATGTTAAGTTGGGTGCAAAACTGCGGGCGGATGGATGGATGGATGGATGGATGGATGGATGGATGGATGGATGGATGGATGGATGGATGGACTGGATGGATGGATGGATGGATGGACGGATGGATGGATGGATGGATGGATGGACGGATGGATGGATGGACGGACGGACGGATGGATGGACGGATGGACGGACGGATGGATGGATGGACGGATGGACTGGACGGACGGATAGTCGGATGGATGGATGGATGGATGGATGGATGGATGGATGGATGGATGGATGGATGGGTGGATGGATGGATGGATGGACGGACGGATGGATGGACGGATGGATGGATGGATGGATGGATGGATGGACGGATGGATGGATGGATGGATGGATGGATGGATGGACGGACGGACGGATGGATGGACGGATGGACGGACGGACGGATGGATGGACGGATGGACGGACGGACGGACGGACGGATGGATGGATGGATGGACGGATGGACGGACGGACGGACGGATAGTCGGATGGATGGATGGATGGATGGATGGATGGATGGATGGATGGATGGATGGATGGATGGATGGATGGGTGGATGGATGGATGGACGGACGGATGGATGGACGGATGGACGGACGGACGGACGGATGGACGGACGGACGGACGGATAGTCGGATGGAAGGATGGATGGGTGGATGGATGGACAGGTGGATCGATCGATGGATGGACGGACGGACGGACGGATGGATGGACGGATGGACGGATGGATGGATGGATCGATGGATGGATGGACGGACGGATGGATGGACGGATGGACGGATGGATGGATGGATGGATGGATGGATGGATGGATTGGTGGATGGATGGATGGGTGGATGGGTGGATGGACGGATGGATGGATGGACGGATGGATGGATGGATGGATGGATGGATGGATGGATGGATGGATGGATGGCTGGATGGATGGATGGATGGATGGATGGATGGACGGACGGACGGACGGACGGATGGACGGATGGATGGACGGATGGACGGATGGATGGATGGATGGATGGATTGGTGGATGGATGGATGGGTGGATGGGTGGATGGACGGATGGATGGATGGATGGATGGATGGATGGATGGATGGATGGATGGACGGACGGATGGACGGACGGACGGATGGACGGACGGACGGACGGACGGACGGCTGGACGGATGGACGGATGGACGGATGGACGGATGGACGGAGTTGTCTCTTGTCAAAAGCTCATTGTCACATGGTCACTAGTCACTTGGGTCCAGCTTTTATTTTCTGTCTTATTTTGCTTTGAAAGAACATTTTCTTATTTAACGTAAACCTTGACACGCCGTTGGCTTAAAACTCAAAGCTCAAAGCCATCCATTTGTGGGCAAAACAAAAGAAGTTTGGAGCAGCCAACGGTGCATTGTAGTTGAAGGAAACGTTTCACTCTGACAGTCAACACTGCTCCGCTTGGAGCTTTAAATTATTTGATTAGTGTAACTCTGCCGGTGGACGTGACGGACAGATGCTTCGTACAATTACCTGCTAAGTATTTTTCAAAAGTGCCTGGCCTTTTGGTGTCTGTGCAGGATTCCCCAGATGGTTCTGAATAACGAACCATATGGCACATGAGGCTCTGTAAAAGCACTGTGTTGCCGTCTCTGAGTAATACTCTGTTTTTACTGAAATGTCATCAAACATCAGTTGTATAAATGTGACATCAGGCCAAAGCAATCATCGCTTCTGCTCAAAACATTTTCAACAATCTACAGCAGCAATCAAAAACAAGTTGAAATATTTTCACTTTCAATTGGTGCACGGCTCACAAGTGCCTTTTGAGCAGAATGAGCTGAACCTTCAACAACAGCGGTGAAGTGGCTTTTTACATGCAGCGCAATTATACTATAAATAAATCTATAAAAGACAACAGAAGCACAGGCCGGTTTGTGTAATTCAATAATTACGGGCCAAGAGCTCAGGCACAACCACTATCTACAATTTTACAGATTTTATTACAAAATGCATGCCTTCTGCACCATGGACCATCACCCATTTCTGAGAGAGACTGGGCTGCCGAGCAGCAGACGGCAGAAACTTCGGTCACATCGCTTTATCTTCATCTGGCCTGCTGAAATCTGTGCACAAGTGAAGTTTCTCTCCAGCTCAAATTTCAAATGTAAAGAAGCTTTTTCAGCGCATTCAGACAGAGCTGATCCGAAGACTTAAATACCGACATTAATTTAAAATACACACCGATTATCCATCCGTCCACTAGGTTCTACTAAAGCATGAGCAGACCTCCATCTCCCTGACAACCTCCTCCAGCTCTTCTGGGAGGATACTCAGGTCTTCCCAAGCCAGCAAAGAATAATATAATCTGGAGCGCCAACATGTCCTGGTTCTGCCACGTGGCCTCCTCCTAGTCGGATATGCCGAAACACCTCCTGAGGGAGGCGTCCAGAGCAGATGTCCTAACCACCTCAGCTGGAACTTAGTCTACTCCGAGGTCCTCCCATGTGAGTGGTTATCTCTGAGGGAGAGACCCGCCACCCCCCGGTGCAAACCCGTTTCAGCTTCTGCATTCATGCTCTTTGGGTCGCTGCCCACTGGTGAGGGTAGGAACTCTGCCAGCTCCCTCTCCCTAACCCTAGGGAGCTTTGCCTTTTAGCTCAGCTCCCTCTTCACCAGGACCAGACTGGTCCCAGAAACGCCAGGACATGCCCGATGTTCTGCATCCATACCCTGACTGGTCTGAGCTCTTGCAGCAGGATCCGAAAGGCCAACAGGAAGCTGGCAGATGGTCATGCTGTTCTACGCAGTGGGAGACTCTCAGTCATCCAGGTCTTCTCCAGGGCTTGAATCAAGGCAACTGGCGTTCCCATTTCTTTCTTCTTGAAGATGTTCACCTTCCATCCAGAAAACATTGTCACTTCAAAGTGTTTGGTGAGAAATTTTGAGCTACCAATCACAGCGATACCAGTGAGTTTGAAGTGATGATGTGGTCTGGACCGATGACGATGACGATAAGACCTTCATCCACTTATCAGTCTGAACCAAGAGTACATCTCAGACGCTACAGGACCCAATCAGCGTGCATAAAGTTTAAAGTTCATAACGGAGCTGTTGGAAAACCGTAGGCTTGTTGTAAGAGCTGTCACAAGAAGCCTCGTCTCGCCAAACGATCACGGCAGCATGAGCGAGGGACCATCTCACGTTGCTTCTGCACTTGATCCGAGGTTGCGCTTGCCTCATTTTTTTCACGTGAGTCTAAATAAAGATGACACCATATCTTGACCCTTTAAACATTTCCTCCGTTCGTATGCATTTTACCAACTACTGTATGTAAAGTCAAACACACAGAGTCCTTTAGGTTTGTGGATTGATCAGAAAGCAGGGAAAAACCTGCGTGTTTCATACTGGCTCGGTTGAAGGGGCCTATCTTCTTTAATTTCCCATCAAAGTGTCGGTAAGATCACTCGTTTCCCAAATTAAACATCACTCAACCCCCATCCCTCTCCCCCTCCCGCTTTCCCATTAAACTACTTTAAAGAAAGCCTTAAAGGAGAAAGCTTCCCACCAAACCCCCATCTTCCTTTATCCACCCAGAGTGTGCTGTGGCTTGTGAGCTCTATCAAGTGGTATAAATCTTTAATTTTGGAGATCAGCATTAATGGCTGAAACAGCCTCAGATCTGGGTTTCGCTCTGCGCTTTCATCCTCCTGGCTGAAGGAATTCTGGGAGAGGAGAGAAAGGGGGCAGCCACATAATTGTTTCTTCAGTAAGTACACAAATTAACTGCTTATCAGATGATCTCGGTACATTATCCCTCACAACATCATTTCAGTGAATCCAGAGCTACTCCCTCTACAAGAGCCGGGCATCATTGGCAGCTCCAGGGAGGGCGTGATGAAGGAAAGGGTAACTGTAATTAAATTAGTTTTCAAAGGTAAAAAGGCCAAAGCTTCCTCCCACAGAATCTCCACAGTTGTCTCTGCAGTCATGTGCCTGCTTTTAATCCAGTTTTTCTCCGTTTTAATAATAACAACTCATCTTATCATCAGTGTGCCATTATTTAATTAATAAAAATAAAGGCAAAAAATGTGGGTAATACTGAGTAGTACTTAAACATACCGCACTGCTTAGGATTTAGGAGGGAGGCCTTCAGCAGCCGATCAGCAGACCTCCATAGAATGATGATGATTCCACAGTCAGCTGGTCGGAAGAGCTCAGACTGGCCTAAACACAATGCCAAGAGGGAACGAGATCAGTGATCAGCGTCTTGCGCCATGTTCCAAATTCGTATCATTTGGTACGTCCATAAGTACATCCACACTGACGATTCTACTGTCGCACGGTACACTGCAGGTACTCAGATGATTCACTCATAACAGTGAAAACGGTCTGGAAACACGTCACACACGTAGAGGAGTTGGCAGGACACTCGTTTGTCATGTTGTTGGTCAGAAAGTGTCTGGTAGGGCGTCTTTACACCAAAGACTCTTCAATAAAAATCACTTCAACGCAGGAGAAAAGAATCTTTTTTTTTAACTAAATGCGAAAGCAGAAGAATAAAGTGCTTAGTGAGTTTGAACTGACCCGGGATTCACTATCTGCATGTGTAAGTGCAGTACTACAAGGGAGTACTACGTTTGGAACAAATACTTATGGAAACCTTGATGCTGCACATCCAGAAAAGCTTTTAAAACTACTCCCAAACAAATCTTAATTCAACGTTCTCCAGTCAGAAAGATTATTCATGAATGGACAACATCCAAGACACTTGCCAATCATCCCAGGGAAGGACATCCCAGCACATTTATCCCAAATCCACCTGTGAAATTCCCAGAGAAATACAAAAGCAAAAACTAAAAAGCTCCATCTCAGAGCCTGCAGACCTCGCTGAGCGTGGTATAGACCGCGACAGCCCATCATCTGCTGAAGCTGCCGAAGCCGCCGAAGCTGTTGAGTCACAGGGGTACTTGGTACTGCCCACACGAGGATCGGTCTTCTGGGCTTCGTTTCTGTTAAATGCATAATGGCACAGTAAAAAAGGTTATATGTAGTTGTTAAAAGGTTGTGTTTGATTGACACTAAGACCCACCACAATCAGACGATTTTTATTTCATTTTTCACTCAAAGAAGCAGCTTCAAACAGGAAGCACATGACTGTACCTCCGTGTTGTTCTGTGCACGAAAGAAGTCACTTGTCTTTTATTTTCCTTTCTTGACATTTACCTTTTTTATCAAATATTTCAACAAAGCTTAAGTAAACGCGACTCCGAAAGAGAAGGGAGACGTGGTGATGGGAGGAGAAATGCTGGGAGGAGAGTGCACGGCGCTGCGAAGCCGCCTTTGTTTTGATGCATCCCCGCGTTTATTAACGGTGTTTTCTCCTCGTCAATCAAGCACCACACATCATTTTGCTGTTCTGCTTTGACTTCTCCTGCCAAATACAGGCATCAGTTATTCTCTTGGCTGCTTCATAATGATGCTGTTGCCCCCTATTTCTCCACATTAATGAGCGAGGCGGTGGAATTAGGCTGGGCGCTGCCTCTTAATGGGGCCTGTGAAAGCTGGAGAGTGACTGCAGCTCTCGTTAGCCGAGCCGGCTGCTATTGATTGTGGCGGGCCACTGGGGGCTCTCTACCTGTGGTTGACTTTGTACTTGTGCAGGAGTTGTAAGGGTCTGCTGAACAACAGGGACCGCGTACTCTCAAACAAGGTCTATGAGAAGCCTATCAATTAGGCTTTGAAGGTCAAGCAAACTCTCCTCTCCCACCACCCCCCCTCCACCGTCTCCCCACTCCTCCCTGATCTGGAGCTGACGGTATCTTCTCTGCTCTCTCCAAAATACATCTGAAGACTCCATTCAATTAAATATCTCTCGGCTCCAGCTGCTCCCTAAGTGAAAGGTCAACTAAGTCCGGGAGGCTAAAAGTAAAAGGCTTGGCTTCTTCACAACCCCCCCCCCACAACAAAGCCTCCCCCAAGCAGGCGCTCACACTCCTAATGATACCCACTGGTCAATCCCTAACTAGCAGTGACAGTTACCCCCAGAAGCAAGACTGCAGACCAGAGCCAATCGATCAGGTGAAAAATAAAAATAAAAATACATATAATGATAACCTGCAGACATAATGTCAGGCCCTTGCACTGTCCCAATTGGTTGACATTCAGGTAGACGGAGTGGGGAGAGACCTGGCCAGACATCAAAAGAGAGGTGTACAGCGAGCTGTCTTGCCATCTTGGGCCCACTGAGGAAGGATAACCCTCTCACATGAACTCTAATTATCCACACTGTGGCCTGAGGGAGTCCCAGAGGGAAGACCAGCGGGCCTAATGACACACACGTTCAATAACCATCAACCAAAACGCCACCTAATTAAGTGAAAATGAGCCTTATTATTTAAACTTTTGTGCAGCCAGGCAAAATGCAAAAAAAAAAGGGAACATGTGGACCAAAGAAAGAGCAGCAGAGTTCTGTTTCTGAGCAGTCGTGTGGAGCAGTAATACTTTTCTAAGGCTGGAATTACCGACTGCTGCCTGCTTTCTTCTCAGGGTACTGCCTCAGACTGTTTAAACAGACCTGAAGAAACGCCTGGAACATCACCCCGAGCTTTTCTGAAGAGACAGCAGCATCATTATCATCATATTAACTGAAGAAAACAGATCCAGAAACTGAGCAAATCAATAGAGAGTCTCTGACAACGTAGTAATAAACGCTGATCAGTCGTGACATTAAACCTGTAAAAAACGGCGACGAGAGGATCAAAGAGCACCACAAAGAGTCTGAGGGCTTCACCTGGTCTCCCAACCCCCGAATCTAATGTCAAATGATCTGTGTGCATCAAAGCCAGTCCACAAAGACCCCACCCACATCACCCACAGGAAGCACAGGATCAAACGACCGTGTCCCTGGATCACACGTTTAACTCCGTTCACTTCACTTTATTCCTTTAGCGCCAATTCCCAAAAACCATCATCTCAAGGAACTTTGTTAAGGAAAGCTGAGTAGGGTCCAATCAAAGACCAGATTCCGTCATTCAGTCTGACTAAGGAACCCAGCAGATTTAGGTGACTCTTTAATCAACCTGAGCGAAAACGAGGAAAACAGGCTCCATCCGAAGCAGAAGCAGACTCGGCAAGGATGGTTGGAGGTCCGAGACGATATGAAAGAGAAAACAAACATCGCTGCATCTGCCTACAACACAGAAAAAACAATCGTGACAACGCGCCCTTAAAGTTGGAATCATTTTGTTTTCAGAAACAGTCCTCCTTTTATTCTTTTTTTTTTGTTTACACTTATTTTATGAGGAGAGGTACAAAATGTTGTATACAGTTGTGGTGAAGTTACCGGTGTGTTTCGCCGACACTGGGTTGGTGAAAACTGCCAGTTACTTTGCTTAGCATCATAGCATGATGAGGAAGTGATAACGGCTGGCCATTGGCTGAGCCAACTGTCAATCAATCATAACAGAAATACATTTTTTGCTTCATATAAACTGTCCCGGCGTGGTACGATTCCCAGATTGTCATGGATGTGAACTCAAACGAATAAGAACGAAACAGATTTTTTGAACCGGGCTGTAAACGTTTATTTCTGCTGTAAAGTTGGACATTTTAACATGGAGGTGGACGGAGATTGACTCGCTTTTGGAGCCTCCAGCGGCCAGTCGAGGAGCTGCAACCCAACGTAGTTCCTTGAGCTTCAGTGCAGAAGTGAGACGGTTGGCGCTTGTCAGGAGTTCACGTCATTACGCGTTCTCAGATGCCTTCAGATGTGTCACCTGTCAAGCCTGCTGTTCCTCTCAAACGGCAGTCCCGCCTCCTCCCTGGCCTCCACCTGTGGGCTCTGACTCTGGAGCTGGGTAAAACCAAAACCAGATGTGTTTTCTCATTAGGTGGTTGAAAAGTTCACTGCATGACATTATCAGCGCTACATTCCCAACATTTCCTGTGACTGAGCTCAGCAGCTCTGCCACAGACGCCGGAGCCAGGATCAGATTCAGCCCGTGAAAGTGGCGCCAGCGAGGAGCCACGTCAGATCTACCAGCATGGCGAACAAACACTGCACCGACAAGTCCGCTTTTACAGGACTGTTTAGGCCCTTTCAGAACTTCATTAGCTCCTAACTAATTGCAGAGGTGGTGTTGTGAAAGCAGCAGCAGCTCACTTTGGGTGGCGCTGCTTTACAGTTTATTATAAGCCACAATAACAGGACACACAAGACGAATAACGACTAGAGTCAAAACTGATACAGAAATATCAGAATTACAGGAGTGAAATGTAATCGATTTGCCATCTTACTGACCCAAGACAGAGAGGGTAAGCTGCAGGCAACTGGATACAAGATGATGTCTGTGCACTTCCCGTCTTCCAACTGCAGCCTGTGGAGGGAAAGACGGACCTGTCCGTCAGAGCTGCGACAGCTGCCTGGACTCCTGGTCCTGATGTAGACGGACATGTCTGGATCATCGGTGTTTGTGGGGCCATTTCAACACGTATTCAGTTCTGTCGGTACGCAACGTACCGGGCGGGTACCGGCTTCACTCGATGACTCAGGGCCGTTTACGAGCCGTTTTTCATAACGAGTAATGTGGCTGCAGAGTGACCAATGAACTACTGTCGCTCGCCGGCGTTCCTGCCCCACTGCAGCCGTGTTGGATGTGTTTTGAACCGTGCCTGTTGAGGCCGGTCTGTCACAGACACAACCACACTGATGAACGCATCCACGGGGGTTCGGCTCATCTCACCGTGTCTTTGGACTGCGAGGCCAGGAATCACACCAACATTTAGCCCCGCCCCAAAATCAGTGAGTATTTCTATTAAAAAGACTAAATGTTTCACTTCCGACACCTGAAATCTTTTCTATGTTCAGTTGTGAATCAAATATGGGTTCATGAGATTCACGAACAGTTGTTTCTGTTTAGGTTTGGGTTTTACACGCCAGCTCAGATTATTAACGTGTCATTCAGGATGACTGAAGAGCAGCAGACAGAAAGCAGACTCCCAAATGTGGACCTGAAATGATTCCAAGGATAACACTTGGAGCCAGGGACCGGGGGAAGGAGCGGTCAGGACTGAGGCGCTGTGATCCTGTGAAGGGAGTCCACCGAGGTCAAAGCATGTGCCATTGATCCGTCTGGTTCCACTTCCAATATCCTTACTTAAAGTAAGAGACCTGTATCAGTTAGTTGACGTGATACTGGGCTCTTCTCTCGTCCCCTTCCCAGACTGGAGTCAACGAGTCCCGTATTTATACGTAACCTGGACAGACGGCCTGACTCCAGTGGGGCAGATTAGAAAAGGCCCCCGAATCCCATCGATAGGCTGTGGGGTGGCGGCCAGGCTGCAGAACGCCAGGACGGCTGCCGCTGCGTCACTGATCAGAGCTGCAGACTGCAGGAGGGTATCTGGAGACGCTCGGAGACCAGCAGGCTCCCTTTCACGTCCCCTTGTCTTGCCTGTGATTTCTCTCCATTGCTGTCTGCTGAAACAGGACAGACTAAAGGTGATCACGTTTCCCAGATTATCAATACTGACTGCTCTGTGGCCTCGCTGCCATCACGTCTCCCGTGGCCTCGTGACTTCCACCGCCTCTGTTCTTCTCTGAAAGTACAGTCATGTGCAGAACTTCACCCCTCATTTAAATCCAAAAGTCTGATAAAATCATCTGATGGTAGCGAGTCTGACTTTAGAACCTCCGACGAGTAACTGATTGATTTTTCTTCTGCTCTGTTCTTTCCAACGTTCCTTCAGTTCATTAAGGTTTTTGGATGTTCACGTCAGGTTCGGGTCTGGATTTTGACCAGGTCCAGAACCTTCACCCCGTTTCAGCCAGTCTTTAGCTTTCAGACAGATGTCCTCACGTCTGCCTCCTGGAGCCCCCGGAGGGTTCGTGGTCGACTCAGTGACTGACAGCTGTCCAGGTGCAGACCATCACCCCTCCACCGCCGTGCTTGACAGCAACTCTGACCAACAACGTCAGCTTGTACAGCGGCCTGGACACCTGCTGATGACCAGGCCATGAAAGGCTGAAGATCCCCTGGTTGACGCTTACGCTCTTGAATCCTACAGAAGCAGTTGAGGAGTACTTTGTAGTTGTTCTTGCTGAATAAATCACGGCATGCTGAAAAACCGATGTTACTATTCATCGCTTGTTTTCTATAAATAGGCTGACAGCAGGAAACTGATGGACAGTAATTATCTATTGTCTCCTTTCCTTATGGGAATGTTTTATTTGACAAAGGGTCTGGTCACATATTTCCTGTAAGCATTTTATTTCAGTAAACACAAAATCCATAAGTGGATTTGGGTTTCTGTAGCTCTGGGAAAACTGAGAACAGAATCCGAGTGTCTCGAGTGACGTCTCGGTGCGGCTGCAGACTCGGTCTGGACCGGCTGCTCAGGGCTCTTCGTCCACGACACAGCGCCAGGACGTTTCTGGGAACAGATAAAGCTCCGCGCCGATGTATCAGTCAGGTAGACGAGAGACGGCCACAGCAGGAAAACGCCGGCTCTGCATTTACACGGGTACAGGTGGCGTCGGTGCCGCCTGACTGTTTGATCTGCACCGACTGCAGTATCTGACGGAGGACTCGTGGACGATCGGATCAACCTGAGTCGTTCCAGGTTTGCTCCAGTATTTTCAGACATTACGAGGCACCTTTGGTCACCCTTCAAAACGAGAAAACGCCGTTAAAGCTTCACATTAAAGAGCCCTTCACCCTTAAACTTGTACATTTGACCCACAGCCAGTAATCAATATCCCCAACTCTGGTGCGCACAAACACTTAAATGCTGGACGAGAAAAGGTCAGCTGTAGCACTTCCCTGAACCTTTGTGGGAGTTCTGCTTGGCCACTGGGAGATCGGCGTGTTGAGGGACTGTCAGATCTGCTGCCAGCCCTGCAAACGCAGAGGTGTGCAACCTTTACTGTCCTGGCCTCCAGGAGCGCCGCCGCCCGCTCCTTAACATTGTTTTAAAGGCCACATGTACCATTTACTCTTTACATTTAACCTTTGCTTGTCTCCTCGGCTGCGAGTATGAGCTGCTTGTTTCTGAGCGGCCTCAGAGTCCATCAACGGCAAACCGCTGAAAGCAAAAACAGGAGCAGCGCCAAGCGAAGCGCTTTCATCAAAACTTCATTTAAACACTTAGTCACAGAAGAGTTCGTTTACAATTCTGTAAAAGTCTGGACAGGACGGCCTGCATACTCGCTTTATTCAGGAACGTGCTCCAACACAAACCTGTTCTTCACTTTGAAAACACTGCAAAGACTTACATTTATTCAACTTCAGGTTAAATCTGGGTTTTTAACAGACCGTTCTCATGAACGTGCCTCTACCTTCAAAGCAAACCTGAGCGGTTCGCAGACCAACGTTTTAAATAGTTCTGGATCGATAATTAGTTCCAGATTTAAACTTGAACAGCAGCTGACATGAAAACATTCATGTCATGTTGCTTTGTGCATTTAATGACATAAAACTATTTACTGGAAACAAGAGACAGAATTTCTCAAATGAAATGCAAAGTGATTCTTACATTTCCACCGGCACGAAGCGCAGATCTCTGGTGTCGGGTCTAGTCAGCTTCATGTCATTGTTCGTATTTCAGACCTGCTTCACGTTCCTGAGCAGCTGCTGTCGGGCAGTTCAGAACCACCAGTATCCACATGGACTACTGTGAAAACCTCTGTCAAGATCAGCAACAGGGATCTGCAAGTCAAACACACGTCAAAGACGCGACTGAGGAAGACGAGGGTTCGATACTGGACGGGTCAGTCTGAGGTCCTGATCTGTCCTCAGGAAGCCAGAAACGCAGCAGTGAGGAACCCTGTGATGTTCCACACTTCTGCAAGAAGAGCGGGACAAAATGACAACACTGGTTCCTCACTGGTGCCGGAACGTCCACAGCTGGAAGCAGGAAGGGAAACGCCCCAAAGAGTTTGTTTTTAGCAGGTCTCACAAGTAAAAACGTAAATCAACAAATTAAGTTAAATAAACACGTGAAAATGTTTAAACTGGATGAAAGAAAAGTCCAAGAAAATTCAAAACTCCCACCGTATCGTCCATCTGTCCATTCTCTATACCGCTTGGTCCTTCGCAGGGTCATGGGGGTCCACCAAGACCAGAATCACCAGTCAACCTCACATACACGTTTTTGGACTGTGGGAGGAACCCGGAGAAGCCGGAGAACCCGGAGAACCCGGAGAACCAGTGTGTTCCCACCAGCCCTCGTGACCCTCTGACCATATTTTAAAAATGATTTCAGGTTTTTATACTTTTAGCATGCAGCCTTTCATTTTTCAATTGTATTAAAAATGGACACAAAAGAAGTTTATTAGTAAGACGTGTGTAATGTAACTAACAATTACATTAAAGAAATATAATATACTTAGGTTCAGTTGCTGTTGTCCTCAGTTTTAATTTTGAATCCAGATGACTACAGATAATTGTACTTTATTTAACAGACGCGTTACAAATTCACTGGCCTTCATTCCTGCTCGGAAACGTCATTTGGGAGTCGTGTTTTGGAGTCATCTTGGTTGGAAGAGGAGGTGCAGAACTAAGCTGTCTCCATTTCTAGACAGTTAAGCTGACTGGTGGATGACAACACGTTGTATTCCTTTCCAGCTTCATTCAGATCAACTGCTCTGGATCCATCAGCATCAGAGATCTTCTTTTCTTCAAGCAGGGTTCACGTCAACAGATGCTTAGCTCTTCGAGCGGCGTTTCCCAGTCCTGGTGCTCAGGACTCACAGTCCTGGAGTAGATGTTTCCCAGCTCTGACACACCTGCCTCAGATTAATGGATCGTTCACAGACTTGCAGACCTTGATGACATGTCAAAGTGGTGATCCAATCACATGCATCAGGTTTATAGCAGCAGGGAAACATCTGAGACATGCAGAACAGTTGGTACCAAGGAACAGGATTAGGAAACAGCTGTGTTTTTATTAATCTGAGTGGCTCTAAACCGCACGTCCAACTCATTTACTTAATTGGACTCACTGTGTGCAAGAAATTGATTTTTAATTACCTCTTGAAGAAATAATTAGTCTGTTATTGTATCAGCTTAGATTAAATGAAAATCAGACTTGGGGTTGGTTGTTCAGAGCAATGAAAAGCATCTAAAAGTGGTGAAGAGGAGAGTGCAAGCAGGGAGTAGTGGGTGGAGAAGAGTTAGGAGTGATGTGTGGTATGGACTGCTAGACTCAAAGGGAAGGTCTACATGGTGGTGCTGAGTCCAGCCATGTTATCTGGTTTAGAGACGGCGGCACTGACGACAAGACAGGAGACATAGGTGGAGGTAGCAGCTGAAGATGCTGAGGTGGAGGTAGCAGCTGAAGATGCTGAGGTGGAGGTAGCAGCTGAAGATGCTGATGTGGAGGTAGCAGAGCTGAAGATGTTGAGGTGGAGGTAGCAGAGCTGAAGATGTTAAGGTGGAGGTAGCAGAGCTGAAGATGCTGATGTGGAGGTAGCAGAGCTGAAGATGCTGAGGTGGAGGTAGCAGCTGAAGATGCTGAGGTGGAGGTAGCACAGCTGAAGATGCTCAGGTGGAGGTAGCAGAGCTGAAGATGCTGATGTGGAGGTAGCAGAGCTGAAGATGTTAAGGTGGAGGTAGCAGAGCTGAAGATGTTAAGGTGGAGGTAGCAGAGCTGAAGATGCTGATGTGGAGGTAGCAGAGCTGAAGATGCTGAGGTGGAGGTAGCAGCTGAAGATGCTGAGGTGGAGGTAGAAGAGCTGAAGATGCTGATGTGGAGGTAGCAGAGCTGAAGATACTGAGGTGGAGGTAGCAGCTGAAGATGCTGAGGTGGAGGTAGCAGCTGAAGATGCTGAGGTGGAGGTAGCACAGCTGAAGATGCTCAGGTGGAGGCAGCTGAGCTGAAGATGCTGAGGTGGAGGCAGCTGAGTTGAAGATGCTGATGTGGAGGTAGCAGAGCTGAAGATGTTGAGGTGGAGGTAGCAGCTGAAGATGCTGAGGTGGAGGTAGCACAGCTGAAGATGCTCAGGTGGAGGTAGCAGAGCTGAAGATGCTGAGGTGGAGGTAGCAGCTGAAGATGCTGAGGTGGAGGTAGCAGAGCTGAAAATGCTGAGGTGGAGGTAGCACAGCTGAAGATGCTGATGTGGAGGTAGCAGAGCTGAAGATGCTGATGTGGAGGTAGCAGAGCTGAAGATGTTGAGGTGAAGGTAGCAGCTGAAGATGCTGATGTGGAGGTAGCAGAGCTGAAGATGCTGAGGTGAAGGTAGCAGCTGAAGATGCTGAGGTGGAGGTAGCAGAGCTGAAGATGCTGAGGTGGAGGTAGCAGCTGAAGATGCTGAGGTGGAGGTAGCACAGCTGAAGATGCTCAGGTGGAGGCAGCTGAGCTGAAGATGCTGAGGTGGAGGCAGCTGAGCTGAAGATGCTGATGTGGAGGTAGCAGAGCTGAAGATGTTGAGGTGGAGGTAGCAGCTGAAGATGCTGAGGTGGAGGTAGCACAGCTGAAGATGCTGAGGTGGAGGTAGCAGAGCTGAAGATGCTGATGTGGAGGTAGCAGAGCTGAAGATGCTGATGTGGAGGTAGCAGAGCTGAAGATGCTGAGGTGGAGGTAGCAGCTGAAGATGCTGAGGTGGAGGTAGCAGCTGAAGATGCTGAGGTGGAGGTAGCGGAGTTGAAGATGTTAAGGTGGAGGTAGCAGAGCTGAAGATGCTGATGTGGAGGTAGCAGAGCTGAAGATGCTGAGGTGGAGGTAGCAGCTGAAGATGCTGAGGTGGAGGTAGCAGCTGAAGATGCTGAGGTGGAGGTAGAAGAGCTGAAGATGCTGATGTGGAGGTAGCAGAGCTGAAGATACTGAGGTGGAGGTAGCAGCTGAAGATGCTGAGGTGGAGGTAGCACAGCTGAAGATGCTCAGGTGGAGGCAGCTGAGCTGAAGATGCTGAGGTGGAGGCAGCTGAGCTGAAGATGCTGATGTGGAGGTAGCAGAGCTGAAGATGTTGAGGTGGAGGTAGCAGCTGAAGATGCTGAGGTGGAGGTAGCACAGCTGAAGATGCTCAGGTGGAGGTAGCACAGCTGAAGATGCTGATGTGGAGGTAGCAGAGCTAAAGATGCTGATGTGGAGGTAGCAGAGCTGAAGATGTTGAGGTGAAGGTAGCAGCTGAAGATGCTGAGGTGGAGGTAGCAGAGCTGAAGATGCTGAGGTGAAGGTAGCAGCTGAAGATGCTGAGGTGGAGGTAGCAGAGCTGAAGATGCTTAGGTGGAGGTAGCAGCTGAAGATGCTGAGGTGGAGGTAGCACAGCTGAAGATGCTGAGGTGGAGGCAGCTGAGCTGAAGATGCTGATGTGGAGGTAGCAGAGCTGAAGATGTTGAGGTGGAGGTAGCAGAGCTGAAGATGCTGAGGTTCTCCTGACGAGGGACATGGATGGACAGGATCAGGGATGAGAGGTTCAGGTTGGCTGGCTGTTTAGGAGACGTAGTTAGGAGGCCACATTAAGGTGTTTGGGATGTGCTGGGAGGGACAGTGGACGTATCAGTGGAAGGATGCGTTTTATTGTTTAATCCTAAAATTAATTGACGACGTACATTTGACAAAGTATGTCTCATTTCCTCTTAAACAGCTCGACACCTCTGAACCTTCCACATTACTGGATGAGTCTGTGTCAGCTCGGTGAGCCACTGACGGACACTGAAGGAGTTTTCTTGAGAGCCCCGTCTCAGGATGGTGATGAATGCTTTCGGCAGTAGTTTAGATTCTGTGGCTGGTCGCGCATTTGCAAGACGAGCTGCATACAAAGGTCAATCAAATATAGCTGCAGCAGAATTAAGAGTCAGCGCTGCTGCCACAAACACTCATCCATGACATTTTAAGTCAGCTCTGAGACACAAATCATCCTGTAGGGAGTCATATAATTAGGAGTGTTTTGCATGATTTAATTGATCAACAGAGAAAAAAGGAACATCCACAAGGTATTAATTACAAGTCTCCACGATTTTCTGTTGCCATATCCACAATTCACTCAAGTGGGACACATTTACACTTTGTGTCTCTCCCTGCAATGAAAGATGAATGATCATCCTGGGTGGTCTCAGCTTCCAACGATGCCCTGGGCCAACGCCACAGGCAAGGTGTTCCTCTAGCCCCTTTCTGTGCAGCATCCCCCCAGCCAAGAAGCCCTGCCTTTTCAAGTGTCTCACTGAAAGGGGAAATATTGAATATGAGGAGGATGGAGGACTGCTCAAACACAGATACATGAGTCAAACTCCTGTCTGTGTCAGCAGAGGGGAATACACACACCTTAATCAAGCAAAGCTTGTATATTTTATTTATTTGCTATTTATTATTCAGAGTATATCACTGTTAAATAATTCACTAACTTCTTCTTTCTTTCTCATAAGTTCAGTCTCAGCGCACAATACTCCGAGGGTGCTTTTCACACTCATTTTTTTCCCTGAAGCATCCCTGCTCACATCAGATCTCAACTTTCTTCTGCTCCCCTGAAGGGACTGAAGATACGTGATTCAATCGTTAATCCACCAAAGTGACCGCAGGCTTTCACCACACTGGCTCCTGCTTCGGGAACATAATTAGCCATTTAGCAGGCACTGAAACACGTTAACCCCTTTCTAACGAGGACTATTTATGAAATTTCTGCTTGAAAATGACATTTAATTTAAAACGAGTAAGTCTCTGCACCTGCATGGTGGATCTGAATAAATGAGTTATTAAATTAAAGGTAACACGTGTGAGATTACCACTGAAGGCTGAAAGAAAGTGCACGTGTTACCCAGTCGGACCGAACGCAGACGGGACCGAGACGGGACCGAGACGAGACCGAGACGGGACCGAGACGGGACCGAGACGGGACCGAGACGAGACCAACACGGGACCGAGACGGGACCAAGACGGGACGAGACGCAGTTTCCTCTAAAAGACACTTTTTAGAGGTTTTTGAAGATGATGTTTTGACTCACTTTCTAAATTTTGCTTTAGTCATATCTGTGTCATCGATGTTTTTCAGGCACAAAACTAAAAAAACATGTTTTATCTTTATATATACATTTTATATATATATGTCACTGAGTGTGTTATTTCCTGTAGATAATCATTCTTATTATTTCTGACTCGCTCAGCAATTAAGTTCTCTTTGGGGTTAACAGAGTATTTTGAATTGAATTGAATTGAATTGAATTGAATTGAATTGAATTGAATTGAATTGAATTGAATTGAATTGAATTGAACTGAATTGAATTGGGTTGAATTGAATTGAATTGAATTGAATTGAATTGAATTGAACTGAATTGAATTGAATTGAATTGAATTGAATTGAATTGAATTGAATTGAATTGAATTGAATTGAACTGAACTGAACTGAACTGAACTAAACTGAACTGAATTGAATTGAATTGAATTGAACTGAATTGAATTGAATTGGGTTGAATTGAATTGAATTGAATTGAATTGAATTGAATTGAATTGAATTGAATTGAACTGAACTGAATTGAACAGAAATAGAACAGTTTAGCTTTGTTGGCATACGTTGACCTCTTCGGTGGGTTCTACTTCTGGTTCTGTTGATCACAGCATCTCAGATGGAGTTCCTGAATTGAACAAAGACCTCAGGAACTCTCCTCCAACGGTTGTCATTGCATCTCTCTGAGGCTGAAGGGGGCGTGTCCAGTAGCAGGTCGGGGTAAACCCACCACAGGAACCTCTAAGAGGGCCGACCAGCTCCTCAACCCCTTCAGCCAGTTTGTCTCCTTTGTGAACCATTGACTTAACAAATAACACAGCTGACCACGAGGTGGCAGTAATGTGCACGTGCTGTTTCCAAACAGCCAGCAGCATAAAAGGAGACGACAAAGAAGAATCTAGAAAAAGAAAAAGAGAAGAAGAAACACTTGAACGTGGGCTGCTACAGGCAATTTTGTTTGCTGTTTGAAGCTACACCGCAGTCGTAGCCATTGAAGTTAAAACCCCAAAAAGGTTCCCGAAAGCCACTTCTGCAGGGGTCGTCCTGGTAATGGAGATGATCCAGCCCTGAAAATGTTCCTGGAATTCCCACTAGTGGAAACCTGCCGTACGTTTGCACAAACACCTTCACTATCAGAAGCTGCTACTCTGTCATGGAGATCCTCAGGGTTCCGTCTTGGGTCCGGTTCTGTTTACACTTGTTGTTGATCGATTAATTGTTTGATAGGCACCAATAATTGGTTGAACTACACTTCAAATAAAGCTAAATAACACAGATCATTCCCCTGGCTTTCCTTCAGTAACACCTCCGTTAACATTGATTCCCTTACGGAACCTGAAGACTCGTGTTCGTTAGTGAAGGCTGTTTTATGTAGTCTTTCATCTTTATTTCATTATTCCTATGGCTTTGTGTTTTATTTGCTTTAATTGGGGAGCATCTTAAATGTTTTAATATGAAACTATTTAATACTTTGTTTTTTGTATCTGTGAAACTATCATTTTATTGTATTATTTTATTGTATTGTATCATCTGTGAAAGCTGCTATAAAAACTAAAGTTTTATGCACCTAAACACACAGCTGCACGGACCAGAATCACCACACTTCACCTTAGGCAGAGGTGCAAGGCACGTTTCCATCCTGACGGACCGTCTTTGTTCAACCTCTTGATCACCTACCACATCAGACGGCCACTCATGTGACTTGACAACTTAAATATCACAATAATAATAAAGTCCCTGTCCTAAAATCTCCCTCTGAAACGTTTAGCACAGGTTTAACACATATATCATATATCAACCTCTTATCATCATTTTCTTACTTCACTCAGAAGGAAACAGACACAGCAGTTCAGTCATTTTATCCTCTTTTCTCATTTTCTAATTTTTCTTATTTGTTGTATTTTGACTGGATTTTGTTTGCTGAACCTTCAGAAACACAAAGAAGTTGTTGGTTAGTTTGCTCTAAAAGCCAACACAGATAATAAAATTGTTTAACATTAGGTTAAACTGTTTAACATTATCATTGTAAATGATTTAATGTTGTTTTGTTTTTTTTTAAACTTTGATGGAAATAATCCGTCCTATTTCTACTTGAACTGAGTTGGTTTGAGGAATGAGCAGAATATTTGCAAAAGACCAGATGTTTGCAAAAAGGTTTCATTTATGCAATTACCTTCAATCACATGATACTGAAGAGCAACATCTGGTGAAAGGACCTGCAGTTCCTCTACTGACCACTAGGGTCTGCCTCCAGACCTGCAGTTCCTCTACTGACCACTAGGTTCTGGATCCAGACCTGCAGTTCCTCTACTGACCACTAGGGTCTGGCTCCAGATCTGCAGTTCCTCTACTGACCACTAGGGTCCGGATCCAGGCCTGCTGTTCCTAATGACCACTAGGGTCTGCCTCCAGACCTGCAGTTCCTCTACTGACCACTAGGGTCCGGATCCAGGCCTGCAGTTCCAAATGACCACTAGGGTCTGGATCCAGACCTGCAGTTCCTCTACTGACCACTAGAGTCTGGATCGTGATTTGCAGTTGCTCTACTGATCACTAGGGTCTGGATCCAGACCTGCAGTTCATAATGACCACTAGGATCTGGATCCAGGCCTGCAGTTCATAATGACCACTAGGGTCTGGATCCAGGCCTGCAGTTCATAATGACCACTAGGGTCTGGATCCAGACCTGCAGTTCCTCTACTGACCACTAGAGTCTGGATCGTGATTTGCAGTTGCTCTACTGACCACTAGGGTCCGGATCCATGCCTGCAGTTCCTCTACTGACCACTAGAGTCTGGATCCAGACCTGCAGTTCCTCTACTGACCACTAGAGTCTGGATCGTGATTTGCAGTTGCTCTACTGATCACTAGGGTCTGGATCCAGACCTGCAGTTCATAATGACCACTAGGGTCTGGATCCAGGCCTGCAGTTCATAATGACCACTAGGGTCTGGATCCAGACCTGCAGTTCCTCTACTGACCACTAGAGTCTGGATCGTGATTTGCAGTTGCTCTACTGACCACTAGGGTCCGGATCCATGCCTGCAGTTCCTCTACTGACCACTAGGGTCCGGATCCAGATCTGCAGTTCCTCTACTGACCACTAGAGTCTGGATCCAGATCTGCAGTTCCTCTACTGACCACTAGGGTCTGGATCCAATTCAACATTTTATTACTTGTATATGCTTTATAGACTTGTCCTTAACTTCCAAACTCCTGGTTTTCTCCAAGACCTGATGGTTCCTCATGTTCCTAACAGAGTTCTCCGTTCTCAGAGTGCAGGTTTTCTTGTAGTTCCTAGAAGATCCAGATGTAGATCTGGAGGACGGGTCTTCTGCTATCAGGAACCATCACTCTGGAACCAACTTCCAGTTTGGGTGAAGGAGGCTGCCGTTGTTTATGTAATAATCGTCGGGGGTCATGTTCTGGTCCCCCAGAAACAACTTGTGTTGTAATAGCTGCTGTATAAATAAAATTGAAGGCAGGTACAATTCGGGCGTGGCTTTCGCGTAGCACTGTCTTATCTTTCCCTCTGAGCTGTGATCGAAGACCTAGCAGAGTTCAGTTGGTTGTTTCAAAGATCATTCGGTTAGTTGTGGTGTTATCTGAAGAATCCGCTGTGCCTGGTTTCCGCCTGGGAGGGTTGGAGGATGCGAGGCTACCTCACGTCTTGTTTGACAGTTGAAACTCAGGTGTAACCAGAGGACATCAGCTGGACTGTGTCATTGGTTTCTATCTGGGTCCCTTCAGGGCCCATCCAAGTTTACTAACTGGACTGCTGGCAGTCGGTGGTTAAACAAGAACTAGCAGAGGTCCGCTGGGACCAGTAGGAGCACGCAAGTCGCCACCCAACAGCGGGTCCCACAGTGGCTCTGCCTGGCCTCGTTCCTGCTCCGGCAGCATTTCAGATCCTGTTTCAGTAGCACCATGGTGTGGTTTGGAGAGATTTGACCAGAATCTTTGCAACGTAATAATAGCGCCCATCATTGGTTATAAGCTAAGGCAGCCAGGTTCCAGAACCAGTACGCTGTGGCGCTTTCCTCATGTGGACGAAACTCCCGACAGATCCAAGCAGGAAGAGACAGAAAATAGGAAGATCGGCAGATAGGCAGATAGGCAGATAGGCAGCAGCTCCAGTCTACAGGATCCAGCCTGGTTTTGTACGTCCCCCCATCACTCAGTGGTCATTAACTACTGTAAACAGCCGCGTGCAGCAGAGATCCGTCCATGTATTCACAGATTATGGTGAGGTAGAAAACAGACAAGCGTAATGGTGCTGTCGGCGTCTTCAGAAATCTGCTGGGGAAAACATCAGGTTTTAGAAGAGCTGTAGGTAAAAATATACACGGATGGCCACCATGGCAATTAGTCCTCAATGACATGTCATAGTAAAGCTTTTATGATTATTAAAGACCAAATCAAAACAGCGACCATGCAGCTCGTAGACGCCGTCGTTTCCTCCGACTGGTTGGACACTGGTGAGTCTGAAAATGTGAAAGAGCTCACAGTGATTGATGTTGAATTAATGGTTTTTCAACCACAGCTGACGCAGAATCAATACTCATTCAGCTTATATCTCCAAAGATAGTCTGGGCTACATTTTAGTTGATTTAATCTTAAAGCAATGTTTGTAAAACAGTTCAATCATCAGCCAGAAGCCAGTGCACACCTATTGTTTTTCTTAATTCAAGATGCAAGCAATATTCAACTGGCTTTTTGGTGCTTTGACAGTTTTTGATCAACATTTAACACAATAAAAACAAAATTTTAAGAGTTTAGCTAAAGATGGCAATATTCTGCTCCTTGTCAGATATCTCATTTTAATCTCTGGTACCTCTTAAGCAGCTTTGCACCCACACATAACTTCAAAACCCCTTTAATTACTAGACAAAGACAGCAATGACAAACAGAGGGTCTTCGTGAAAGCAGATTTGGCTCAAGTGCTTTCTGATTGGTGGAATTCCTGGAGGCTTGCTGATGGGTGGAGCCAATGGCACATTAATATGTACAACTCCTGTAGCCGGTCAGATACACGAGTCTTCAGTACGTCAGCATGTTATCAAAGTGCAATTTGTAATATTTGAAGTAAATGAACTAAACACCTCAAATCTCTCCAAGCTGAGCATGTTTATGTTCATTCGCTGCTGTTGCTGTTGCTGTGCAACATTACAGACGATGTCGTCTTGCATCCACTCAATGTCTGCATGTGTTTTTCTGTGCATGTTAACAGCTGCAGGATTTGGAAGTGCGGTAAAATACTGAGTCAGAAAACATCTGGAGCCAACAAACACAACAGCTTTTGCCAAACGGCTTTGAGTCCATTGTTGCCGACGACTGGAGCTGTCTGTGGGTGATAATTTGTTAAAATGATCAGTTTTTTGTGTGCGATGGATTAAAGTTTTTAGTCCATGGACTACCAAAGGGGTGGGGGGGGGGGGGGGGGGGGGGGGGGGGCGAAGCTGAAATGTGATTGGCTCCTCCTACTGTCACTTAGCTCCAGTCTGAGAAACAATAGAAAGCAGCTGGTAGCTGTAAGTTAACGGTAACTTACTTGTGCAATGAATCCTAGTGTTTCGCCGTCTCAAAAAGAGCCGGTTGGACACTGGTGCTCATCAGTGTGCGCGTGTTTGAAAGCAGTATTTTACTGCTTAAGCTCTACATGTTTAATTACATGGTGTTCAACTGGTGAAATGTATGTTTACTTTCCTAATAGAGGAGTTTGTGTGCAAGGATGCTGGAATGAGGCATTTGGCCCTTGATGGGTCCTTACTTTAAACTCTCAGCCATCGCTGTGCTCGCAGGACCATAAAAGAGTAAAACTCAACAGCTATGGTCGCTGGACCCACAGCGTTCGCTCTAAAATACACACAAAAACAGTTTACTGGCCGACTTTCCAGCATGGAAATAGCACCAGATTTCTGCTCAAGTCTTCCTGTAAATCCAGCGACATTCTGGGCCGTGCTCATAAAACCCTCGGCTGTGAAGCTTTGCCAAAAACGAAAGTCACTGCATCACTGAGCCACAGTCGCCCAACGTTAATATCACAGCGAAAAGCACATTTCTGTGGAGACGTCTGGGAAACTAAAGCACAGTAATTAGTAAAAAGAACCAGCAGATCCACTGGGATGGAAAACATACTCAATATATGCTGTGAAGTTGTGAATTTCTACCTTTAAAGTGACCACTGAAGGTCTCGATGATGTGCAAGACACATATGACCATACAAGGAAACGCTGCCCTCTATGATGTCATAGAGAGCCAAAGTTAGAAAAAAAGCATTCTCAACACACTACAACATACACATACCCGGTTTCTGAACTTTCAGTCACATCTGAGATGATAATTATCCATAACACAGCAGTGAAGTCAGAAAACACAACAAGGAAAAAAAAACATGGCAGAGTTTTTCCATCAGCGCTAAATAAAAGCATTTAATTAATTTACTGACGAGTCAGAGGGACTGATCTGTTTACAAGGGTTGGTAGTTTTGGCGTGCCAGTTTCCAGTCTCTTTTGTTTGTTTTCTGCAGTTTGATCTGAAGATGTAATTCCCAGTGTTCGTTGAATAAATGAGTGCATTTGATATGCCCCGATTTCCAAACGCTCGCTGGAGATTATGATGTTTTAAAACGGCACATCCCTGTTTCTCTCTCGTCTGAGCAGCCCATTCTGCAATTATATGTGTGTGTGTGTGTGTGTGTGTGTGTGTGTGTGTGTGTGTGTGTGTGTGTGTGTGTGGTGACCTTCCGATAGGAGCAGAACAGATGGAAATCCACGTATGTCCTGACAAAATTCATCATGAAAAATGCATCCGACACCTGTATCATTTGGCTAATCATCTTTTCCTAATAAGCTCTCTCAATTAATTATGCACAACTTCCACAATGCAATCAAGATAGAAGTAAATCTGGTGACATAATACCCTTCAAAATAATTACCCAGTCCCTTTCTATTACACAGTAGCCCCTCCCCCACCCCACCCACCCACGCCTCATCCACTAATCTAACTTCAATTAGAAAACAGAAAATATCACATGTGGCCTGTTGTCTCTTTGTGTCTCTGCCGCAGGAAAATCCGTACAACACTCCTGTGTGTTTATAATGCCATCAATTAATACATTTAAATAATAAATAACATTTTATGAATTAAGGAATTATACATTTTCCCTGTAAATGGATAGAAAGGCCGGAGCAGCATCCATGGCAGGCTCAGTCTCTGAGGAGAGTAGTTTTGGTTCTAGTTATGAGGTTTCTTCTGGACACCGGTTGTTGTCCCAGACTTCTGGGCATCACCAAGGCAACCACTGCTGAACCGCCAGCTGCTTCAAGCTTCATCATAGATGAAACAGTGAAGACACGGCGGCCTGTGGGTGCGCCTACGCCAGCAACCCGCACGCCCCCGATTCAGTTAGTCAGCAACAAACACCCGAAGCCTTCTTCGTGTACCTCCAGACGGCTCCAGGGATGAGACCGGGAAGTCAGGTAGGGAGGTAGAGGAGGTTCTTTGTGAACGGGTGTAGAGCTGTGGAGGAACAGTTCCAGGGGCTTGAACACCTTACCATCACGTTCTAGGCTTTCTACACATTCAGAAAAGTTCAGCTCTGTCCTGCTGTTTACATCCCATCACAACTTCCCCCTGAAGCTAAAGGAGCGCCATGCTGCCAGCGGCGACCACGCCAACCAGCATCACGGGCCGTCTCCACCCTGGCAGGCGACGCCAAAGTGGGCGACAGCTGAAACCTACTTTACAACTTAACAATGTGCATGTCAGTTTCACAGATAAAACTGAAAACCCTCCACTCCCGCACAGCCGATGATCCAAGAGGTCAACCAGACATGCAGGATGGCCGTGTAGCCGTGTTTCCAGAGATCTCATATTCAGATGTGACTGGTTGAAAAAAAGAGAAGCTGTGAGCAGGTGCTTTAATCAGGTGCTTTGCCATTGCTCCCGTAGTTGCATTTATTGGTTTCTATCACATTTTATGACCACATTTTATAACCAGGGTGATTATCAAAGCTGAGTGCTTGTTAAATAAGTTGACATCTTATAATGGAACAACCCCTGGAGTATTTCAGGCAGGAAGTCTCTGCAGGCCGTGCACTCGCTCACGCTCACCCCCTGAATGGTTTATTCCATTTACTGTCTTCAGATGCCTCGCCTACCAACCTCCCTGTTACTCTTACAATGTCAATGCCACCTCCACCCCGGCCTCCACCTGTGGGCTCAGATCCAAAAGGGGGTTGGTCCTGGACCCCTGTGTTTCTGTGTGAGCCTCATAAACGGAGCCCAAACGCCAAATCCAAGTATGTTTTACAATCAAAGTGTTTCAAACCGTTACTGCGTGAGTTGTGTGACTGAAGTGGTGCAACATGATCAATTTAATCTTTCGTTTTAGGAACTATCCTTTTAAGAACTTTGTAGTGTGGGGGTGTTTGGACTTTTAAAGCTCTGAAAGATCATTGTGTTCTGCAGATGTGTCTCCAGCTTCAATGGGACCTAAATGAAAGGTTGGACAAGAAGATGATCAGCGTAAACTAAAAGGGGCAGCAGATGCAGATTCATGGAGGATGAAACATCAGGATGAAACTGAGCAGCAGGAGGAGCCGATCTCCACGCTCAGTACCCAGACTGATCCGGCAGAAGCTGAGGCCCGGCTGAGGTACCAGACTGGAAGAAACGGGTGATTGTGAGCAGTAGCGGTCAGTAAGGCTGATTCCACCTGATGAGGTGGAGCAGGCTATGTTACCATGGCAGCAGGTGAAACTCTGGACTCCAGGGGGGTCAAAGAGGCCATTCTGTCGTATGAAATGAATGAGACGTTACAGAGAGCCTGAGGAAAGCCCAGACAATTTGATGACAGACTTAGAGACCTGTGTGAAGTCACTTGTAGATATTCCAGGTACACGGCAACCACAGAACGGCCCCTGTAAAGTAAATGGACTGACTTTCTGACTCCAGCTGGGACTGATGATGGCTTAACCTACCCAGACATTGTGTGAAGGTTCCTATCCTTCAGGAGCTGGAGCTGGAGCAAGCCTGTGGACCACTTCACAGTGTTGCATGGTCATGGAAGCAGACGAAGGCCGTGTAAGAGGGAGATAAGTTCACGATAAAGAAGTTCCCATCCCGCAAAGCAGTCTGGTCCACAGGGTCGCGGTCAGGATGACGTCCTCTTTTAAGAACTGCCACAGTTTAATTAGATTTTTATAGAAAGTACAGTCAAAGGAAAGAAAACAAGGAGACAGGAAAGACAAGAGAAGATGGCACAGATGGTTAGAAGAAGCCTAGATCTTTACTTTTTTTCTCTTTTTACATTTCTCTGCATATATGTTAGTGGTTAGTACCATGACCCAGTAAAATAGTGATATACAGTACGAGCTTTTCCATCTTGTAGTAGATGTTAGTTTACTGAAGGTGTGTGTGTGAGAGTGTGTCCTTCACCTGCCCTCTTTAACAGTGTGTGTGTGTGTGTGTGTGTGTGTGTGTGTGTGTGTGTGTGTGTGTGTGTGTGTGTGTGTGCGTGCGTGTGTGTGTGTGTGTGTGTGTATGTGTGCATGTAACAGGTCTGTAT
>CM026219.1:22053794-22119598 GCA_014839995.1 Xenentodon cancila
CAGACCTCTACGAGGAGACCCTTCAGACCTCTAGGCGAGACCCTTCAGCCTCTACAGGAGACCCTTCAGACGTCTACGGGAGACCCATCAGACCTTTATGGGAGACGCTTCAGACCACTACTGGGGACCCTTCAGACCTCTACGGGGAGACCTTTCAGACGTCTACGGGGAGACCCTTCAGACCACTACTGCTGACCCTTCAGACCACTACTGGGGACCCTTCAGACCTCTACGGGAGACCCTTCAGCCTCTACGGGAGACCCTTCAGACCACTACTGGGGACCCTTCAGACCTCTACGGGAGACCCTTCAGACCTCTACGGGAGACCCTTCAGACCTCTACTGGGGACCCTTCAGACCTCTACGGGAGACCCTTCAGCCTCTACGGGAGACCCTTCAGACCACTACTGGGGACCCTTCAGACCTCTACGGGAGACCCTTCAGACCTCTACTAGGAGACCCTTCAGACCTCTACTGGAGACCCTTCAGACCTCTACTGGAGACCCTTCAGACCTATACGGGGAGACCCTTCAGCCTCTACAGGAGACCCTTCAGACCTCTACGGGAGACCCTTCAGACCTATACGGGGAGACCCTTCAGGCCTATACGGGGAGACCCTTCAGACCCATACGGGAGACCCTTCAGACCTCTACGGGGAGACCCTTCAGACCCATACGGGAGACCCTTCTGACCTCTACTGCGGACCCTTCAGACCACTACTGGGGACCCTTCAGACCTCTACGGGAGACCCTTCAGACCTCTACGGGAGACCCTTCAGACCACTACTGGGAGACCCTTTAGACCACTACTGGGGACCTATCAGACCTCTACTGGGGACCCTTCAGACCTCTACTGGGGACCCTTCAGACCTCTACGAGGAGACCCTTCAGACTTCTACGGGAGACCCTTCAGACCACTACTGGGAGACCCTTCAGACCACTACTGGGGACCTATCAGACCTCTACTGGGGACCCTTCAGACCTCTACTGAGGACCCTTCAGACCTCTACGAGGAGACCCTTCAGACCTCTACGCAAGACCCTTCAGACCTCTACTGGGGACCCTTCAGACCTCTACTGGAGACCCTTCAGACCTCTACTGGAGACCCATCAGACCTCTACGGGAGACCCTTCAGACCTCTACGGGAGACCCATCAGACCTTTACGGGGAGACCCTTCAGACCTTTACGAGAGACCCTTCAGACAACTACGGGAGACCCTTCAGACCTCTACGGGGAGACCCTTCAGACCTCTACGGGGAGACCCTTCAGACCTCTACGAGAGACCCTTCAGACCTCTACGGGGAGACCCTTCAGACCTCTACTGGGGACCCTTCAGACCTCTACTGGGGACCCTTCAGACCTATACGGGGAGACCCTTCGGACCTCTACTGGGGACCCTTCAGACCTCTACTGGGGACCCTTCAGACCTATACGGGGAGACCCTTCAGACCTCTACTGGGGACCCTTCAGACCTCTACGGGAGACCCTTCAGACCAATACGGGAGACCCTTCAGACCTATACGGGAGACCCTTCAGACCTATACGGGGAGATCCTTCAGACCTATACGGGGAGACCCTTCAGCCTCTACTGGGGACCCTTCAGACCTCTACGGGAGACCCTTCAAACCTCTACTGGGGACCCTTCAGACCTTTACGGGGAGACCCTTCAGACCTATACGGGAGATACCCTTAAGACCTCTACTGGGGACCCTTCAGACCTCTAAGGGAGACCCTTCAGCCTCTACGGGAGACCCTTCAGACCTCTACGGGAGACCCTTCAGACCTCTAAGGGAGACCCTTCAGACCTATACGGGAGACCCTTCAGACCTCTAAGGGAGACCCTTCAGCCTCTACAGGAGACCCTTCAGCCTCTACGGGAGACCCTTCAGACCTCTACGGGAGACCCTTCAGACCTCTAAGGGAGACCCTTCAGACCTCTACGAGGAGACCCTTCAGACCTCTACGCGAGACCCTTCAGCCTCTACAGGTGACCCTTCAGACGTCTACGGGAGACCCATCAGACCTTTATGGGAGACGCTTCAGACCACTACTGGGGACCCTTCAGACCTCTACGGGGAGACCTTTCAGACGTCTACGGGGAGACCCTTCAGACCACTACTGCTGACCCTTCAGACCACTACTGGGGACCCTTCAGACCTCTACGGGAGACCCTTCAGCCTCTACGGGAGACCCTTCAGACCACTACTGGGGACCCTTCAGACCTCTACGGGAGACCCTTCAGACCTCTACGGGAGACCCTTCAGACCTCTACTGGGGACCCTTCAGACCTCTACTGGGGACCCTTCAGACCTCTACGGGAGACCCTTCAGCCTCTACGGGAGACCCTTCAGACCACTACTGGGGACCCTTCAGACCTCTACGGGAGACCCTTCAGACCTCTACTAGGAGACCCTTCAGACCTCTACTGGAGACCCTTCAGACCTCTACTGGAGACCCTTCAGACCTATAAGGGGAGACCCTTCAGCCTCTACAGGAGACCCTTCAGACCTCTACGGGAGACCCTTCAGACCTATACGGGGAGACCCTTCAGGCCTATACGGGGATACCCTTCAGACCTCTACGGGAGACCCTTCAGACCTCTACGGGGAGACCCTTCAGACCCATACGGGAGACCCTTCTGACCTCTACTGCGGACCCTTCAGACCACTACTGGGGACCCTTCAGACCTCTACGGGAGACCCTTCAGACCTCTACGGGAGACCCTTCAGACCACTACTGGGAGACCCTTCAGACCACTACTGGGGACCTATCAGACCTCTACTGGGGACCCTTCAGACCTCTACTGGGGACCCTTCAGACCTCTACGAGGAGACCCTTCAGACTTCTACGGGAGACCCTTCAGACCACTACTGGGAGACCCTTCAGACCACTACTGGGGACCTATCAGACCTCTACTGGGGACCCTTCAGACCTCTACTGAGGACCCTTCAGACCTCTACGAGGAGACCCTTCAGACCTCTACGCAAGACCCTTCAGACCTCTACTGGGGACCCTTCAGACCTCTACTGGAGACCCTTCAGACCTCTACTGGAGACCCATCAGACCTCTACGGGAGACCCTTCAGACCTCTACGGGAGACCCATCAGACCTTTACGGGGAGACCCTTCAGACCTTTACGAGAGACCCTTCAGACAACTACGGGAGACCCTTCAGACCTCTACGGGGAGACCCTTCAGACCTCTACGAGAGACCCTTCAGACCTCTACGGGGAGACCCTTCAGATCTCTACGGGAGACCCATCAGACCACAATGGGAGACCCTTCGGACCTCTACTGGAGACCCTTCAGACCTCTACGGGAGACCCATCAGACCTTTACGGGGAGACCCTTCAGACCACTACGGGACACCCTTCAGACCTCTACGAGGAGACCCTTCAGACCTCTACGGGAGACCCATCAGACCTTTACGGGAGACGCTTCAGACCACTACTGGGGACCCTTCAGACCTCTACGGGGAGACCCTTCAGACCTCTACGGGAGACCCTTCAAACCTATACGGGGAGACCCTTCAGACCTCTACGGGAGACCCTTCAGACCTATACGGGGAGACCCTTCAGACCTATACGGGAGACCCTTCAGACCTCTACGGGGAGACCCTTCAGACCTCTACGAGAGACCCTTCAGACCTCTATTGGGAGACCCTTCAGATCTCTACGGGAGACCCATCAGACCTTTATGGGGAGACCCTTCAGACCTCTACGAGAGACCCTTCAGACAACTACGGGAGACCCTTCAGACCTCTACGGGGAGACCCTTCAGACCTCTACGAGAGACCCTTCAGACCTCTACTGGGGACCCTTCAGACCTCTACGGGGAGACCCTTCAGACCTCTACCGGGGACCCTTCAGACCACAACGGGAGACCCTTCAGACCTCTACTGGAGACCCTTCAGACCTCTACGGGAGACCCATCAGACCTTTACGGGGAGACCCTTCAGACCACTACGGGAGACCCTTCAGACCTCTACGAGGAGACCCTTCAGACCTCTACGGGAGACCCATCAGACCTCTACGGGAGACCCATCAGACCTTTACGGGGAGACCCTTCAGACCACTACGGGAGACCCTTCAGACCTCTACGAGGAGACCCTTCAGACCTCTACGGGAGACCCATCAGATCTTTACGGGAGACGCTTCAGACCACTACTAGGGACCCTTCAGACCTCTTCTGGGGACCCTTCAGACCTCTACGGGAGACCCATCAGACCTCTACTGGGGACCCTTCAGACCTCTACTGGAGACCCTTCAGACCTCTACAGGAGACCCTTCAGACCTCTACGGGAGACCCTTCAGACCGCTACAGGAGGTCCTTCAGACCGTCTGAAGGACCTCCTGTAGCGGTCTGAATCAGTCAGACAGAAGTTACGTGGGGTGGCAGGTTGTGGGTGGGATTTGTTAATGACAAGAAAAGGATGACAGCAAACTCCTCATCCTCAGAGCCGTGGCATCATTAATCACTATATTACTGAACTCCGCTTGAAGCTCTAGGGAGGCCATAACGCGCCTCACGTTTAGACTGTCCAGCACACGTTAATCCGTCATCCAGGGATGATAGCGGGCTAAATCTAACAATGCCTAAACGCTTACCCACCAGTGTGGCAGATAACCTCCATGATTTACTCTCCAAACAGAAATGTTACTTGCCATTGGCACATTGGCAATCAGCTCCACCAAATCTGAGACCATGGTTCTTAGTTGGAAAAGGATCCCTCTCCTGCTCTCTTGTGGGGACTGGCAGGTGGAGTATCTGTGGTGATGTGGACCCTGCACCTTTCTGTTGTGGTGAAGAGGAAGCTACACCCAAAGCTTTACTGGTTGATGTGTGTTCCTACTCTCACTCCTATGGTCTTAATTTGTAGGAAGTGGCTGAACAAGATCATGGGTACAAGTGCCTGAACTGAGGTCCTCTGCAGGGTGGCAGGACTCTTCCTCAGAGACGCGGTGAGATGTTTAGTCACCCAGGCGACACTCAGCATGGACCTCCACATCAAGAGAAGGATATATTCCTATCTTTCTCTTGGTGTGAAGGACCTTCTCTTCTCTCTCGGGGGAAGTATTTTTGGCCTTTCATACTGGCAGGAGGCCGTGAGGGAAATGGTGGCGTAATTACATCTCTTGACTGGCTTGGGAACGCCTCAGTATCCTCCCAGAGGAGCTGGGAGAGGTGGCTGGGAAGAGGGAAGAGGAACATGGATGGATGGACGGATGGATGGATGGATTGACGGAGGGACGGAGGGACAGACGAATGGAGGGACGGACGGAGGGACGGACGGAGGGACAGACGGAGGGATGGACGACGAGTGTGATACCAGGATGGATGGACGGATGGATTGATGGACAGACGGACGGACGGACGGAGGAACGGACGGACGGAGGAACGGACGGACGGAGGAACGGTGGAACAGACGGACGGATGACCAGTGTGATATCAGGATGGATGGACGGATGGATTGATGGACGGACGGACGGACGGAGGGACAGACGGACGGACGGAGGGAGGGACAGACGGACGGACGGAGGGACAGACGGACGGACGAATGGAGGGACGGACGGAGGAACGGACGGAGGGACGGACGGACGGACGGAGGGACGGACGGACGGACGGAGGGACGGATGACCAGTGTGGTACCAGGATGGATGGACGGATGGACGGACGAACGGACGGAGGGACGGACGGAGGGACGGACGGACGGAGGGACAGACGGACGGACGGAGGGACAGACGAATGGAGGGACGGACGGACGGACGGACGGAGGGACGGACGGACGGAGGGACGGATGACCAGTGTGGTACCAGGATGGATGGATGGACGGACGGACGGAGGGACGGATGAGCAGTGTGGTACCAGGATGGAACTGTGAATACCTTTGCTCTTTTAAAGAGTTCCTGACAACTGACGCTAACAAAGACTTGACTGGTGAGAGTTATCAAGCAAATGCAGAAAAGCTCCAAACACATTTCGGTTTGAACGGATATAATTATGTACTTGTGGGCAGCCCAGCATCAACACTTGAGAGTCTGATTACCATTTGACAAAAACATTGTTAATTACGACTCAGAACCTAAGTCAAGAGGCACTGGAATGCAAATGAAGCCTTTGCCCCCCTTCAGCAATGGTAGATAATAGGATTCCAATCCACATCAATAAACACTTAGGAGAATTTTTATATAAATGCCAGCATGCTGCAGAGAAAGCTGTTTGAGTTTGTTCCCCAGCTCCCGTTGAGGAGATGTCTGTCCAACAGAGACCCTATTTATTTTGAGGTGACTTTTATTTGTTGATTGTTTTTCCTTTTGAACCAACTCATCTGATATCTCCTGGTCTTGCAACCTTGATTCATATAACATCTTCCAGCTACAGCTGCCTCGCCTTGCGTGTTGAATAATTCATGATGTGCAATCCAATACTATTGGACTGGGGATAGAGGGACTCAAAAGTTGAGTTACAAAACATCACATTCTTTCATCTCATGAAGTTTTTTTTTCTTTCTTTCTTTTTTAACAAAGTGCAGAGGTCAATTATGAGTCCTCTGGCAATATATGGTATAAATAATACACTGACGGGCTCTGAAACCTTGAGAGACTTGCCCAACTTGTGTAGATTATTGATGCCTTTACTTTTTTTCTTATCCTCAGGTAAAACAGTAGACCCTTTGTCTGCGGCCTCCTGCGTGGTTCATGTTTCCATTGCTGGAGGCAAAAGAGGCCTAATTTGCACCAGCGTCTTTTGGGGCCAATTATTATAATGCCAAATGTACTGGAAACACTATAAAATTGGAAACAATAAAGAGCTTCAAAAATAATGCATTTTAATAATCTTCTCATTAAAAATGTATTTTATCTGTTCAGCAATTTGTGGAGTTTTGCCTCATTCACCTTCCACGTTACCTACAGGACATGTGAAAACCACATGTGGATAGAAAGGAGGGGTTTTCTAGCGGCTCGGAGCAGCCGTGGCTGTGGAGGAAGAGCCGCAGTTTTTCAGCTGCAGAGTCGGTAGTTCGATTCTCTACTTACACACTTCACCAGTCAACGTGACCCCACATTTGCCCCAACATCCTCGTCAATGTGTGGGTGTTATAATAGGATAATAAACTATGTTGTTGTAGTGTATATTGATAATAAATAAACAGAGAAACTAGATTAAAACATAAATAAATAAACAAACTGAAACTCAGAGGCATGTTTGATTGTCATGAACGCATCAGGGTCATGTGTTCGTTGCCTGGCAACGACCAGCTGACGCCATCACACGCAGCGTCGCAGGTAACCCTGGGGAACCCTCTCAGCTGACAGCATGGACAGAAACTCAGACAGCAGCTCCACATCTGGGGTGCAGAGATGTTCCTTCACATGAAGGTGCATCTGAAACTCATGATTCACCTGCACCTGCATGCTGCCTGACGTGTTTGGAGGCTGTTTAAATCAATGTTTTCCAATGAATTTACAGTCACGTGATGACAATGAGATTTCACTCATTACAAGACTCAAGCACAGAACCTTTAGAGGGTCTGTTAGTGCCGTTTTCTCTTTTAGGGCTCACCACAGCGGATCATTGCAGTCTCCGTATTGATTTGACATATGTTTTATGTCGGTTGCCCTTCTGACACAGACTGCCCCACTGTGAGCACTTAATGTCTGGGCCAATGGGGTTAAAGGGGGCCATCGACTGTACCCACTATGCCACAGCCAGCCTGTTAGTGAGCTCACTGTCGGAACTTCTGACAATGATTTGGTCTATAAAACTGAAGAAGTGGTGAAACAGACTCATATTCCAGCTTTGTTGAAGCATGTCACTGGCATCAACTTCAACATGATATAATATCTATCTAAACTAAGTCAGAAATGACTATAAAATATGCAGAGACGGCAGTTTTCAAAAACATGTACATGTGGTGTATAATACTGCGTTGTAGCAGACAGAGGTGGTACGCCAACATCCTGTCCATGTTTGATGACAACATGAAGATGAAACTGTCTTGAAAACAGCGTCTTCGTTGATTGAATTTGTTTTAGAGGAGAACTAACATTTACTAGAACCAGGAAGTTGTTTTTTGACATTAAGAAGGTTTGTGAACATGTGAAGAATCACATGTAAACTGGTTTCAGGTGTAATTATGAATGTCGGTGTGAGTGCCATTCTTGTCTATTACAGTCACAGATCCCAGATCCCTGTGGAGAGGCCTCTCCGGTGCTGCGTGGTTCCTCTGAGACGTCTGCCCCAGCTTTTACCAGGACTGTGCTCCTGCTGGCACTAGATGTCAGTGTTCCTGCTCCTCCTTGGAGCTGCAGCTCCACCAGCTGCATGCGGCAACACGCTCTTTTCAAAAGTCCTCAGAGCTTCTGGATTTGATGCTGCCGCGGTGTGCCTGATGCTCTGCACACTAAAGGCATCGCCGGTCTTAGATAAGCTAAGATTTAAGCTGCAGAGAAACTCATATGAACCAGTTCCCCGCCTGCCCCACCAGCTGCCCCACCAGCTGCCCCACCAGCTGCCCCACCAGCTGCCCCACCAGCTCTCATTCACACGGGGATGTTTAGGCAAAATTATACAATTTTGCATTTACAGAATAAAATACACTTCAAATATTCCTTCAGCTGTTTTAAGATCTTGTTTGACAGACAAACACAATGTGCTTCAGCTGTAACACAAAATTAATTATAATTCTTCTCTCCATTTAACATTCTCATTGAACATTAACAGTGCTGCTAGAAAAGTTAGTGAACCTGAAGACTCATTACTGACTGGAGTCAAAGGTTTTCACATCTGGGGGTCCAATTAATGAAATTAGTTTGGAGGTGAGGTTTAGAGACAGTCTGATTGATCAAAGACACTCAAGACTCTCTTCCTGAGGATGTGAACCATGACTCATCAAAAGGACACCTCTGAAGGGTTCTTGATGTTTTTGAGGCTGGCAACGGATACAAGACAAAGTCTGTGTCCTCCATCAGTTCACAGTTCCAATCCAATTCAGTTTTATTTATACAGCGTCTATTATGTCTCCAGGATCTTTCCAGAGACCAGAACATGACCCCCGATCAGTTATTACTTAAACAACGGCAGGAAAAACTCCCCTTTAAGAGGGAAGAAACCTGGACCAGGACCTGGATCATAAGGGGGAAGAAACCTGGATCAGGACCTGGATCATAGGGGGGGACCCTCCTGCTGAAGACCAGCCGGTAGAACAGGAAGTAGAGAGAAGAGACACAGACACACCGTCAAAGGTACCAAAGACCAGATCCATCAGTATAATCATCTGTTACCTGGAGAACTGAGAGTTTTCTGTCCATCAGACTGGTACCTGGTTAGTTGGTGGACTACAGAGACCACTATCTAAACAGGTGCAGACAGCAGACACTGGACGTCCAGCAGAGACAACTCCAAATACACAACACAGAATCCTCATGAGGTAGAGAAGAACTCGAAAGGAACAGCTGGATCTGTGAGACATCACTGGAACTGGAACGTCTCTGGTCATGAGCCCATCATACACAAGTCGTTGAACAGGCAGGATGTCCAATGGGAACATCATGGAACGTCACAGAGAAAGCTGCTGCTCTCCAAAAATACTGCGGCAAGCCTGAGGTTTTCCAGAAGACACCTTTGAAGTCTGCAATGTTACTAGAAAAACCATAAAAAGTTTTGTGGACTGATAAAACTAAAGTTGAATTTTTCAGGAAGAAGACTGTGTTTTTTGTGGGTTTAGTTCAATTTATTTAACACAAACATATTACACAAAATGACAGTAAATTCAAATAAAATTGTTATTTTTTTCAGAAACAAGTGAGACATTTATTGATAATTAATTTGTTCAAATCTTGTTGGGCCACCAAAATAAGAGGGCCGGCCCTGGTCCATCTACCTGCTCAATGAGCCTACAAATAGAAGAAAATCCACCACAGAACCACTTCTGATTAGGAAAATCCATCTTCTGGAGTGGTCCAGTCAGAGTCCGGACTTGAACCCCATCGAGAAGCTGTGGACTGAGCTGACGCAGTTCTGGAAAGAGGAATGGTCCAGAGCTACACCGGAACGTTGAGCAGCTCTGATCCACAGATTCTGGAAGAAGAGTCACTGCTGCTGGAGCAGCTTCAACCAGCTGGTAACTGCAACAATCCAGCATCTTTGTCCTTCAGCATGTTGAATTGGGAAGCTCGAGAAAGATGTGAGCAATAAAGGAACATTCTGGAACCGAAAACTATTCTGGGTGTATTATCAGGTAATGTTATCTTTGTGGGCTTAAGGAGACACAAGCTCTTCATCTTCATCTGTATCCATGAAGAGTAGTGCACCTTTTCCCGCACAGTCCCAGTTCTAGGAAACTTTGGAAAGTTTTATCACAACATTACTCAGAGTCAATATTATTGATAGAACTGGCAGATTTTTTTCCTTCCTGAGAAAAACGGACAGTTTGGTTTCTGTAACAAAGAACCATAAAACAGAGTTTTATCTGGCCATTACTTTACATTTTGTGGAAATACAACGGGTATTTCTGAAGCAGGATCCCGAGGAACCGGTGGAGAATAGCTTGTCTTGTTTAATGTACGATGTTGCTGTGAACAGGTGAGCGGGCCCGATGTGAACCTGTTTATGAACTGATTCAACGGACAAATACCATAAAGTCTCTTGTGATACGTGATGTCATGTACATTTTAAAAGGCTTCTGTCTAATAATGAAAAAAAAAGGAAAAGTTGACCTGAAAACAAAACTAATCATGTGAAACTTTAATTGTGGGGTCCCAGCTCCAGCTTCACTTCTGTCTGTGTTGCAATTGGGCCCTGAGACTGAACCGGGGCAGGAACACGTCCTTCAGCCACAACTACGACCTACACGTCTTCCTCTTCTTCTTTGCATGTGTCTGGTTATCAGAAGATGTCAAGTTGTGCAGACAGCAGATCCTGTTTTTTATTGTCTTGCAGCCCACAAGGGGACTGCGGTGTTTCAGGCCACAACTATAGATCAAGTTTGGTGCTCAGCAGGAGAATGCTGACGTGCCTGATGGACTCGTTCCCCAACTTTTAACACTGGCAGCACAATAAGTCACGTGGTCTAAAGCCACTCTCTTAGAAACGTTTGCAGATGCAGATGGAGACCTTCCGACGTGGAAACAGACTTGTTTTACACAAGAACGGACGATAACTGCTGTTTGTACAAACGTACATGTTCGCGCGTCGCGCGTCTCCTCCCGTCTGCGCTGTGCGATGGGGCGGGGTCGCCGAGCGCCTCTGGTGAAGCAGCCAATCAGTGCGCGCGGCAGCGTCACAACCCGGAAGTGAGAAGCCGGTCTGAAAAGCGCGCCTGTTTGAAGGTGGATCCGCTTCTGGATCGAGGTAAACCCGGGTCCTCCTCAAAAACTCGCTTTTACCGAACACCAATGTTGTTCTTGTTATGTAAAGTTATGTTCGAACGCGCGGCATCTTCGCGATGTGAGGTTACTTTTACAGAGGATCGATCTGTGTGAATAATTGTCCTGCAGTTGCAGCGAAGTGAGCTTATGTGACGGTCGGTTAAAGTGGGCGAGACCTGATTACTGCCACGGGTTTAGACGGGTTTAGGAGGGTTTCAGTCGGGTTTAAGATGGTTTCAGATGGGTTTTAGAGGGTTTCAGTCGGGTTTAAGAGGGTTTCAGTCGGGTTTAAGAGGGTTTCAGATGTGTTTTAGAGGGTTTCAGACAGTTTCAGATTGGTTTTAGAGGATTTCAGAGGGGTTTCAGGACTGGAGACTTTATTACTGCCACGGGTTTCAGGTGGGTTTTGGAGGGTTTCAGATGCTGGAGACTTGATTACTACCACAGGGTTTTGTGGGTTTCGGGTCTGGAGATTTGATTACTGCTGCAGTTTTTTGTGGGTTTTTTGAGTTCAAGGTGTGACATGACGCTTAAACCTAATTGATGTTTACCACTGGGAAGCACTTCCTCTTGTAATGATCTGTCTGCATCTGGAGCTGTGGAGGTCAGTGGGTGGAGTTTTGAGAGAAGAATGTTGTCTCACTGGGGTCTGGTGCTGGACCGGAGCTGCTCAACGGTCCTGAACCTCTGTGTTCTCAGTTCATGATGCTCTGAATGTTTTCAGTTGGTGGAAGGTCTGGACTGCAGGCAGAGCAGTTCACCATCTGGACCTGTCTTATGACGCCGTGCTGTTGTGATGGATTCACTATGTGGTTTAACGTGGTCTTGCTGAAAGATGCAAGACCTTCCCTTAAAGAGCCATCTGGATGGGAGCGGATGTTGCTCCAGAAGCTTTATACACCTTTTAGCATTGATGTTTTCTTTCCAGATGTGCCAGCTGTCTGCTCCATTGACCCTAATACACCTCCGTACCATCAGAGGTGCAGGATTTGGTACTGAGCGCTGATAACAAGCCAGATGGTTCATATCATCCGTTGTCAGGATTCATTGATCATGAATTTAATGTTTAAATTTGTTTGACCGCATGCCGTTGTCCACTTTGCCTGTGTCCGTTCTAAATGAGCTTTGCTTCACAGAAGACAGCATTTGTGGACCGTGTTCACATTTGATGATGGAACAGCCATGTGTGTTTCTGCTGCAGGATCATGTCTGGCTTTAACGAAGCACTGCCTGAGAGATCAGACGTCCAGTACTGGGATTTGGTCCTGTACCCTGCACACAGATATTTCTGGAGATTCTCTGAATCTTTAGATTTTATTTAGATGATGAGATGTTCAGAGGAACATTATTCTAAACTTGTTTCACAATGGTTGGAGACACCATTCAGAGAAGAAGAAAGGTTGTCTTACTGCAACTCTGTTACATGACACTGACCTGGTCTAATTGTGTTTCTGCAGTGTCCTCGTTGTCACGGTGACCATGAGTGACTCCTCGCAGCCTTTCAGTCCCGTTGGAGGCAGCAGTATTCAGGAGCAAAGAGACCGATGGGAGAGAAAACGCATTCGGACCGCCAAAGAGTTGGTGCAGACGGAGCAGCACTACTGCCAGCAGCTGGAGCTTGTAGCTACGGTACGTAGTGCTGAATCTGGAGGGGCTGCAGCGTCGCTGCCGCACAGAGGGACCCGCACCTCCTCAGCCTGACTCAGGTCTGGTCTGTTTTCAACTAATTCGTTATGAATAGTTATTAGAACCAAAGAACAAAACAAGAGTACAGGCCAAACCTGACTTATGCTTCATTTTAGTTGTACAGCGCCCCCTGGGGGAGGGGACAAATGATACAATCAATGAATAAATCAAATGAATGAAAGAGCACGTCACGAAACTGAATGAACTAAAAAACAAAAAGAATAAACGGAAATAAAAAAAAAGCAATGAATATGTTATTTTATTCACTTGCTGTTTTGAACTTAAAACTGTTCATCTATTTTACGTTGAAGGGAGCAGCAACTCCCTCAGTCGAACCAATTACATTAACTTTATATGGCAATTGTGGTGTCTTAGGTATTAATTAAGCAAATCAAACAAATAGCTCATTATATAAAAATAGTTTTTGCATGTTAAAGCTCATGATGTAACATTAGCTTGGATCATGTTCCTGAATGCGAGTTGGTAAGCCCCGCCCCCTTTAGTTACTGCTGCAAACTGGGAGGATCTGTTGGATCAGCTGAAACGTTAGTCTCCAAGAGGAACGGCAATGACCGATTTCTTAGCTGAGGATATGGTTCCGGCGCGGTGACCAGGTCTGGGTCCACGACATTGGTGAACGGTGCAGCAGGAGTTTCATTTGTCCACAATCGGTGTTCTAGAGTGCAATGCCTACTTTATGGGAAGAACATTTTATACAACACATATAAATCTATACAATGCTTTTAGTATTAAATCATTCATTAGTTTTTATTGAAATTGAAAAAACATTAAATCGCAAACACAATACTAGGGGGAAAGAAAAAAAATCTCTCAGATTATTTTCCAAAATCATCCAACCCTAATCTAAGGTTTGATGGTTGAGTGGACACGCATCTCCAGCACCCCTATACAGGGGTATAGGGGTGCTGGAGATGGAGTACGGCATGAGTACGGCATGAGTACGGCATGAGTACGGCATGAGTACGGCATGAGTACGGCATGAGTACGGCATGAGTACGGCATGAGCACGGCATGAGCACGGCCGGAGTACCGCAGGGCCTGGTTAGCCCTGTGGAACTCCTTCTTTATCTTCCTTCCACCACCAGGTTTATTGTTTAGCCAATCCGAACCAACCTTTCGGCACCACAGCCAGTCAGCCGCCTCAGCAATTTAGGAATGGAGCATGGCCCATTTGGACTCAATGTCGCCACCACCCCTCAAGATGTGATCTGCCACAAGTTGGAATTGAAGGTTTTTCTGCAAGACGTTCCCAAGAAACCCTTTTGAATCTGTTGGGTTTGTCCGACATTGTTCTTAGCCATCTGATCTGACTCTTGGATGATGATTGGTCATCGGGAGGACCCCAACCTACAGGCTCTGAGCCCTCCAGCCCGACTTCGATCTCTAGTTCCATTTGTCCCTATTTGCTCCTTTGTCAACCAGTTTTGTTCCAGGTTGCTAATGTAAGAGGGAGCCTGTGAACATGACCTGCTTGTTACTTTATGATCAACATTTAAACACTAGAATACCAAAGATGGAAAAACTACCACCAACATACCAGCTGTTAGAAATTAAGGAGCTTTTTTGTACTTTGAGATGTTGCTTCTAGATCTTCTCCTTGTTTTAAATCAAATAACCAAGACATCAGGGCTTATGCACCCTCTCTACACTCTGAAAAAGAAATTTGATCAAAATTACATGGAATTCGGCATCCTACAACTATTCGTAAAAGTGCTGGGACATAACATCCCTTTTCTTGTGCTGCTGTTTCTTGCAGGTCTTTGTAGAGATCCTAAATGCCAAAGGAACCCTAAAGCAGGACATCAGAGAAGGCATCTTCAGTTCAATTAAAGATATTCATTCAGTCAACCAGTAAGTGCTCTCTAAATATTTGAAAGAATTATGTACAGGAGATAATGAGGAGGGACGGAGTAACAAACGGGGCTCATATGGTTGTCTCATGGCGTCTCCACTTTTCAAAGTGTCCTCAGCCAAGACGCTACATTCTTGAAATGCCTCCTAATATGTGTGTTAATATAAGTGTTAACTTTTATGGAACAATGAAAAAGGCAGCATTTTTGTTTTTGTTTTTTTTAGTTGTTGTCTTTGAAGTTTTCCTGCCTTTTTCTCAGAGCTGGTAGCTCCTAGTTTTGGGTTGGAAGTGGACTGGGCTGAGGAAAGGACCCCTGAAAGGTCCTTGTTTCATTGGAAAAGGTTCCTGTGGTCAAAATGCAGCCTTCCTTCCAGCTTATGTTGTTCTCTGCTCTTTCTTTCCACAATAAAGTTCATTTTAGTTACAATTCAAGCCTTTTTTTTCATATCTGATGACATGAGAAGAAACAAAACTACCTTTTCATTAAAAAACAGCAATAAATGCAACAATTATCAAATTTATGCATGTGTGTACATTTTTATATACAGTTTAGGGTCAACGCATTCCCATATCACATGATTTTTAAGTTTTTGTTTTTTGTCTGGAGCTGCTGGGCCACTCAGCTGAGCTGCAGCCAGAGAGATCGAGAGCAATGGTGGTTCAAACATCTGGGAAAACCAGCACACATCGGAGTAAATGGAAAAGTTTGGACAAACGGCTTTCGCCTCTCGCTCCTTCCCCTGCTCCATTTTCAGAGAAACGGCTCCAGTTTCGTCCATGGTTGTGCCTCCGTTACAGCGTCGCTCCTGCTGAGCGGCGACTCTTTGCCGTGACGTGTAGAGGGAACACTACGACGACTTCGGGACTGGGCTGGGAGACAGTGGGTCGTGTAGTCTAAGGAGTGCAGCCGCCTGCTGCTGGTTGTGTAGACGCGGCTTTATTCTGTTTTTACCCAGTCAGCAAACGGACACTGCGAGAACTGCTGCACTTAAGCCACTGCAGCGGCGAATGCTGTTGGACAGCCCTGCAGACACGTTCCTCTTTCCCCTCCTTCTTTTGGTTTGCTCAGAACGCTGTTATACCACCGCAGGCTACTGAAAAATGTGTATACACTTTACGTTTACAGTCGTAACAGAAATGCAGTTGAGAAATAAACCACACCACGTTAGTTAAGCAGCCCGTTACGGCCGGGCCTCTATGTTCTGATGTTTGCTTGTTGGGCACCACTTCTGCTCGTGCACATTCACGGTTTCAGGGAAATCAGTTTGCGTTTGAGATGAGCACACTGCTCCAGGAAGATGAAACCGCGTCCTCTGAAACCAAAACAACCCACCAGACATTAGGCAGATGTTTGAAGTCGTAAAGAGCAAAATTGTCACGGATCATCAAAAGGGCGTCATGGTGTGATATGTCTCTGAATACAGATGTGAATTTTAAAACGGAGAGAAGAGGAGAAACTTTGATACAAGTTAATTGGTTGGGACGCGAGGCTGAACTTGTTGACTGCTTTGAAGTGTATTAAAACTGAGCTGGTTTTATGCTGGTTTCCGATAATCAGCCTTGTAGCTCCGCAGAAATCTCGAGCGTTTAGTGACATGAGCATCAAACGTTGTTGGTCGTTAGTTGGCTGCATACAAGCGTCCGCTTTGCTCTGATGTCCTCCATCAGCTGCCGGAGTGCAAAAGTGGCCTCGGTGGGGCTTCTTCCTTTGACTGGGGATGGAAAAATGAATCCAGCGACTGCGAGCTGATCTTGGTAAAGTCTTTATATCAAACCTCTCTCACGTCCACCCTGACGTCTGCCGCCCTTCATGACTATAATCTCAATCCAGTACAAGAAGATTCGCTCTGAGGCCCAAACAATGTTGAAAAGGGCGAAACGCAACGCTCTGAAGCAGTCTTCTCCATGCACAAGCACTTCCATGAAGATGCCTTCTACTCCTGATCCAGCTGCTGTTGATCGGTGGGGCGGTCCGGTGGTCCAGTAGGTGGACGCTGATCCCCATCATCAGCAAAGATCTGCTCCACGTGGCTGTTTCAGTCACTGGGCTGCCTGTCAGAACCAGTTGTTCTGGTGCTCTCTAACAACTTCGCGCATGGATCAGGACTCTTGTCTTGAGGCACATGATGACTCTCATCAAGCTGTCGTCTTTTTTTTGTTTTTTTTTTACATCCTTTTCATTTTGGCTGCCTCTTGGAGAGCTTCCTCGAGCTCCTCGCAGCCGACGTTCCCAGCAGACAGCTGCTACTTTAAAAACTGTTCCAACGTGTCTTTTTCCCACGTGTCTAAGTTCCTTGCTGGTTGTCCACCTGTCTTCTGATGCTCTGAAGACAGCAGGAGCTGGTGGTCCGTTACGCAGTCTGCAGCATGCAGCATGCCTGACCTTTGTCACTGCAGTGTACCACCTGTGAATTTGATTAGATGGTCCACATGAGCGAGTGTAAGTCCCACTCTTTAAAGATCAGGAATGTCAAGTTCTTTTGCTTGAATCAAGATGAGCTTTCAGTCTGTGGCTCATTTATGGATTCTTTATTCCAGTAGTTCCTTCCACGGGAATTCACCAACTTCCTGGGGTTCATCCAAAGTTTGGTTGTCCGTTTCTGATCGAGCTGGAAGACGTCCTGCTGTACTTGGACATGATGGGAGCTTCCACAGTCTTTGGGAACATGCAGGAGTGTAGTTTATGACCTGTTGCTGGAGCCAACCTCTGGAAGTGGACAGGATGTTGTAGCCGTCCCCCAGCAGCAGGCTGCTCGGCTGCGTTAGTGCTTTAGTGCTCTTGGTCTAGCGTGTGTCTATGCACAGCTCCGGCTTTGATAAATAATATCAGCAGATGTGACGCCATCCAGAAATCACTGACCCTGCCTTTAATTTAAATGTGTCCAGAAAGCGCTGATAGAAGTAGATCAGGAATCCTGATTGTGGAACTTTATTTTACCATAACGGTGAACATAACGCTGCTCTCTACGTGGACTTGTGATGTGTCGTTGTGGTGCATCACTGTGCTGCTGGTCCAACATCTGGAAGCGCTGCTGGCGAGGGACGTTCAAATAATGCACGTTTATGCTGGAACAGATGTTTACTGTGAAGTACAAATGTTGCGGTTCAACATTGTGTAGAAGATTCAGCAGTTTGTCTGTTTGTCTAAACTGAAGCCAGCCCGTCCTTAACACCTCAACAACCAACTTGTCCGGTCCTTTAAAGCGATAGGTGGCGTCCTCCGGACTTGAGGAGCCACATTTGCAGTGTTACTGCTGAACACGCACAGTTCAGGCAGCAGCATGACCGACTGTGGAAGTTTGAATACCTTTGATTTGGAATTCAATTTCCAGACTAAATAATGAGCGGTTTGTGCTCCCTCAGGCCCTCGTGCTCTGCAGACTGACAGGCTTTCTTGTTGAGAGTGCCACAATGAAGACTGAAGTATGAATTACACACTCTGATATATTGGATGAATGGCTCCATTGTTCTCATACATCTTCATTATGAGCCCATTATTGAATCAGTGGTTGAAACATAATGACAAGCTCTCCTTTTGAAAATGGTCCATGGAGAGATCGTCTTACTCCGAGACTGATTTAACGCTGCTGTGATTGATAATAGATTTTCCCTTACCCTCTCCACTTAGTTCCTCGCTGTTTTTGTGCTGTGGATGGTATATGTGAGTGATAATTGAAGAAGTAATTGATAATAACAGTGGAGATCATTGACACGCAGATATTGTTTTGGTGACTCTCCCATCTGTCATTTGTGAAACATCCAATATTACAATAAGTAACCTGATTCATTGAGGCTGTTTAAAGCAGTTTACTTCCACTGAAGTAAAGGTTTGTTTCTGCTTCGGTCAGCAGTAAAATAGATGCTGGCCGTTGAACCTTCCACAACCTAGTGACCACGAGCTGTGTGATAGTTGTGATGAAATACTACTGCCTTTCATTTTAATTCACTTTAGAAATAGGCTATTACTTTGTCCATTTATAATAATGGGATAGTGACATCCAGATGATTGTGGGTAAAAGTCCAGATTCTTATCTTTGACTTGTGAGCTGGCCTACTCAAATCAGACTGGAGGTTTGGCTAATTACCTCTTTTTATGGAACCCGTTTACGAGCTGTTGGTTTACCAAAGTACTCATCTATCCATTCATCATCCATCCCTCCATTTATCATCCGTCCATCCCTCCATTTATCATCCCTCCATCCATCCATTTATCATCCATCCATCCATCCATCCATCCATCCATCCATCCACATACGGGTCCGGGTTGTGGGGCCCGAATGCCTGAACCCCTTGGTTCTCCCAGCAGAATACTGAGGTGTCACCCGCCAACGTGTCCTGGGTCTGCCTCAGGTCCTCCTCCCACCTGTAGTTGACAAAGAGAGATTTTTACCAAGATGCCCTAATCACGTCAACTAGTTCCTCTCGATGTGGGGGATCTGAGTCTCTCCCAAACGAACTTCTTGGAGTTCAGGCTCAGTTGTATTAGCGTTCCTTTTCTTTTAGTCACTACTCGGAGTTGGTCACCATAGATGAGGGTAGGAACATGGATCGATTGGGAAGCAGAGTCTTGTCTCTTAGCTCAGCTCTTTCTTCACCCCAACAGACCAGTTCAGAATCCACATTACAGCACATGTTACACTGATGCACCTCTGGGTCTCACGCTTCACTCGTTTGTCCCTCCTCCACCTCAGTCAGCAGGTCGTGGCCGACCTCCGGAGGTCATTGTACTGTTTTCTGCTTCAGAGCCTTGGCCTCAGAGTTGGAAGTGCTGATGCTCAGCTCTACCATTTCACACCAGCTGCAAACCTGCTCTTCAGCTCTCATTGGGCCTCATTCACAAAACATAATCAGAATGATATATGACCTTAAAGTTTTCACCAATCGTCTTGCTAAAAATAACCATAACAAACGTTTTTTGAAAGTTGCATTTGTCTGCAGATTGATTTATTGAAGGTTTGTGGAGCGACGAGCTTCAAACGACCATACATCTCCTGGCTACCACTATGCCTGGTCATGACAATACATAATATAATAGAAATATAGTATTTTGCCGCCCCCTCGCTCCATCTTTTGAATGCTCCTGGACAGATGCCGTTATCAGTACTAGTCACCTCTGTCCATGTCGTGCCTTGCTGGTACCCGTCAGCCTGCTCAAAATCAAATTTCCTCTAAAGTCACCTCCACTGCCGTGTCTGAAAATGTTACGTGCACCATGTCCACAAGTAGACCTGCAGGTTGAGGATGCACCTTTACTCCTCCGTAATTGCTGGGGCGCCCCCCCAGCTTGCGTTTAATTTTTGACATTCATGAAAATGAACATGCTCTCACAATCAAATTATTCAAATTATTATCACATTATGTATATATATTTATCTTTTTTTAAATGGCATTCATAAGTCTGGAGTGAGGAGAAGATTTATGTGCAGATCTACTCACAGATTTATGAAGACATCACGAATAAGGCTCGATGACAGGAGCACTGATCCTGATGCAGCTGCAACAATGAGGCCAGTAAGCCGAACTCTTTAATTTCATACAGAATTAGAAATCAATGTGAGACTAGTGTGTGTTTGTTTGTACTTTGAACGTGTAATCGTCTTGTGTGACGTCCTGTCCTTCACCTCATACTGATTCATCACAGTCGTTTGTTTGCAAAGAAAAAATCTCGTTGGTTCAGTCGCGTTAAGTTTTTTCTTCTTGCCTCGTTAAGAGCTAAGCTCAGCTGATTTCTGACGTGAACAGATCATTTTAGAGGGCGTTCACCCATTCCTGACCAGCACGCTCCCAACATCCCTCCTAGAAATGGGAGTTGTCATGTTTCAACCATGATGCAACAGTATGGGCGGGTCAGAGGGGCGGTGCGGCGGCGACGCCGGGCCGCCGACCCCGCAGAGGGAACAAGAGAGATTTTTCTGCATGCAGGTTGAGGCCCCGGTTGATGTTTTAACCTCGGCCTGGTCTCGCTCCATAGTGGGATGAGCGCATCGTTTGCAGTATATGCATGTGATGTTTCTATCTTTATTTACTCAACTCTTGATGAAAGTATTACACTTTTTTAAGTTGCATAAGAAAAGAAAGGTGCACTGTGCCCTTAATTTTGCATCTGTTTATGCCTTTCAAACTAACAGCCAAGTGCAGCAGTCCAAGGGCGTTCATAACGAGGGCTTGTTCTTGTTCATCTTGCACATTAATCATATTTTTCACTGAGAGAAACTAAATGCTGGTCTATCCCAGGGCTTTTTACCAGTGCTCTGTTTTTTCTCTTCTTGGTTTGTTGTCAGTGGCACATGCCCACATTGTGCCTTGACACTTGGCATGCCTGGCTTCGACCTTCCCCGTGTGAGGACGCTCTGCCGAAGCTGCGGTTGTAGTTGCGTGTATTCTCGACGTTACAGTTGCTTTGAATTGATGTGGATTAACGTGGCACACGTGGAATGCTAATGTCATCTCCATGCTGCTGCTGATGGCCAGACAAGTTAATTGCTGTGAAAAAAGTATAAAAAATGTAATCCTTAATTTCATATTTATCATAATAGCCTAAGGCATAGAGGAGAAAAAGACGGAAATGTGTTTTTTCCCGCCCTTTGCCCTCGTTAGAACCCTCTCGGCTGCTTCTGCATCTCCTGATTATGTAGAGTCTACCTTGGCATGCAACTTCATTAAAATCTATTTAAATCAACTTCAATGGCAAAGTGCTCCTTCTTACAGGATGTACGAACGGAACAAGCTGTAAGAAGTCTCTGGGAACATCATTAGAGAGTAGAATTGTGTGTGTCTGCTTGCTCGTGTGTGTGTGTGTGTGTGTGTGTGTGTGTGTGTGTGTGTGTGTGTGTGTGTGTGTGTGTGTGTGTGTGTGTGTGTGTGTGTGTGTGTGTGTGTGTGGGGTACTTCCTCTAAGTTTAGATAATGAGCTCCTTCCCAAGTGTCAACACCCTCAACCCACTGAGTCCGCGTAACTGAAATGTGCCTGACAGGCTGAACGACTGCCTTCCCTCCACCTTGATGCAGTTGTTTTGTTCCTGAGTTCAGAAGCCGTCTTCTCTCTACAAAGTGGCTCTGGGCGCCCTGAAGGTAGACCCAGCGCCTGGGTCCCCGTAAATACATCACCCACAGGGAGAGACCTTCAAACAACATTACAGATCCTTGACTGCTAAACTACCCATTAACGGGGAAGAAATCCTCTGAAGTTCGCTCAGCCTCCTCACTTTCTACTAAACATGCACAACTTTGCTGAAAATGATGCTTAAGAAGTGATGTTGCCTTAGTTGAACGTTCTCATTGACTAGAAGCTCAATACTTCGTAGTAAAATAGTCGATGAGCACAAAGGCAACAGTTATTAAGCTCTCTTGTCCCGTATTGACATTTGCGATGTGACGTGATTCCTTTGTGAAGTTTAATGCCGACCTTGCTTGCATGCCCTCATATTGTCTGTGGGACCGCGGTCCTACATTCATTCATACATTTTGCCTTTTGAGGGAGGAATTAAAAATGATATCAAGAAAAAGACTGAGGTTGTTGTGTAGCGTAGCTACGCTGGTGACCATTTCATACAATACTACAATATCTCTCTTGGAAATTGTGTATTTGTATTAAATGATCTTGTTATGGAGACAAAGTAACGTGCCCGACACTGGTAACTCATGAAGGTGTTGTGCAGTGTTTCACGGCCATCCCTTCACACAAACCGTGTGTCAGTGAAGATGGTTGTACCTGCTCAACATTTCTGCCTGGCACGACCTGGTGGCTGCAGGGTCTTCAGCCGGGAGCCGTTAATCCTGGAGCATCTCAGGGTGGTGGGGCTGCCATCTCTTTGCCTGCCTCACTCAGTTCCCATTAGTGTACGCACCTGTCTGGTTTCCACTGGTTGGAAGCCACCCTCCATCCTGCTGGGTAGTGACCAGCTGCCTTTTCACACTTTCTCCCATCCGAAGACGGTCCTGCCTTGCTACACCCCCCTGACCGTCTCCTGACGCTGTGGCAGCTGATGGCCTGCTCCACTGCCGTCAGTGCACCCTGCTTTGGCCCTGTGACTGTTTGTATTGGGCAGACAGCCCAGCTGACTCTGTCAGCTTAAACACAGGCCTCGTCCTCTGTAGCCCACACTGATGGGTTTCAGTGGGACGTTCAAGGCAGTTCGTACAAACGGGTTCATGTTGGACAGGCGTCAGTTACTTACAGGTGTAGCTGCATTTAACTTCTGGACCACTGATGGGGTGACATCGCAGACCTTTAGGGGCCACATCAGCCGCTGGTATCAGGTGAACCAGTAACATCAGACTGTGAATTTCCAGTTGATGTTTCTCAGAGGGTCTGTGTGCTGCCGTATCTCTGCCTTCTACTGAGCTTAGGTGGTGGACTTAATGGTCCTCCAGGTGGTGATCCTGGAGGAGATTTAGGTAAATGTGGGAATGAAGTATGTCCAGACCCGAGGAAGTTTGAGGAAACCTTTTCAATGTGGTAGACTGTTTCCAGTCCCAGTGATGTCTTCGAGCCTGGAGCCTTGGTTCTTCTTTACCTCGCTAAGGATTCTGCTTTGCGTCTTTGGAGTCATCTACTGGACGTCCACTTCCATGAGAGCAGCTGCAGAACTAAACTGTCTCCACCTATGGACAGTTTGTCCAACTGTGAACTGACGGATGCATAAACACTTTGAGATGACTTTGTCTCTTTTCCAGCCTCATGCAGATCAGCTACGATAGATGATACATGTTCAGGGATCTCCTTTCTGCTCTTATGAACAGTGAAGCTCAAATGTTTGAGTGTCCTTTATCAATGACAGCAGCTACACATCCAAACTCATTTGTTTAATTGGACTCCAGATTAGCAAAACATCGACTTCGCTTTCACTTCTTAGTCTTCCCCAGATGGATTCACTTTCTTTTTCCTTCAGCACCGTCAGTGTTTCGGGTGCTACTGTAATTGTTTTCTTGTGTTATCAGCTTAAGATGCTGCGTTTATCATTGTGACTTAGATGAAGATTAGATCTCATTAGTGCAGGAAGAGCACTCTACCACTGCATGTACTGTATTAGCAGCGCTGTCTCGCCCTTCAGGCCCGCAACACTGACAATATCAGTCTGTGTGGGTGGCCCTGTCCTGCCCAGGGGCACTTGGACACATGGTTTCAAACCCATAATCTGATATGAGGGCGACCCGCGCCACCTGAGCCGAGGCCGCCCCAATATTCACATTAACTTCTGCCTGCCTGCCTGTCTGTCCACCCGCCTGTCTGTCCGCCTGTCCGCCCGCCCGTCCGTCTGCCTGTCTGTCCGTCTGCCTGTCCGTCTGTCTTTCTGTCTGGCTGGCTGGCTGCCTGCCTGCCTGTCTGCCTGCCTGTCTGTCTGTCTGTCTGCCCGCCCGCCTGTCTGCCCGCCTGCCTGCCTGTCTGCCTGCCTGCCTGCCTGTCCGTCTGCCCACCCGCCCCCCTGCCTGTCGTGAAGTATCCCCTCACAGTGTAGATCATTAAAGAAAATGTTATTTTTTGAAGATTCTAGTTTATACGTCGACTTGAAACCTGTGAATCTACGTTTGTTGGTGATCACACCTTTGAAAGCTGATTGTTCTTTTCCTTCTCCCAGGTCTCTGTTGGTCCATTTGGAGAACGGTTACTTTGGCAAAGGCCTGGAGCAGTTCTGTTCTCGTTTACATCACTACAAGACATATGTGGACAACATCTTTAATGCCAAAAAAGTGCTTGAGGTAGAAACTCAAATCCAACATCTGTGTCAAACTCTTGTCCCATATGTTACTTTGTTATAGTCACGTGACTATATGTGCGAGTGAATCTAACGTCAAGACATGTCTTTCTGTGGAGCTGCCGTTGGATTCTCTGAACCTACAGTCACACCAGCCTGTTTTGAGTTGTGCTTCAAAATGCTGACCCTCATACGCATTAGCCTTTACTACATTAAAACATCCCAGTGGACAAGTTTGGGGGAGGGACCATCGTTGGGCCTGGACCACTGGCCATCATGGAGGGGAGTGAAGACACCAGGTCCACACCTGGAGTCCAGTTATGAAATTAATTTGAGGGTGAGCTATTTTGATAGTTAAAAGACTCACAAACATTTGAAGTTTGCTGTTCATAAGAAGCGTCTGCTGATGTGAGGCGTGCCTCGCTGAAAGATCTATGAAGACATACGATCAAGACTAACTTAGATGAGTGTTTAAGCATCCACCAGTCGCCCAGAGTTGGACAAACTGATCATAAATGGAGACAGTTTAGTTCTGTGGCTACTCTTCCCAGAAGTGGATGACCAGATGACTCCAAAGACACAAGACAAAATCCTCAATGAGGTAAAGAAGAACCCACAAGGAACAGCTGGAGACTTGAAGACATCCCCGGGACTGGAAACATCTCTGCTCATGAGTGTACCACACAGAAATCATAAAAACGGACCTCCTTCACCCTGAAGTTTGCTGTAGACCACGTAGAGGGAGGCCCCGGTCCACATCTGATCACTGCCGTGAAAATGAATTCCCAAGTTTACTAAAACCCCTCTAGGATAATGCTGGTCTGTCCTCCAGCTGAAGCTCGGTAGAAGCTGGTGATGCAGCAGGACAATGGCCTTAAATTCACCACAGAAAGGGTTCAAAAAAATAAAGTCCACATTCTGGAGTGGTCCAGTCAGCTTCCAGACTTGAACCCCATAGAGATGCTACAGAATGAGCTCCAGAGAGGGGTTCTGGAAAGCAGTTCTGGAAAGGGGAATGATCCAGAATTCCTCCTGAACGCTGGGCAGCTCTAATCCAGAGATGCTGGAAGATCTGGTTGAAGTCTCTGCTGACTGCTGCCGTGTAGAGGCCTAGAGGCGCGGGGCGCGGACTGCTGCCGTGTAGAGGCCTAGAGGCGCGGGGCGCGGACTGCTGCCGTGTAGAGGCGCGGGGCGCGGACTGCTGCCGTGTAGAGGCGCGGGGCGCGGACTGCTGCCGTGTAGAGGCGCGGGGCGCGGACTGCTGCCGTGTAGAGGCGCGGGGCGCGGACTGCTGCCGTGTAGAGGCGCGGGGCGAGGACTGCTGCCGTGTAGAGGCGCGGGGCGCGGACTGCTGCCGTGTAGAGGCCTAGAGGCGCGGGGCGCGGACTGCTGCCGTGTAGAGGCGCGGGGCGCGGACTGCTGCCGTGTAGAGGCGCGGGGCGCGGGGCGCGGACTGCTGCCGTGTAGAGGCGCGGACTGCTGCCGTGTAGAGGCGCGGGGCGAGGACTGCTGCCGTGTAGAGGCGCGGGGCGCGGACTGCTGCCGTGTAGAGGCGCGGGGCGCGGACTGCTGCCGTGTAGAGGCGCGGGGCGCGGACTGCTGCCGTGTAGAGGCCTAGAGGCGCGGACTGCTGCCGTGTAGAGGCCTAGAGGCGCGGACTGCTGCCGTGTAGAGGCGCGGGGCGCGGACTGCTGCCGTGTAGAGGCCTAGAGGCGCGGGGCGCGGACTGCTGCCGTGTAGAGGCGCGGGGCGCGGACTGCTGCCGTTTAGAGGCGCGGGGCGCGGACTGCTGGCGTGTAGAGGCGCGGGGCGCGGACTGCTGCCGTTTAGAGGCGCGGGGCGCGGACTGCTGCCGTTTAGAGGCGCGGGGCGCGGACTGCTGGCGTGTAGAGGCGCGGGGCGCGGACTGCTGCCGTGTAGAGGCGCGGGGCGCGGACTGCTGCCGTGTAGAGGCGCGGGGCGCGGACTGCTGCTGTGAGCAGCAGCTGCTTCGTAGAGCGTGGCATCATGGAGGTTACTTTTGGACAAACATTTGCTAGACTTGTCACTAGACATGTTGAGGTAAAAAAAGTCTCTGAAAAGAGGTCTGAAAAGTAGCCTTGAGGATGAGTTGAGCCGTCGTCCCGACCTCACATTATCTATCTTTGTTTTCTTAGGTCCAGCTGAAGAAAAACAAGGCCTTCAGACGTTTCAAGAAACTTCAAGAAGCGCGACCGGAGTTCAAAAACCAAAAGCTGGAGGACTTGCTTCAGATGCCGGTTCACCGAATCGATCAGTAAGTTGCAATGGCGTTGCGTAAAGACGTGCTGCGTCTTCTCTCCGTCGTGACCTTGAACAAGGTGCTCCAGGTGTCGCTGTAATGAGCAGGTCACCTGATCGTAGCAGAGTACGGTCGCTTGAAGATCTTCCTCGTTGACATATGTTGGATGCATTTTCCTGTTTTCCTGAGTGTCACTGAACATGTCCAGGAAGTGTTTTCTTTTCAAAAGAAAAAACCCCTCTCTCTCGTAGTATTTCTTGTTCTCCGGGCTCCTGAAGACACACCCCCCTTTCCTTTTTCTATGCTCTTTCCATCATCACCATTGATTTTTCTGTCATTCTCAGGAAAACTCTGGAGATTTGAAGGATATATCTAATTGTATGATGATTTTAGTGACTTGACTAGATAATCATCCACGGCTGGCGCCGTACCTCGCTCCTGCTCCACTGCTGGAAATGGCAGGAAATTGTCACTTATCACCATCGAGCTGTGATGGATGGCGAGCGGAGCGCAGACTGCAGACACTCGTGTTGCTGCTTGGGGAGGAATAAAATCATTGCCTTTATTAAGTGGCATTCAGTGGAGCTGGCTGGAGCAGTCATTAGCGTCCTCCCCGCTGAGGTCATCAGTATGACAGCGATGGGGTCTCGAGCTGATGGCGGCAGTGAAGAGCAGCCCTCTGCTTTTATTGGCCGTGTTTGTTAAATAATGGAGGCAGAGCTGTAAGAGATGGCAGTAATTGAAGGCCCTGGGATGTGTCTGCTCTAACCTGCACTGTATTTAGTGTAACGAGGGAATGGAGCACATTGTCGAAAGCTGACATGATTTATGTTAAGGCTGTACACCTCGAGAGGTCCCAAGGTCATTTATGTGCTTAGCGTTCAGAAGAGTGCGTCTTTCTGCTTTATTTTGTCTTTAGTTGTCGAGCTAGAATATCAGATTTTCTCCTTTATGTGTCGAGTTTCTTCGTCTCCAGCAGCTGAATACAGATGCAGGTTCTTCACCACAAGGTCAAAGCTCTCGGTTAATAACTTGTGTTGCATTATTTGGCGTTTACCTTCATTGCGATGTTTTCAGAGAAGCTGCAGTGAAGCGGCGTGTTCGGGTGGGTGTAAGATGTGCAAATCAGTAGCTGATCATTAGCTTTGTGGATGGAGAAGGTGGAGAGGCCCACTCAAACAAAGATAAAGACTGGTTATTTCAGGGATGTAATAAATTCAGTTTTTATTTCTAAGGTCATGCTTTAAATACTGCATTTTGGTCCTGGGAGTAGAGGTGTGATTCCTCAACAGTCAGTCAAACGTTACAGTAGTACTTCTCTCCTCATCCAGTCATCGGACAATAAAAATCATCTCGGTGACCGGAAAGTAAAACTAAAGACAAACAGCGTAGAACTTTATCCCCCAAATATCCCAGTGTTCAAATAAAAACAAAAAGCGGTTCGTGGGTAAGCATCCCCGTGAATCAGGAGCTCGTGAAACATCCCTTTTCATCAATAACATCAGTGTCTCGTGGTTCCGGAGGAGTTCTGCTCCTCTCTTCTTACCAGTGGTGCTTCAGTTCATTGAGGCTCTTGGATGTTCACTTCTACTCGCTCCCTGAAGGTCTCACACAGCATCTCAACCATGTCCAGGTCTGGACTCTGACCCGCTCATTCCAAAACCATGACCCAGTTTCAGCCATCTTTAGCTGTCAGAAAGAGGTCCTAACATTTTCTCTAGAAGACTCTGGTTTAAAGACAAAAGAGGTGTTTTCCTGGGAACTCGGGAGACAACCGTCCTGGTTCGTTCTTCCTCTGATTGCTCTGGCATGAACATCCAACACAGGTCCCGGGGGGGTGTTTGTTTTGTTTTGCTTCTTTGAGCATTGCGTGGTCTTCAGGGTTAGAGTTTAGGGTATTTTTCCTTGGATTTTCACCTCTGTCTTGGATCATCTTTGTCACTGTATAATGATGAACTTCAAGTAGTCTGGAAACAGTTTTATAACCTATTCCACTTTAACACGCTGCAACAATTACTTCTCTAAGACGTATGCTTTTGTCTTTCCCTCTTGGCGTTGTGTTAAGACGCATCTGAATGCTCCAGACCAGCAAACTGCTGAAACCTCTGCTTTAGAGAGGCTAATCCTCATAAATCCCATGGAGGCAGTAAGGGGGTACTCAGAATATCATTACTGGCCTTAACTTCTGTCAAATAATGTCACAGTGTCGTCGCTGTGACCATTAAGTTTTTACACGTGCACACAAAACAAATGGGCTTTAGAGAGGGAATTACACTTTTGAATGAATACGTACCTGTAGTGAACAATCTATCCACTTTTCTTGTGTGTAGTGCTGTCAAGACTCAGACTAGAGTCTTTAAAACAACATGTGTTTCAGCAGCGGTGCCTGTTCATATATTATATACAGGTGAGTCACCTGAGAAGCTCACACATCACCAGACGTGGACGAAGTGTCCAGGACTGGACTTGAATTTAGTGTTTGACTGCAACGCTTCAGCAGCTGATGAAACCCAGGTCCTTCCTGAGGGAAATGTGTTCTCTGCAGGTTTCTGCACATGCACTCCTTCTAATACTCTGGGTCCCAACAGCCCGGCAGCTCCAGCCCGCCGTCCCCTCATGTTAAAATACACCAACGTCCCTGGACAGATGTGGTCTTGAAGGCAGCAGATGCTGCTCTGAAATCGCAGTGTACTGTGCTGCGGTAATGCTGCCATCTCAGCGGAGAAAAGGAGCTTTGACATGGGCACTGAGAAGACCCCAGACCATCTCAGAGTCTAGATTCAGAATTAGTCGCTGATGACAGTGTGGATAGTCATTTTTGTCTCTGGTCCAAGCCCACGGTGCCTTTTCTTCCAAACAGATCTTGACTACAGACGGTACGCGGTTCCTCTGAGTGATGGTCCATACCAGACCCCTCTGAGTCCAGAGATGCTGATGCTGCCTTCGGACAGGGTCCATATCGAGCTTTTTTTTCCTTCTCCACAGCAAAGTTTTAACGGTCATATGTGACCATATCTTTGGATTGCAGTGCTGATGGAGGTTTCCATGGCAACCCTTGTCCGTGTGGGATGGGAGCTCTGTTCATTTAGACCCGCTTCCTTGTCTTTCACATGCGGGAGTCCCTCCGGTGCAGGTTTGGGTCAGTGATTCGGTTCTGTAGAAGGACACATGCACATCTTCCCTGATGGACACTCAGGTGCTCCAGTTGTTGATTTTGTTTCAGGTCAGAATAAAGATCGATATATTTTTTTAAAATTAAAATATTTCTTTTGTACATACACGAGTTTCTCTTTTATTGTGTAGGAAATGCATAAAGAAATTCCATAAATGCCCCCCCTCCCTTTTTTTTTTCTTTTTTTTTTTTTTAAATTAAAAAGATTTTGTATTTTTTATTTTTGATGGCAGACAGGGACCCAGACGTCTGAAGCCTGTAAATGCTCTGAGTGCTACAGAGGTGTTGGTGCCTCCTGCTGACCCACAGCTGGCTCCTTCCTTCACCAGGACATCCTTTCTGCAGCTTCGGGCTCCATCAGAGCATCGGAGCTGCTGTGAATATGCTCCACAGTCTGTTATCGTCTCATTATCTTTTCTTTGTTTTGTTTCTAATGACTGCATAGGGCAGCTAATTGAGACTTCCATTTACACTGCTTCAGATGTGCCATAATAATGCTCATTAGAGTGCTCCCTTTTTGTTACACAGTTGCTTTAATTAGATTTTCTTCTCAACTCTTTAATAAGAACAAGGCATCAAACGCTAATGATGCCTGTATTGTATTTGTTATTACAAGATGAGACAAGAAATGTCCCTCCAATGAAGAAGGTTAAGCCGCAGTTAAATTTCCAGTACAGTTTTGTGTAATTTCCAGTAAATTATGGACTACAAGAGCAGCGCTCTGCACTCGCTGGAGATCCTCAGCCTAATCTGCTTTTTCCGCTGCGTGGTCCTTTTCCATTTCAGGTGTTGTTCATGTAACCTCTCGGTGACGGGTTCCCACCCTGAGCTGTGCAACATTTTCACTTACGCAGAAAAACATTTGTCGCTTTTCATCTTCCTCATCCGAGTTGCACTCCAGCACTGAGCGGTACATCTGTTCACTTCTGCAGGGACCTTTTTGTGATGTGTTGTTGATTTATTCAGGTGGAATAAATGTCTGGTAAAAGTCCAGACAGGCTTCATGTGAACAAGCTGGTCATTTCAGCAGAATGTGTTGCTGCTACCGGTACCAACAGACGCTTAGTAGTAACACATTTTTATTCTCAAAACATAGTGGGAACATCTATCACCTCAGCTGCGGAACACGGGAGCGGAAGCATCATGATGTGGGGCAGCGAATGCTGCACTTAACAAAAAATGTGGAGACTGAAACACCCCGAGACCGTCCAGATGCTTGAACCCACAGATGTGCCTCAAATTAGTCGCCTTTACAACAACAAAGTGAAGGGACCATCACAAGGTCCCAACCTGGACTCTGATCCACCTGGAGTTTGGTCCAGAGTAACCACAAATAGTGCAACGTTAGAGGAAGATTGTGGAAGACTACCAGTGTATATAAACTTCTGACTTTGAACAAAGAAAAATAATCCTAACTGATCTGAAAGTTGAGACGTGTCCTTTACTGTAGGACATGGAAATACAGAGTTGGTTCTTCTGGTTGCAGCTGGATAAGTTGTGTTTCTATGCAACCATCTTCATTGTTAGTATGAATCCAGACATTTGTAAACCAATTCTCTAAATCCGTTTTTACGCAGTCATCTGTAATTAAAGCCTACACAACCAAGCCGTCTTCTATTATCTCCTGAAGACTTTGAGAGTGCTTTTGTTTCACTCTGCAGCACGTTCTTGTCCCGTTCATGCCAACGATTCTTCGTGGCCACGCTGTGCAGGCTGCAGGCTTCCCTTACGACCTCTTCCGGTGGCGCCACCGTGTCTGAGGAGATGCAGGGAGGCGGACAGAGCCAGACACGGGAGATCAATGTCTCTCATCAATGCACTTCTAGGTCGCGTTGTCCTTGAAGCGATTTAAGGTTTTGGGGGAAGCTTTTGCTTTTTACAAATGTTAATTTAAGCAGAGACTAAAAAAGTGACAAGTTTGTATTGACAGCACTGATTTTTATTGACTGATGCCAAAGTGAGTGAGTGTCAGCTGCTTGGATGTTGCCATGGTGACTCCTAGTCACACCTACAAGAGGCAGGCAGGCCAGATAAATGTACAACCTGCTTTCAAAAAAAGCCGAGAAAATCTTTGTAAAATGTGAATAAAAACAGACGGGTTTGATTTTAACGTTCTCTAAAAAGAGTGGCTGAACAGGGTTCCCCTTATAATTCACCAGCTTGTAGATCCACCTGCACCAGCAGGAGCCCTCAGTAGATGTTTCCTTCAGCGGCAGGAGCCCTCAGTAGACGTTTCCTTCAGCGGCAGGAGCCCTCAGTAGATGTTTCCTTCAGCGGCAGGAGCCCTCAGTAGATGTTTCCTTCAGCGGCAGGACCCCCCCAGTAGATGTCTCCTTCAGCGGCAGGAGCCCCCAGTAGATGTTTCCTTCAGTGGGAGGAACCCTCAGTAGATGTTTCCTTCAGTGGGAGGAACCCTCAGTAGATGTTTCCTTCAGCGGCAGGAACCCTCAGTAGATGTCTCCTTCAGCGGCAGGAGCCCTCAGTAGATGTCTCCTTCAGCGGCAGGACCCCCCAGTAGATGTCTCCTTCAGCGGCAGGACCCCCCCAGTAGATGTCTCCTTCAGCGGCAGGAACCCTCAGTAGATGGTTCTTTGAGGTTTTCACATTTGTCTCTAGAAGCCTGGTCTACAGAGGGGTTCATGGTCCACACAATGACCCAGACCATTATCCCAACACCACTGTGCTTGACTGTGGGTCTGAAGTGTTTCTGCTGGTTTTCTCTAAACGTGGATTTGGACATGAACTCCAGTTTGGCCTCATCTATCCAGAGGATTCTGTTCCAGACGTCTGCTGTCCAGATGTTCTACACTCTGACTGTGTTCTCTTGTCTTTTGTCGTAGGTATAAGCATTTCCTGCAGGACCTAACGGCCAACACGAGTCCAGATCACCCAGAGTTCACCCAGCTTTCAAGTGAGTGTTGTTGCAGACGTGTTACTGACTCGGTAAACTTCGGTTGGGTTTGAAGGAAACATTTCATGTGAACGGCGCCAGTTAACAGCAGTTGTAGCAGGGCAGTGTCCACGCTCGTGTAAGGGAGCTTCATTGAAACGACCACCAGATTGTATCACCCTTCACTGTGATTCGTAAACCTCCATGAGAAGACAGTGGTGACGAAGAGCGAGTTCGTGTCCCTGTGAAGTTTAGTTTCTTTATGGTATTGGTGGTATATGGTGTTAAAAAGTCTTCTGAAAAGTATTTCAACCAGCTGACCTTCAGCTTCAGGAGCCCTAACGGAGATATCTGATATATGAGACATGAGTGACAGCACAGGTCCTTCCAGTAGGAATGACGTGTACATGGAGAGTAAAGACAGCAGTCCCAGGACGTAGTCCAGTGCATCATGGGACGTCTCCCAGCAGTCCTGGCCTGTAGCAGCACGACCAAAGAGATGGTTCAGGGTCAGTGTCTCAGCGTCTCAGATCTTTATCAAGAAGGAAAATCCCAACGGAGAAGAGGGTGTCCTGATCTCTAACGCAGCCGAGGCGCCGTGGAGCGCTGAAGACGCATCACAGAAGCAACCGTCTGATCCGCTCCTCTAACAGTATTCGAGTTTGTCGGCTCTCCACCACAGATGAGCCGGTCAAGTCTTTGGACTCGAGGATGAGTCGGGAGAGTTTTCAAAATCAAACTCGGAGTTGCACGTCAGGTACCCAGCGTTGCTGGACCGGACCATGGCGCTTCCCGGTCCCTGAAGGACTGAGACTGGAGAACCTCTCCTGCCAGTCCTCATCAGAACCATCGCTGCAGCACCTTGGACCGGCTGGAAGCTGTCCCGAGATATTTGACGGCGTTCTGCTTCCAAGGAGTTGCAGTAGTCCAACCTTGAAGTTAACGATACGAGGACTGGTTTTTCTGCATCACTGGTACGGGATGTTCCGCAGTTTGGTGACATCTCCAAGCGACGGAGAGCAGTTCTAGTAATCCGTTTCATGTGTGAATTAAAGGAAAACGCTGGTTCCTCTGGCTGGTTTCTGCACATTAACCCGTTGTGGTTGCTCTGACAAGCACTTTGGGACCCCGGAGAATTAAGCAAAGGCCAGATTTAAGGCTAGCATCCACAAGTGAAGTAAAACTTTAATGAAAGCAGACACGCAGCACAAGTTCGGCCTCGTTATCTTCATTTGAGGAACAAAGGAGAAAGCCCTCTTTGCTTTTCACTCCTCATTTGTTATAATTGTCGAGGCAGCGGTCGACTGGTGAGGAAATGAAAGCGACAGAAAGCTCAATATGCATCTAAGTTGGAGTTTGATGTGGGTTTTGACATAATTAATTGGGAGTGGGTCAGAAGATATTAACTGGGAGATATATTAATAAATAAAATCTTCAACCTAAACATGAATCTTGAAAATTACTAATTTCAGTTGTAAAATAAACAGAAAATCCCACTCAAGCGCAAATGAACACAAGGAATTATTTATGTGTATCAATTAAAATCTCATCGCTGGTGTGCTGCCTTTGCTTACAAATTAAAACCCTTCTGACTCCGAGATGAAGGTGCACGTCTTACTGCGCCCCACTTTCTGCTTCCTCTTCTCATTAGAAAGCCTTTTTTAAACTCTATTTTTTATTGGGTATGTATTTGTGTATGTATAGCAACATTTCCTATAGTCAGCTGAGCTGTATTGTAAAGGGAATAATTTAAAAAAGAAATCCCACACAAATCATTCTGTATCTGATTAAACAAGCTGGAAGAATCACAAGAGGCTTTCTTGTTGTTGTTTAGCTTTTTCTTTTCTTTGTTTCTGTTGTTCCCCCAAACACCCCCCTCGCCGCGTTACTCTTGGATTTAATTGTAACTGCAGTGCTTCTGCAGGCGTGACGCTGCCACGCCTGACCCGGCGCCACCAACCAAACCGTAAATGTCCCGTGGTCAAACTGCGAGTGAGGGAAATGACGTCGTGACGAGCAGATGTCCACGTCCACAGACCTCTAAAGGGTTGGCCTCAGCTAGATCTCCAAGCCAACAACACCGCAGCCGTTTCTCCCAAACCAGGTGATGAAGACTAGGGCGTTATTCCCAGCCTGCGGCCTCTGCTGTGTTTGGCTGGTGTTAATGGGGAATGTGAACGATCGTGAGGAAAGTCGTGGGATGTCAGAGGTTGGGCCTGGTTCTGAAATGCAGATTTGAGGTTTCAGGGACTTGATGCATCAGTTCGTGTAACTGGCCAGACGATGGCTCGCAGACGTGAGTAAGAACTTCCTCACAGCTGTTGGAATTGCTTCTCCCAGTTATTCCACACAGCCAAACTTCCTTTACCCAGCGAGGGGGCTCATTGCTGCTGAGCCCGTTGAAAGACAGTGTTGGGCGAGTCTTTCCACTCGAGTACGCCTCCACGACCTCGAACAAACCGCCCGTCAGCAGACTCTTCGCTGCACGCCGAGGTACCTGCGATACCCACGAACTAGTGTTTTTTAGGGAGTAAACAATGACTAGATTAACTTCTGAAGTAGTTACCTCATCTGTTTATGTTTCCGTCTTAAATCCTGTTTTCGTCTTTCCCGTCACTGGCTGAACACAGACTGGTCCATCGTGTCTCCAGAACGCGCTTAGGTAATGAGAAGACTGTTCTTAATCTGTCAAAACGCCTCAAACCCTGTTCTCGTTTACAAAGATCACAACCGTTAAAAGCTCCATGACCGCACGTGCTGGGAAAGTCTAGATTGGTCGCGCACCGCTAATGCGATGGTGTACAGTCACGTGACTCGTACCGCACTTGTACGCGCTCACTTTTAACCGTCTCATTTTACTCTCTGGGATGTCTGGTGCTTTATATTCCTGAATCACGTGGACTTCCTTACACCCAGCAGATTTCTGGTAGGTGGAACCAGCGACCATTTGTTCCGTCACCACGTTCTCAGCGTTTCCTGTAAATGAGCTCAACTCCAAAAACATGTCCAACCATGTCGGAACCAGAACCGGGTTCAGAACGGGGAACTGGTCTGTCTGTCAGGTCGCTACCTGTTGTTATGTAAAAGTGCAGGTTATTTTTCAACGCGACAGCATCTATGTAACTGGTTTTCTGCCCATGTTCGTGTTAATTGGTGTAAATGTAGGAAATGCAGACGAACGCCAGCTCGCTCAGCCCAAGAAATGGAGGGCGGTGAGGATGCTTCCACTTAAGTTCTTTACTCCTTTGTTGCAGCAGTAAAAGCTCACAAAAGTCTTGATGTGGCCGTCGGTGAAGGCGATCGCTGTTATGCCCGTGGACACTGACGGTAATTCAGTTCTTGCTGGTTCCATGGTCGCGTCCCTCAGGTTCCAGGACTCCCCGTCTTGACACCAGAAGTCTTGAAGTTGCTGTGGTGTTCACACTCCGTGACTGGTCTCACACTACTTGATCTGATAGCGAACTGGCCTCCAAACTATGTTTTGTTAACGAAACACAAGCGGTTGGTGCTTTGGTTTGTTGCACAAAGGACTTGCTGAGTATCTGCTGGCTTAAACCAACGCATCAACATCTAGGATGGTAAATCATGATGATAACACTGAAGATGAGTTCACGAGCGCGGAAACGCAGAAGACGGCCACTCCAGTGTTCGTCATTAGGACAGGATCGCGTCCCGGCCCCGCGTCTCGGCCCCCCGCCGCCCCCCCGCCCGCCCCCGCGTCCTGGCCCCATGTCCCGGCCCCGGTCTGGTTTGGCTGCGCGGTAGACGGGTATGCCAGCACCACCTGTCACTCTGCTTTCACTGGGTCATGTTTAATCCCCAGTTGTGGAGAAACACATTGTCATTGCAAACGGGAATCTTAGCTGTGCATTATTGAAAGTCTCCCTCCATCGCTGCTGAACCAGAGCAGAATCATTACTGGTCTCACATTATCAGTCCAGTCAGCAGCGCTGCCCGGCCTCTGACCTGGGAAGGGTCCTGTCTTGTGGTAAACACTTAGGAGGAAGTAAGTTTATTTATAATCTGTGCTTGTTAAGGAGAGAGTTTTTTTTTGTTTTGTTTTTTTTGCATATTACAGACTGACAGCTCAGCTGATTTGAAAGCAGCAAGTGCATTATGGGGTACAAGGGCCCCTGTGGTGCAGGCCAACATCCCTCTAATTAATATGACCACGGTTAGGTGCGCCTACTCACAGATTGGAAGTCCACAGACTAACTTGCTCAGCAGACCATCACAACTAATCAGGACTCTTGGAATATTTTAATTTGCACAGCTCAGTGAGGTTCTTTGCAGGGGCTCACTGATGAAATCAAACAAAATCAGCCAGCAACGCTACGCAAGCCCCAAAACAGACGACATCACAGCTCCTCTGGTCCAAGTGCAGCATTTGGTTTGTTTTATTAGCGGCCCCACTCACAGCATTTTTAAAATACTTTTTGTGCTTATCTCTTACAATTTCTGTTAGAGTAGTTTGCTTTTATTGAAGACTGCAGTGGTGATAAAAAGGCTTTTTTCTGGCTTACGTGGGTATTATGAGGAGCAGCTCTGCTGCGGCGCTCATCCTGGGTCGGGAAGAAAAAGAAGACGTGCACATCCTGGTCTTGGTGTTTTTTTACCATCCCACTGTTTAGTTAACAAAAGTGAAGCCAAAAAGAGAGAGAAAAATCCTATTGGCTGAGCCCAAGTACCTCCATGATTCAGCAGCTCGTACGTTCACTTTCGGAGTAGTGGTTTCCTGACTGTCAGTCTTCTCCACAACGGGGCTTCGTTCCTCAACGGCATCCCTTCTGACGGAGAGTTGCTGCTGTGTTTGGGACCATTGTCCTGTTGCGTCACACATTTCTTGGCATAAAGCAGCCCCAGATCATCGACCCTCCACCACCGTGCTCCACTGTGGGTCTGAGGTGTCTCTGCTGAACGGCTGTGTTTGGTTTCCTCCAAACATGGTTCTGGACATTGAGACCAAACATCTCCACTTTGGTCTCATCTGGTCAGAGGACGTTGGTCCACAAGTCTGCTGGTTTGGTCAGATGCAGTTTCATGAACCTCAGTTACGTAGATACGTGACAGAAGAGGTTTTCTCCTGGAAACTCGTCAAATGAACAAAACGTGTTCAATCTTCTTCTAGGATTTCTGTCATGAACTTTTAACATTTAATATGCTCAGTTTGGAAATGGTTTTATAATCCGTTCTAGATTGATGTGACCAACAACTGTTCTTTTAGATCATTGCTGATGTTTTCCCCTCTTGGCACTGTGTTAACACATGCTTGAATGGTCCAGACCAGCAAACTTCATAATATCAAGCAGCTCCTGGCTGCAACTCGTCCTCCTACATTATTTGAGACGGTACGGAGATACTTGATATTATTATTATATATTGCACCCGTCATCTTTTTTCTTTTTGTCTTAATTTTAATAAATAACAAAATAACAACAAATTGAAAATGTGTGTTGTTTTTTGTCTGAGATTGTATTTTTCCAAGACCCACAACAATCTGATTATTGTCAGGTTTCTGTGCAAAGAAGAAAATACTTATGATTAGGGACACGAGCGTTCGTTTATTCCCAGGATGAATGCCACGGAGCTCGTTAGTTACCAACTTAAAAAAAGTCATGAGATTCCACCAGTGACTCCCAAATACGCATACGTGTGTCTGTGTGATTGCAGAGGCCGTGACTGCGGTGAGCGAGGTGTCCCAGCGTATCCAGGACAATGCCCGTCGCCATGAGAACCACCTGCAGCTTTGCCGAGTGCAGAAGCTGCTGAAAGGCCGACAGATGAGGGTGCTGGCTGCAGGTTAGAGTCCTGTCATCGTCTTCCCGACTCGTCTCCACCTCGTTCTCTCGCTTCATGTCCTTGAACGGACCCAAACGGGGAGGTGAAAAAACACTCAGCTAAACTGGAGATAAGTCAGTGAAGCAGCTGTTTATTCAGTGGGATTTATTGGGTTTATTGGGTTTAGGCAGAAAATTAAAATATTTTTCCTAATATCACCAACGATATTAATGGAGATGAGAGCTGGTGAGTGCCCTCTGCCTGCCTCTTCTTTTATTCATTTGTGTTGTGGTTTCCCCCCGTGCTTGTGGAGCGGTGGCTCTCCTCCCCCCACCCGCCTCCACCCGCTCCCCTTGTTTGTCTCCGGAGAATCTGGCCTTATTGTTGCGCTGCTCGCCCTCCCAATCTCCCCCAGGACCAATTAGAGTCCAGCTTCATCTCATGGACCAGAAGATAAAAAAGAAGTGTGTGTGTGTGTGTGTGTGTGTGTGTGTGTGTGTGTGTGTGTGTGTGTGTGTGTGTGTGTGTGTGTGTGTGTGTGTGTGTGTGTGTGTGTGTGTGTGTGAGAGACACTGAGTGTGTTTGTTTGCTTGGTTATGCAGCCTTGTTTAGTGTGTGTGTGTGTGTGTGTGTGTGTGTGTGTGTGTGTGTGTGTGTGTGTGAGAGACACTGAGTGTGTTTGTTTGCTTGGTTATGCAGCCTTGTTTAGTGTGTGTGTGTGTGTGTGTGTGTGTGTGTGTGTGTGTGTGTGTGTGTGTGTGTGTATGGTGAGAGCCAGCGATGAATAGCAGCTCATCTCTCTAATGCCAATGTGCAAAGTTTCAAAAGCTTCCTCTCATCCAAGTTCTCAAGCTCTCGCTCGTCCGCCGACTCTCTTTTACCAATAAAGCTCCAGTCCCACCAGGCCGACTTCAGAGCTGCAGCGGCACCTCCCCACCCCGCAACCTCACGCCGACCCGTTCTCCTTCCTCCCCACCATCTCCACCTCTAATGTGGATGAGAGAGAGGCTCTGCCTTTTACAGATTAGAAGCACCGGGGCCCCTCAGACATATTAAGTAGCTCTCTGGGACAGCAGAGGGGCGATGGAGAGACAGGAAGCCTGAATCAGGGGACATGGATACACGCCGACTGCTCACGTCAGAGCTCTCTTACCTTAATTTAAAACGAGACAGTTTTCTGTTTCTTCCCTCCGTTTTCCAGAAACCTCTCAATTGATGTCATTTAAAATCACGTCTTGTTTCGCAGCTCTTTCGATGTTCCTCAGTGAACCTGGGAAAAACAGACTTCTGTACATTTTAGAGCTTAAACACTTAGATGAACTGACACGAAACATCGCCAGCAGATACAGATTTAGCTTTATGTAACATTTGGTTTATTTGCTTTTAAACTGTTGAACCCTTCACATCATCTTACTGGAATTTGGCCGGTTCTTCCCAACACAACCAACAAACACATGCGCATATCAAACCTTTAATACACGTGTTCAAAAGTGTCTATATCCCTGATCTCCTGTTGGACGTAACCGTAGAAACCGCCTGCTGACTGCAGCGTCACCCAGTGCTGGCAATAATAATATATTATTGCTTCAATGTATACGCACATGTCCGCATTGCGACACAACCGGAAACCAAGGCGGAGGCTATGGTCCTCTGCGTCATGCTCCATGGCTGCAGTTCCTCCGACTGGCAGCGTTCGGGTCTGATTCTGGCTCAAACACACATGGCGGGGGTTCAGACAGCTCTCCTGGTTGAGCTCCATGACCTGATGCTACACCGGCTCAGGTCTGGGTCCACTAGAGCCACAAAACAGTGTGACTGGAGTTCTGGACGTTCCTGGTCATGGCTGAGGACATCAGCTGCCGTTGTTTATGTAATAGTTGCTCGGGGGTGGTGTTCTGGTCTCTGGAAAGGTCCTGGAGACAACTTGTGTTGTTGTATACGCTGGATAAATACAACTGAATTGAATTATTAAACTCAAAGTTTTGGGTGTGCTTGCGCTGCAGAACTTCTACCAACCAGAAGACTATAAAGAACCTGCAGCCCTTTGACCAATCAGAGAACAGTCAACAGCACATCATCGGTCTAACAAAGCTGTGTTTCTTGTGATATTGTTTTTAAAAGTAATTCCAATGTGCTTGGATGTGTGATGCTGTGGACGTACCCTAGATAAAGCCGGGACCCCATTGTAGTCGCAGCCTTGTTTACAAGGGCATGGCGGCTATGAAACGTCATGGAGAAGCTGAGCGGCTCAGTTCCCCTGTACCTGGAACACTCACTCCGGTGCCTCGCGAAAGGAAGAGCCACCGCCGACCCGACGCCAGTCGAGGTCCACCGCTCCGAGTCCTCGGTGTTGCTCAAGCACGGCCCACTCTGCCCGACGTTCGCCGGAGTCTTCCCTGGGCTGCTCAAAAGCCATTGTTCACCGCCTCGCCTCTTTCTGCACCCGCGTTGTTGCATTGGAGATTGTTGAGCTGCAGACACCCCTCCTGCATACTACCCCGGCTCCACAGGACTCCTCCTTCACCTGGTGGTGAACACCCCAGGTGAAGGAGACATCTGATCCAGCTCACCACCTGGTCGATGGCTCAGCTCCTCTCTTCACTAAAACATTCAGCCGCAAATCCGACATCATGACTGTGAAGTTGATCATCACACTGCAGCCTAGAGTTCTTTTGCACAAGTGCCGGTCTAAACCGCTGGGTGGTTGGGACCCAGGATCGATCGGTGTGCTGGGCAGCCAGCACACCGATGTGTGTATGTACTTTTATCCCATTTGAATCGGTTGCGGGGTGTTTACCCTGATTTAAAACAGCTTTATGTGCAGCAACATTATCTGAGTGTGCTACAGAGGCACTCTTTATCCCTTCACTGTTAAATAAAATCAAATACTTCCAGCATCCAGGTGATTTTTCATGCCTGTCATTCCGCTGTGCTCGGCCAGATTGCAACCACACATTTGGCAGACTGTCTTTGTCCTCTCCTCGCTCAATTTAAATTGATGTCTTCCTCTTAACAGCTTTGAGTGAACTGAAGCATTACGGCGGGTGACATTCATCGAGTGAGAGTGCTGCATTTTACAGTTGACTGTGAGAGCAAAAAAGGAAAACAAGATCCGATTTCCACAGTAGGAGCTGGGTGTCAGCCTACTGAATATTGGAATGTGGAAGTATTTGGGCTCCACATACTTCAGCCAGGTGTCGCATGCAGGCAGCTTCCTCACAAACATACGCCATCTCTTGTTGCACCTGTGAGATCAAAACTACCTGCCTGGATCATGTGTTTGTAGTCTGGTTCTGAGTTGTGTTTTTGGCCTGAAGCAGCTCCACAGATAGTCTAAACTTGTCTGAAACCATCTCCTCGATGGTTCCTTTACACACGGAACAGCCCCTTTGTGGGAAGGCAGTGACGTCAAAGTGGACAAGTAGTTTGTTCCTAAACATGATGCATGTATGACATCAACTGATGGTATGTTGGAATGTGCAAAAAATAATTGCCCTGCCGTAGATATGATACCAAATCATTACGTTATTGAGATTATAAAGTAGAATCGAAATCTGAGGACTCTGAATGTGGTTAAAGCACAACTTGGAGTCCACAAAAATTAGGTTTCAGGTCCCTGGATCGAGCCCCGGTCCCCCAGCTTGAGTCTCAGTCCACAGCCCGGTCCCCGGCCCGAGCCCCAGTCCCCCAGCTTGAGTCTCAGTCCACAGCCTGGTCCCCGGCCCGAGCCCCAGTCCCCCAGCTTGAGTCTCAGTCCACGGCCTGGTCCCCGGCCCGAGCCCCAGTCCCCCAGCTTGAGTCTCAGTCCACGGCCCGAGCCCCGGTCCGTGGCTCGAGCCCAAAGTCCCCGGCCTGAACCCCAGTCCCCCAGCTTGAGTCTCGGTCCCACAGCCTGAGCCCCGGTCACCAATTCGTCAAAAACTAGCTTTTCCCATTTATGACTGTGGACCAAAGTGAAGCCATATCTCTCTTATTCTTAGTTATAAAGTTTGTGCTTTAGATTATCGTCATTCTGTAGGTGGACTCATAAAGTCATCGGATCTGATTGCCATAAAACCAATCGGATCATTAATAAGTTGGATCTTGATGTTCCCACATGAAGACTCAGAAATACAGTGGACTGTTATTTTATTGGTCCTCTGTCGTGGTAACCCTCGACGCTCCTCCCCCCGTGTCCCGCCTCTGTAGCAGGCAGTTTAGTCCGATGCTCCATGTGAGTAATCTGATTAAAAATGTGAATGATCATTCACCGCACCTTTCGTATCATTTACTCGTACAGAGGATACTTTCAGACAGGAAGCCTGGTTTTTGAGGTATTTCACCACATGTCTGAGGTGCAGGGCACCTCGAACAGCGAGCAGATGGATGCACCAATATGTCTGGATGTTTTAAACACTTCAGATCAACTGAAATGCATCAGACTCAGCACACTGGACACTGGCAGTGTTGTCATGCTTCAGCACATGTCTAACGCATTGTTGCTCATGCAAAAAACTCAAAATGAATGCATTTTCGGTTATCATAGACTGGTGCTTCACATTTATCTGGAAAAGAGTCTGCAGGACAGCAGGACCGGAAACTGCTGGGTTATTATGAAAACCTGCACACTCAGGGGCCTGGCTGATCGTACTGAGAGAGACAGGTTTGTGTTTTTGTAATATCTCCTTTTACCTGCATAAATGATTTTGCACTGATGATGCGTACATTAACGCAGATCAGTTAAAAAAAATTTAAACAAATGAACTGCAAGAAATAAAGGTTGTGGTGCATTGTGGGAGGTTACTGAAATGTAGCCGTAAATAAAAACGTTTTCAACCTCGACTTAAAGCAGCTGAGAGTTTCAGCAGCCCTGATGCATTCTGGGAGTTTGGTCCACAGGGGAGGAGCATAAAGGCTGCCTCACGTGATTGGTTCTAAGACCTGGAGTTATGTGGTCCAGTCTCTGGTCTTAGTGAGGACTCGGGCAGCAGCGCTTTGGACTAACTGCAGCTGTTTGATGGATGTTTCAGGGACCCGTGAGAACAGCGTTACAGTAGTCCAGTCTACTGAAGATAAAAACCTGGACATGGTCTTCTAAGTCCTGCTGAGACACCAGTCCTTCTATCCTCCATCAGGTCTTTAGGTGATAACAGGCTGACTTCAATACTGTCTTAATGTGGCTGGTAAAGTTCAGGTCTGAGTCCAGAACCAGTCCCAGGTTTCTGGTTTGGTTCTTGGTTTTTAGCTTCACTGCTTGAAGCTGAGAGCTGATGTTTAATCTTTCTTCAGTGGCTCCAAACACTATTATTTCTGTTCTGTCTTCATTTGACTGAAGACAATTCTGGCACATCCACTCTTTAATCTGATCAATGGATCTGATCAATGTTTGATTTGGATTATGGGCTCCTGGTGAGATGGTTTTACAGCCTTGTCATCTGTGTAGTTAAAGTAACACATTTTGTTTTGTATTTTCTATAATTTCAGCAAGTGGGAGCATATACATGTTAACTAACAGAGGCCCAGAACTGAACCTTGAGGAACTCCACATGTAATTGTTGTTAGCTCCGATTTGTAGTTGCCTAAAGACACAAACCAGTCCCTGTCTTTTAGATAGGACTCCAGGCAAGTGCTGTGCTAGAAAGTCCCACCCAGTTCTTCAACTGGTCTATCAAGATGTTCTGGTCCACCGTGTCAAATGCAGCACTGAGATCCAGTGAGGCCAAGACTGAACTTTTCCACTATCAGTATTGGAGCAGACGTCATTAAGGACCTTTGTTAGAGCCGTCTCAGTGCTGTGACGTTGCCAGAAACGTGGCTGGAAGACATCAAAACAGTCATTTATCGTCAGGAGGTTGTACAGCTGTTTCTCTGATTTTACTAAGAAAGGGGAGGTCTGACACGGGCCTTTAGCTGTTCATTAGTGACCTGTCTAGACTGTAGCTGTTCATTAGTGACCTGCCTAGACTGTAGCTGTTCGTTATTGACCTGTCTAGACTGTAGCTGTTCATTAGTGACCTGTCTAGACTGTAGCTGTTCATTAGTGACCTGTCTAGACTGTAGCTGTTCGTTAGTGACCTGCCTAGACTGTAGCTGTTCATTAGTGACCTGTCTAGACTGTAGCTGTTCGTTAGTGACCTGTCTAGACTGTAGCTGTTCGTTAGTGACCTGTCTAGACTGTAGCTGTTCGTTAGTGACCTGTCTAGACTGTAGCTGTTCGTTAGTGACCTGCCTAGACTGTAGCTGTTCGTTAGTGACCTGCCTAGAGTGTAGCTGTTCGTTAGTGACCTGCCTAGACTGTAGCTGTTCGTTAGTGACCTGCCTAGAGTGTAGCTGTTCGTTAGTGACCTGCCTAGACTGTAGCTGTTCGTTAGTGACCTGCCTAGACTGTAGCTGTTCGTTAGTGACCTGCCTAGAGTGTAGCTGTTCGTTAGTGACCTGCCTAGACTGTAGCTGTTCGTTAGTGACCTGTCTAGACTGTAGCTGTTCGTTAGTGACCTGTCTAGACTGTAGCTGTTCGTTAGTGACCTGTCTAGACTGTAGCTGTTCGTTAGTGACCTGTCTAGACTGTAGCTGTTCGTTAGTGACCTGCCTAGACTGTAGCTGTTCGTTAGTGACCTGCCTAGAGTGTAGCTGTTCGTTAGTGACCTGCCTAGACTGTAGCTGTTCGTTAGTGACCTGCCTAGAGTGTAGCTGTTCGTTAGTGACCTGCCTAGACTGTAGCTGTTCGTTAGTGACCTGCCTAGAGTGTAGCTGTTCGTTAGTGACCTGCCTAGAGTGTAGCTGTTCGTTAGTGACCTGCCTAGACTGTAGCTGTTCGTTAGTGACCTGCCTAGACTGTAGCTGTTCGTTAGTGACCTGCCTAGAGTGTAGCTGTTCGTTAGTGACCTGCCTAGACTGTAGCTGTTCGTTAGTGACCTGCCTAGACTGTAGCTGTTCGTTAGTGACCTGCCTAGACTGTTCCTTTTAAAAGTGGCTTGATGCCTTCTTCACCACACTTCGCGGCTGGATGATGTTTTGATGTTCGTAAGCTGTGGCTTTTTTGCTCCATTTACAGTATTCTTCTTGAACAGTTCAACTTTTGTGTCACCAGTCTACAAAACTCTTCCCTACCAGTGTTGTGGTTTGCTCACATGCTCTTTGGCGGACAGTCTTCAATGACTTCTGTCTGGTACATTCTCAAGTCTTTAGCTGTTCCTCATGGGTTCTTCTTCACGGCATTGAGGATCCTCTTTGGTGTCAACTTGGTTGGACATCCACTTCTAGGAAGAGTCGCTGCAGTTCTTCCCTGTCTCTATTTCTAGACAGTTTGTCCAGCTGTGGACTGATGACTTGATCAACTACTCTTGCTTGTTGGTCTTGTTGGTCTTTCTCCTTTTAAGGAGGCTTCCTTCACATCAGCAGATGCTTCTGGAGATCAGAACCAAGTTTCTGGTCAGATTAGATTTCTGGTGGTTCACATAATCTTCCTGAAACGGGAGCAACCAAAGAATATTTTTCCCTTTTGCACCTCTGAATGCTGCTCTAAGATTTTATACTTAAGAAGCAAACATAAACATCTTTACTAGCTGTTTTTATTTGATTTTAGATCCTGCAAATATTTTTAATCCAATTATTTTGACAGTGTCAATTTTCCAGCTTTCGGGTCTGACTTGCATCAAATGTCTATTTGTTTTTGACTGAAACTGCTGGCTGAGATCTCTCGGTTAAGTGCTCGGCTTCCACGAGGACACGTTCCTACAACAGACCTTCCAGGAGCTCAGCTGTCAGAGTGGGTGTTTTATGTAACATCACATTAGAATAAATGCGTGCCTTCAGTGAGAACATCTTGAGACGTTTGTATCGTCGTGTTTGATAGAACGGTCATGTCCACACAGCTGAACGAGTTGTGGTGTGTGTCTTGACTACCGTGGCTTTATTTTTAAAGTAATCTCTGTCCTGCGCTGACCCAGGAATCTCAGCGGCTTGTCTGCTGCTGCTGAAAGTCCTTTCAGAGCTCCGGATCTCCAGACTCGGTGACTCCGGCCAACTACGGTCCGGCTGCTGTCTGAGGCAGTCACAGAAAGTAGTCTGGACCCAGGATGAATTTCCATCTTATCTGTCCAAATGTCAACTTCTCCATTATGAGCCTACATCACCCTGCTGCCAGTCACAGTAAAAGAGACGAGCGTTCCTCAGAAACCTCACCCTGACCTCCCACAGAGTCTGTCTTATGCTTCAGAGTCGTCGTCTTTTTTGTTGCCTTCAAACAGCTTTCATTTATACTTTGGATTCTGCTTCGGTTCACCTCATTATTTTTGTTCTCCACAGCTCGGTGATGATGATGATTACCTCTGACACATTAACGCTGATGAAACCTGAACTGCTGCACAATCTGAATCTGAGAGTATACTTCAGTACAAAGATTTCTAATCACCTTTTGTTTACTGAATACAAAGAAAAGTTTCAAGTTTAAACAACCTAAATCTTAAACCTATAATGACCGTAGCAAATTAAGACATGGAAAAAGACGGGGATTTCAAAAGAAACCCAACTTAAACGCAGAGACTTCTTCCTTTTTTGTCTTCAGTTTGAAAACCTGTCATTCAGGGAGCCGTTCAGTTTTGCAGTGTACTTCATCTGTACGATAACGTCACAGACTTAGATCTGGTTCTCCGTCCACCCAGAACTTCACACCATCCTGCATTTACTGCAACAGTAATACAAAGCTGTGGCAAACTGATGTCAAGAGACACACCCACAAAAGTGGGCGGTGGAGTGTCTGGCTCCGCCTCAAAAAACCAGCTGCTATGAACATAACTGTAAAGACATGGTTGAAAATAAAATAAAAAGTCTCTGTGGTATTTTTACCCAAACACATTAGTTATTTCATTAATGCCTCAAGAAATGGTGTCAGCCTGCGAGAAAAGCACATAACGTGTATAAAACCTAAACGGTAATATATATATATATATATATATGTTTGTTTGTTTGTTTTTTTAGACTGATATGCAGCATGTCGTCAGCTAAGAGTATCAGTTTTCTTATTATGTATCAATTTAAACAAAATCCTCCTATCTCAATAATCTTACATTTCACTTTTTTGAAGAGAGTTGAATATATATTTCCTGGTAAAGTCCCAAATATTAAGAAGCAATTTCAGCTGCCCGCATCATCACAAGAACACCCTCCATCCATCACATCATTCCTGTCCAGCAGCAGCTTCCCATCACATCTCACACTGAAAATAAGATTCTGCTATTTACTTTCAAGTCCATCCATGGTCCCACCACCTGTCTGAACCTTTACACATCACCACACCATCTCGGACTCTCAGGTCATCGTCCTCCATCCGCTCACAGTGGCTGAGGTCACACTGATGTTGGATGAGAAGGTCACAGTTCCACACTGGACCGAGCTCCTGAGAGCAACACGTTCTTTCACAAATACTTGTAAAGCAGTCTGCATGCCGAGGTGCTGGATTTTATACATGTGGACATGGAAGTGACTGGAACACCTGATTCCCATTATTTGGATGGACGAGTCAATACTTCTGCAGGAAGCTGTAGTTCTAAATCCAGTGTCTGTACGCTGGTTTTTACGGTTGCATTTAATAAAACTGTAAATGTCTGCATGCACAAGGGGACAGACGTCTGTTTGTCCAGCAGTTTTCTGGTTTTCAGCCGTGCGTGCACAGCTAGTGCATGTGGATGTGTGTTCTCTGCAGTTCTCTTCGGACACTGAGATGCAGATCTCCTTTGCTTTGATGGGTAGAGCGTAGAGCGTCTGTCGCTTCAACAAGAACCGGTGTGCCGTTCTTGTCATTGTAGCCAGTGAACTCTGATGGCAGAGCGTCAGTCCATTTCCAACGACAACTAAGCGGGTTCGTGAACAACCGTGACATCACAAAGCATCCGCAGATGAAATGAATGTGCAATCAAATGTGCACCTCTTAGAATGACGGACAGACGGCCTGTATAAGACAGTTTAACACAATTCTGAACATTTCACGAAAAGTCAAGAAAAGCATAATATCTGTCCGATTTGTGCTTTTTCTTTGGTGTAAAAGATACAGGACATCCTTCAGCCCCGGACTGACGTTTCATTTCCACGTGTGCTGTTTTCCAGCCTCCGTTCTGCATGTCTGTCCTGGTAATTCTATACTTGACACAAACATTTAACACTCCAAAGCAGCTCATTTTCCCCGTCTCCTCCCACAGGGAGGTGGTACATCCGTGAGGGCTGGCTGAAGATCGTCCCTCAGAAAGGAGCGGAGGCTAAACCCAGGATGTTCTTCCTGTTCTCCGACATGCTGCTGCAGGCCAAGCGCTGCAGCTCACTGCATCCTTCCAGTGGAGAGAGGTTTTCTGGCCAGCACGCCTACCCCCTGGAGGACTGCACCGTTGGGAAGGTGTTCGGCCACACCAAGAGCCAGGGAGGCCTGCTCAGCGTAAGTAACAGCCAGCAAGGATGACAACTAGGGATGTCGCCTAATATACCAAACAAACGAGCTGAATCAGCACTACCATACACATGGAGCAGGTTGAGCGTGGTCTGAGACAGCTGAAGAGCTGACATCAGGACAAGAGTGGTGGACCTTCAGCTGACCTATGGGAAGACCCGGCCCAAATGCAGATGAGCCCGTGGCGATTGAGTAATAATAGACTAATGATTAATAAGTTCTTCCTTCTCAAAATAAACTGAGTGAGTTAATTTTACCGTGGATGAACGGTGCTGATCATCTGCAAACATGGTGACGGTAAAATGCGGATTCTCGTGCACATAAACCCTCGCCTCCAATTTAACCTTATCACCTCACTGGATGAGTTACCAGTAGGCCGATTTAGGTTCATCCTTTGGAGCAACTTCCAGACGTTTAAAGGGTCGCTTCATTTTGGAAAGTCCTACTTTCTTAAACTTATGTTGCTGGTAATCAAGCAAAGTTTTCAGTGGTTCCCTCAGCAGATCCAGACCTGGTCCTTGATCCAACAGTGTTGTTTCCAACAGACGCTCCCTATGAGGAGTTGGTCTTCTTCCTGCTCATCGCGTGTGGTTTGCTGTGGGTGTTCACCAGTGTGTCACTAATGCAACCCTTTGTGTTTGGGAAGACCTGGTCTGTGGACAGTGAGGCCGACCGGCTGGCCGACCGACTGACTGACCGACCGGCTGACCGACCGACCGACCGACTGACTGACCGACCGGCTGACCGACCGACCAACAGGCTGACCGACCGACTGTCTTTTTGAACAGAGCTGGTGGCCTGTAGGCACACAGAGAAATGAGTGAGGACTAGGTTAATCAGTTAGAGCTCGCCGTCAGGCCACAGCTCCTCTCGCACTGGAGCTGACCAACCTCTTCTCCGGCTTCACCAATGCTCCTCCCACAGGGAGAGGCTGAGCAGCAGTTTACCCAGCCCTCCGGTCACAGGCGGTTCCCTAGTGGAACCAGACGCCTGCACTCACGTCCAGAGAACATCACCCTCCACTATCTTCAAAGTTCCTGAGGTCGCTGGGTCGACCACCAGCTCCTAACATCTGTCTGCTGAAACCAAATCCGCAGCAGGACCACGAGCCCAAACAGCAGAAAAGGCTGGAGAGATTTGGAAAATGGAGATGCAAAGAAACCCAGCGAATCTTTGTTCTTTTGTTTGTGTGAACACAGTTTGAACCCACGAGGATTCATGTTTTTCTTCTCATCATTGTTGTGTTGATAAAAAAAAAATACATCCATTTTTAAATTTCAGACCTCAAACACATTCTAAAATTATCCATCCGTCCATTATCCATAGCTGCTGTTCCCTGGTCAGGGTTCCAGGTCTGCTGGGGGTTCTCACCTGGACGGGTCGGCGGTCCGTCACAGAGGCTCCAAATCGATTTCTGTCCACACGGGTTCACAGAATTCCCATTTCATCCCATGGAAGGGTCAATGGTTGTTGAGAAGCTTCAATGGTCAGTGATGTCATTGACATTAGAATACTTCTAAAATTCCCAAGATTAACTTCCCTTGGAACGTTTCTACAAAAAGTTACCAACATTGTCCTCTGCGTTTGCAACCCGCTTCCTCCTGATCCTTCAAAGTGGAGATGTGTCTCCAGACAAAACTCCAACCCAGCCCTATCCTGGAAGAGTACTGACGAGTGAGTTTGTTTATGGAACAGTAAAGTGCTGCATGTGTGGAGTGAGAAGAGCTGCAGGCGTGTGTGGGTGGACCGGTGACCGGAGAACCGCAGGAACCCGCCCGGGTTGACCAGGCTGTTATCAGTTACATCAGGTCTGAAGAGGCTCCTGCATCAGTTGTCGTCTGAGGACTTGTCATGTCCAAACATCACCATGGTTACCAGAAGGAGCATCCATGCTCAGCCGGGAGTCCTGGAGAGTAGCCATGGTTACAGGAATGGCTAGAGGAAAGTTTCACAATAAAAGTTCAGCAGGGTCCTTCTTTGGTCACCACAGAGGGTTTGTCATTTCTCAAACTTCCAAAAATCGTAAAAAAAAAAAAACTTGAACTGAATATGTTTTTTAGGCAGCAGCTGTTCTCGGATGGTCTGTTGTCTGACTTGTGATTCCTCAGCAGCAGCATTATTTAATTTCCCCTCCTGATTTATGCAGCTTTGATTTGTGGAGCTGCTGAGTAATTTGTCAAACGGAGGCTTCTTGAATGTTTTCCAGCCTCAGTGTGTGAAATATCATTAAGTCGTGTTTGCCAGGGGAGACCTGTCGTCTCTCACATCTTGTCCTCACTATATTTAAAACTCTAGTTGAGGCGGTACGAGCTGAGCTTTTAATGATGCGGGTAATTGAACCGGTGACCGCAGCCAGCACTTCAGGCTGGTTTGTGTGGCATCAGAAGGCGTTTCAGCTGCCGTCTTCTCCAGCAGCTCTTAGTGTCGGGCTGCAAACGTGACTCACGGCAGCAACCCTTCAGGTCTGAGCGCCGTTTCTGATGTGATGGAGTCTGTCATGCTAGACAGAAGTATTGTACAGCCCTTTTAAAAGCTGCTTCCCCTTTCTTCATTTCCACTCATTAACGTGAGGTTTTCAGGGATTTCCTGGGACTTCCCCCCAGTTGACACGCCCAAAACGACCCTGAGGCGCCCCCCTCAGGACACGTTGCTGCTAGTGTCCTGACCGGTCCTCGTTTCGGCTCCGCCGGTCCTCGTTTCGGCTCCGCCGGTCCTCGTTTCTGCTCCGCCGGTCCTCGTTTCTGCTCCGCCGGTCCTCGTTTCTGCTCCGCCGGTCCTCGTTTCTGCTCCGCCGGTCCTCGTTTCGGATCCGCCGGTCCTCGTTTCGGATCCGCCGGTCCTCGTCTCGGATCCGCCGGTCCTCGTCTCGGATCCGCCGGTCCTCCTTTGGGCTCCGCCAGTCTTCGTTTCGGCTCCGCCAGTCCTCGTTTCGGATCCGCCAGTCCTCGTTTGGGCTCCGCCAGTCCTCGTTTGGGCTCCGCCAGTCCTCGTTTCTGCTCCGCCAGTCCTCGTTTCGGATCCGCCAGTCCTCGTTTCGGATCCGCCAGTCCTCGTTTCGGATCCGCCAGTCCTCGTTTCGGATCCGCCAGTCCTCGTTTCGGATTCGCCAGTCCTCCTTTTTCCTCCGCCAGTCCTCGTTTCGGATCCGCCAGTCCTCGTTTCGGATCCGCCAGTCCTCGTTTCGGATTCGCCAGTCCTCGTTTCGGATCCGCCAGTCTTCCTTTTTCCTCCGCCAGTCCTCGTTTCGGATCCGCCAGTCCTCGTTTCGGATCCGCCAGTCCTCCTTTTTCTCCGCCAGTCCTCCTTTTTCTCCGCCAGTCCTCGTTTCGGATCCGCCAGTCCTCGTTTCGGATCCGCCAGTCCTCGTTTCGGATCCGCCAGTCCTCGTTTCGGATCCGCCAGTCCTCGTTTCGGATCCGCCAGTCCTCCTTTTTCCTCCGCCAGTCCTCGTTTCGGATCCGCCAGTCCTCGTTTCGGATCCGCCAGTCCTCCTTTTTCCTCCGCCAGTCCTCCTTTTTCCTCCGCCAGTCCTCGTTTCGGATCCGCCAGTCCTCGTTTCGGCTCCGCCAGTCCTCGTTTCGGATCCGCCAGTCCTCGTTTCGGATCCGCCAGTCCTCGTTTGGGCTCCGCCAGTCTTCGTTTTGGCTCCGCCAGTCTTCGTTTCGGCTCCGCCAGTCTTCGTTTCGGCTCCGCCAGTCTTCGTTTCTGCTCCGCCAGTCCTCGTTTCTGCTCCGCCAGTCCTCGTTTGGGCTCCGCCAGTCCTCGTTTCTGATCCGCCAGTCCTCGTTTGGGCTCCGCCAGTCTTCGTTTCTGCTCCGCCAGTCTTCGTTTCTGCTCTGGCAGTCCTCGTTTCGGCTTCGCCACTCCACATTTCGGCTCCGCCAGTCCTCGTTTGGGCTCCGCCAGTCCTCGTTTGGGCTCCGCCAGTCTTCGTTTCGGATCCGCCAGTCCTCGTTTCGGCTCCGCCAGTCTTCGTTTCTGCTCCGCCAGTCTTCGTTTCTGCTCCGCCAGTCCTCGTTTCGGCTTCGCCAGTCCACGTTTCGGCTCCGCCAGTCCACGTTTCGGCTCCGCCAGTCCACGTTTCGGCTCCGCCAGTCCTCGTTTCGGCTGCGCCAGTCCTCGTTTGGGCTCCGCCAGTCTTCGTTTCGGATCCGCCAGGCCTCCTTTGGGCTGCGCCAGTCCTCCTTTGGGCTGCGCCAGTCCTCGTTTCGGATCCGCCAGTCCTCGTTTCGGATCCGCCAGTCCTCGTTTCTGCTCCGCCAGTCCTCGTTTCGGCTTCGCCAGTCCACGTTTCGGCTTCGCCAGTCCACGTTTCGGCTCCGCCAGTCCTCGTTTCGGCTGCGCCAGTCCTCGTTTGGGCTCCGCCAGTCTTCGTTTCGGATCCGCCAGGCCTCCTTTGGGCTGCGCCAGTCCTCCTTTGGGCTGCGCCAGTCCTCGTTTCGGATCCGCCAGTCCTCGTTTCGGATCCGCCAGTCCTCGTTTCGGATCCGCCAGTCCTCGTTTCGGACCCGCCAGTCCTCGTTTCGGATCCGCCAGTCCTCGTTTCGGATCCGCCAGTCCTCGTTTCGGATCCGCCAGTCCTCGTTTCGGATCCGCCAGTCCTCGTTTCGGATCCGCCAGTCCTCGTTTGGGCTCCGCCAGTCCTCGTTTCGGATCCGCCAGTCCTCGTTTCGGATCCGCCAGTCCTCGTTTCGGATCCGCCAGTCCTCGTTTGGGCTCCGCCAGTCCTCGTTTCGGATCCGCCAGTCCTCGTTTCGGATCCGCCAGTCTTCCTTTTTCCTCCGCCAGTCCTCGTTTCGGATCCGCCAGTCCTCGTTTGGGCTCCGCCAGTCCTCGTCCGCCAGCCGGTCTCGCCGCGCCGACCTCTGTGGTCGCAGACCTGCTGATCTCTAGTTTGCTTGTGAGTGTGCTGGTGTTCTGGCAGCCGCCGTCTCTCTGTTCCTGTGATGGGTTGACTCACTGACTTCACTAGTTCGCAGACGTCCTGCCACCCCCACATCGCCACTTCACGCACCGTTATGACTCCTTCCCGCACTACTTCTGCAGTTGGTCAACATCAGTCCATCTCACTGCACAGCTTGAATCTGCTCCACCTTGGCTGAGACGTCACAAAGGACACACAGTCAAAGGCTACGACCTGAAATAGACGGGTAAAGGATTACATCATCGGCATGCACTGACTGTAAACAAAAGGTGAAAATAAGCCGCGCTGGAGTTCCACTTGTGAGTGCAGAACGTGTTTAAACATAAGCAGCAAAGGTGGTGACTGGTTCCAGTCATGGTTGAGGGCGCTCCAGAAACCTGCCGCTGGATTTGCGTGACGCCACTGGGTCCGCGTCACGCCGCTGGATTTGTGCGACGCCGCTGGATTTGTGCGACGCCGCTGGATTTGTGCGACGACGCTTGGTCCGCGTCACGCCGCTGGATTTGCGTGACGCCGCTGGATTTGCGTGACGCCGCTGGATTTGCGTGACGCCGCTGGATTTGCGTGACGCCGCTGGATTTGCGTGACGCCGCTGGATTTGCGTGACGCCGCTGGGTCCGCGTCACGCCGCTGGATTTGTGCGACGCCGCTGGATTTGTGTGATGACGCTGAGTCCGCGTCACGCCGCTGGATTTGCGTGCGTGCCGCTGGATTTGCGTGCGTGCCGCTGGATTTGCGTCACGCCGCTGGATTTGCGTCACGCCGCTGGATTTGTGCGACGCCACTGGATTTGTGCGACGACGCTGGATTTGTGTGATGACGCTGAGTCCGCGTCACACAGCTGGATCCGCGTCACGCCGCTGAAGGCGCTTGGCGCCACTGGAACGGCGTGACGCCTCACAAATGGGCAGGATGCAGACCTGTTCCTACAGGCAGTAGGTCTGAAGGTTTTTGTGAAAAGCTTTGTCCAGGAAGTCGTGAAACAGCAGCAGCTGTGGAGATGAGGCAGATCTGCAAAGCTTTCAGTTTTCATGTAAATCCCTTCTCACTCACGCTGAGCAGTCCTGACTATGATGATGTCTCCTCCCTCTGGGGACAGAAACCTGGTCTGCAGCTTCTCTGTTTTAGGTGAGAGTCTGCTGTCAGGTGATGAGGTGTGATTTAAAGGTTCCGGCGAGGATCAGTGTTGGACCCGTCAGAGTTCTGGTTTGAAGTCCCTGAGAAATGAATGAAACCTGCAGGTGTGCGTGCGTGAGAGGGAGAGGGAGCATCTGGGATCGTTGGATCAGATTAGGTTTCACATCCATCGCTTCCTGGCCGGCAGTGAATGCATCTTCCTCCAGCCTGTCGCCGCTCTCCGGCATCTCGCTGCCGCTTATCTAATGGCAGGAATGGCATTTCATTAGCCTCTCATCCCGCGCAGGCCCACATGCATACTCAACAACATTCCACATAATTTCTCATAACGACACATTATTGATCCCGGGCCTCTACCTGAGCTCAGGGAAAAGGGCTGGAAGCACTCCAGGGCCCTCCTCATGCACGCCCATGAAGAATTAAAGCCAAATTAAATTTGACAGCTGTAAATGCCACGGCAATCTATATGCAAAGTTTGAGAAAAAATAATCTTTTATTCAAATTTCCAGCTTCCTTTTTTTCAGTAACATATGTTTGCAGAGTGCTGGTTTTTCTTTTCTTCTTCTCTCTCCCACTGCCTCCACCTTCCCGTTTCTCTCGCTCTGTCTGCAGTCTTCCTCCTGCTGGTGTTCCCTCGCTACTTGAATATTTTTCCACATCCCTGACAGATTCTCTTTGATGTATAAATAATCAAGCTAAATTATGTGCAGCGATCAGCCTCTCTGCTCTGCCGTTCTTATTATACAAAGTAATTACTACCTAAGAGGGTCAGATTTCCTGACAAATCTCTAATTACCGCATTGCTGTAGAAGTGGAGTTTATTTATGCAGAAATCAACTGCTGTCGACCAAATGCAGAGCGCCTAATGTTACGAGCTCCTCAGTCTGACCCAACTCGCTGAACTCTCTAATTAGACAATACTTTAGTTGATGCTGCATTTGAAATCTTAATTTATATAATGAAAGACTCTCCGAGGAACAGCTGCAGTGCTACCAGACTTGGAACGCCCTCTTTTAATCCTTTATCTGTAAAAAGATCATGAAAACCGTCTGAGGTTTTCTCCTGGAAAGCCACCGAACAAACTACTTGTTCAGTCTTCTTCTGATTGTGCCGTCGTGGACTTGAACATTTAACATGTTCACACAGGTCTGGAGGCTCTGACACGCAGCTCTGGGGTTTGTTTTCTGAGCACCTGCTGGGAAGTCCACTTTTACTGCTATGACTGAAACGTCTTGACTGTTAGAAGAGAGAGGAGGACGATGTTTTCCTTTAAATATGACCAGATTACAGTTGTAAACATAACATTACTTCCTGTCTCCATTTTATCTTCAGGTGTTGGTGTGTATCTTAGGCGTGATTGTGATAAATGGCTTTAAAGAGCATCTGCAGGTTTATTTTCTGTGAAACTAGTTTGTTTTTTTACTGGATGTAGGCTGCCCTCTACTGCCCTCCCGGTGGTACTGCAGCCAGCTTCGGCGCCGCGGAAAGACTCAACCCTACAAATATCACAAACCCATAAGTCTGCTGGGCCTCTCGCATAACAGGTTCACAATGATATATATGAATGCTGAATAAATGTCAGACTTCTGCACGACAGAAATAACCACGATTAGTGAAGGGTGTCGCTGAAATAACCCTAAAACCAAAGAGTTGACTCCAAAACACCACACAAGCTGAAAACAGCACAACAATCTTTTAAATGTGTCACTAAAACAAGATAATACAGAAAATATCTCAAATGTAAAACAGAAATCTTTCTTTTCTCAGCTCTTCTTGTTAAAAAGTACTCTAATGTGACATTTACAGAAAAGCTTAAAACTCTCAAACTCATAACAGTGTGGTGGTGTATGTAGGTGTGTATAGATTTGTGTTTCGTGTGTGTTACGGTTTAAAGTAACGGTGTGTGTGTGTGTTGTTGTGTTGCACATTTTGGCTGAATTGATCCGTCTGACAAACCAAATACCTGAACTGTACCAGAGCAAATGTCTTTAACATGTTGAGCTTTCTTTGGGTAAATGGATCAAAGAAGTCCTATGAAGCATCTTTTAATCCCTCACCTGAAGAATAATGCGGGAACTACTGGGCCTGTATTGTAAGGTTCTTACCTGTATGAGTGTGTTTGCACCTGGGTGATGATACTTGTGGAACCTGACTGGAAAACTGGAATATGCAGCTCACTAGAGCACCCTGAGTGTCTGAAGTTAACGAGGAGTTCGGCTCCTTGTTTCTGTTTGCGTGTTATAAAGTGCGCAGAGTGTGACGGCCATCCCCAGACCTCTGACCACGTCACCTGCTCCTCTTCCTCCAGTTAACTTTGCCCAAGACCAAACTTCTGCTGATGTCCAGCAACCAGCAGGATCTCAACGATTGGTATCAGAGCCTGAGCTCAGCTGTCAGGTAAGTACTTGCTGCACACGCACACACAAATACAGGCACGCACACGCACACACAAATACAGGCGCGCACACGCACACACAAATACAGGCACGCACACGCACACACAAATACAGGCACGCACACGCACACACAAATACAGGCGCGCACACGCACACACAAATACAGGCGCGCACACGCACACACAAATACAGGCGCGCACACGCACACGCACACACAAATACAGGCGCGCACACGCACACACAAATACAGGCACGCACACGCACACACAAATACAGGCGCGCACACGCACACGCACACACAAATACAGGCGCGCACACGCACACACAAATACAGGCGCGCACACGCACACGCACACACAAATACAGGCGTACACACGCACACACAAATACAGGCGCGCACACGCACACACAAATACAGGCGCGCGCGCACACAAATACAGGCGCGCGCACGCACACACACAAATACAGGCGCACGCACGCACACACAAATACAGGCGCGCGCACGCACACACAAATACAGGCGCGCGCGCGCACACATACAGGCGCGCGCACGCACACACACACAAATACAGGCGCGCGCACGCACACACACACAAATACAGGCGCACGCACACACACACAAATACAGGCGCGCGCACGCACACACACAAATACAGGCGCGCGCACGCACGCACACAAATACAGCGACCCTGCTGAGAGAAGAGCACCGCCACGTTTCCACCCTGAGTGCAGTAGTTGGTATCCATGGAAACATAATAGAAATGACCTGATTGTGGTGCTGACAGTCCAATCAGGAGCCGGTGTCTGCAGCTGATGGTTGGCACCACGTGACCTCTCCTGCAGGTGGAGGTCCTGGAGGAGGTGAACTCATGTGGTGCACTCAGGCTATGCCCATTAGGACCTCACTGGTGAAGTCCTGGCTTCCAGGGGCTCTCCAAAAAGCCTGGCTCCAGGATGGGGGTCTGGTTCCTCGGGTCCCCAAAGTCCAGCCGAGGAACATCAAACTCTAATTTTTACTATCTAAAATAATCAAACTGTCCTCGGCCTGGGTTTGGGAAGGACCTGGTCAAAGTCCAGACCTGAACCTGGTTGATCTGCTGTGGTGGGTGGAAGTAACATCCAAGAACCTCAAAGACCTGAAGCAACGCTGGAAAGAAGAACGGACCAGAACTCCTCCACGACCATCAGACAAATCAGACAGGAAACATCTACTTCAGTTTACTGCTGCTGAAGGTGCACCTACGAGCGGTCGGATCGTAGGGTGCTCGGTGGTGCCCGTGGGGTTTATTTATCCGTCTCTGTCCGGTTACACCAACATTAGTGACGCCTTGCAGCGCCGAGCTTCATAAGCAGCTGAGTGTGTGTTTTCACAGGAAGCTGCAGTCCAAACGGACGGAGGTCCATCACGGCGAGAACTCGTCCCACCAGCGTCCTCCGTCTGCTGTCCACAGCTGCACCAGCAGCAATGCTGGAAGGAAGAGAAACATGGTGAGCTGAGCTTCTTCTCACACACACCTGCTCAACTCCTGAGGTGAACGGATCATTGATCGTATTTATGAGGACACGTTGACCGTTTCTGCTGCTGCGGTCAAGTTTACCGTCTGCTGGTGTTTCTGATGCTCCCATGTTGGTGTGAAGCATCTCAGTGAGGGTACCGCCTGTACGGACCGTCGCTGAACTTCTCCATAACCTAGAAGAAACATCAAGCCGCCGTCAACACTCCTGCTGATCCTCCATGAATGAAGCTGCTCCGCCCATGATGAGGGAGATTCACCTGTTCCTGAAGGGTGTCCCAGTCTGGGGGCGGAGCCACCTAACACAACACAGGTCCAACAGCAGCAGCCACTTAAGCACATCGTTAAAGGACATATGTGGGGTAGTGACCCCCTGTAGCCTGGGTGGCGTTGATACTTGTAATTCCACCACTAACCACTGGGTGGTGGTGCTTTTCTGCAGCGCTGTAGCCGCCGGTGCCGGTCCTTCTGGTTACTTCCTTTCTGTAGCTCAACGTAACGGAGCCAAGGAAGCAGATGTTTGTTGAGCAGCAGGTAGTTTTACTGACAAGGCAGCGGTCGAACCACGAAGAACAAGTAGAAGCCGTCCAGCTGCGGTGAAGGTTACGGTTGTGACGCGTCTGCGTAGACGTACAACCTCCACGGACTGAACCTGAGACGGACCGGTGTGAAGACGACATCTCACTGAATTAGCAGCTGAAGAACCGTAGAAGCTCTCAGAAGACGTACGCGGTGGACACCTGCTTCTTTTCACCGCTCTGCTTTGACGGGCGCTTGGCAGCCGGCGCTGATTTTATTGGCTTTAATCTTTGACGACGGCGTTCCGGTTTGTTTGTTCTTTGTCTGTACATGAACTAAATTGTTGACTTATCAACTTTTTTAAAAACTTAAATGAAAAGTTGGTTCGTAGTCTGTAAAGACGTAAGTGTCGTTTCCTGCGTGATTGTTCTCCGTATTATTATTATTATCCGTACAGTTCTCATCAGCTGTAAAAGTGGCTCCGCCTCTTTTTTTCAGGCCGGCGCCGACGCCAGTGAGCATGCTCAGAGAGCACCGGCTGACTGCAGCGCCCCCAAGAGGATGAGGCAGTGTGGCGCTCCGGAGCAGAGGTGGGATTTCGTCAGCCGTCTCCAGCACGTGGTGTCTCAGAAATGTTGTTTCCGTCGTTCGCCGTGAAGTTTGAGCCTCAGTTTTTGTGGATTTTCCTCCGATGGAAACGGTCGTCGGCTTCAACTGCTGGAAAAAACCAGCACGACGAGCAGATCCACAGCTGATGTGCAAACTTCAACCGGCCCGAAAAGAAGTTGTTAACAGAGTCGATCAGACGGGATCCTGTCATCGTTTTTGGTTGCATTTCTTCCAATCCACATCCGAATGGACGATTAAATGACCTGACGGCCTTGAAAGAACAATCTCGGCATCCTGGAGGAGTAAAACGGCCGACCGTGCTGCCTTCAGGCTGATGGATCAAAGGGGATTTATGGTTACGTAACGCCGCTGCGCGTAGATGTACGGACCTACGGCATCAGCGGCGTTTCCGGTCCAGTTGATCCTGATCCATTTTCCTGTGCTTTGACATCTGTTTCCAGCAGTGCAGAGTCCCGGTCCTCCTGGTCCAGCTGTGCGATCCTGTGAAGGGTTCTTCAGGCACGTCGTGGACGCTGCGTTCGCTTCACCGCAGTTTCCCCCAGTTCTACCAAAGACGCGGCGCCGTCGGCGGAGGTCCGTGTTTCTACTGACCGCAGCTTCAGCTTCAGCTTCAGCTTCAGCTTCTCGTCTTCTCGTGCAATATTAACAGTCAAAGAGCTGCTTCAGAGATCTGATGGGAGTTTAACTGGGAGCTGCGTCAGTCACCTGCAGGAGGAGCGAACCCGGACGAAGACGCGTGCGACCCTTTAAAGATGTGCTACTAACACTTTTACCTCCTCCTGCGTTCACGTTTCCTTCATGCAGCAGCATGTCCGTCTGCCTCACATAAACACTCCTAACTTCAAGTTTTTACGTCTGAGACTCTGGGTGGATTCAGTTCTGACCTCCAGTGGTTTCCAAACGTTCCAGATGTTTCAGATGCCGTCTGTGCTTCCAGGCGAGGAAACCTGGTACACAGATGTCGTGTTTGATTGTTTACTCTTTTAGCTGGTTTTTACAATCAAGATTTGTGCATTTGTTGCTGATTATCTTTATTCTAATCTTTTGCACTTTTTTCCTGCCACGTAACACTCGTTACACTGGTCTTTTTTTAAATGCAGATTAAAATACTACAAATCATGACGCGTTTGTGGATTTTCTTTGTGTCAAAACTTAACGTGGCAAAAACGAAGCACCCCAAACCTGGTATTTTACATGAAGTGATGACCGTTGAGGCTGTAATTACCACGTCGGGCCACTAGATGGCTCTGGGATACATTTAAATTTGGGAAGTCCCGTTAACATGGACGTTCAGTCTGGGAATGACGTCACACCGACCTCAACGTTCCTCCAGGTGCAAAGTCAGGAAATAGACCTTTTCAAATGTCAGATGAGCCGGCGGTGTTGCCGTGACAACGCTGGTTTGCATACAACAGCTGTGTAACTGTGTTTGATGCAAATTAGACATCAAATTTGTCAACTATTGTCGGCAACAGAAAATCCACAGAGTAGGGCATCACCTTCCTTCCCAGCTCTGCCGAGAGCTGCAGGTTTAGAGGACAGCGCCAGGTGGCGCCACCTGGCAGCGGCTGAGGCAACACCGCGGCGACTGGATGCAAAGTTCATTAAAAGATGCGTTTTATTGAAGCCTCCAACTTCACTGTCTTGTTTTGTTAATTAGCACATTGTTTAAACCACCTCATACAAAATTTAAATACGATTAATTTAATAATTATGAGATTCATAATCCGATTAGTCGACTAATCGTTTCAACAGTTGATGACTAATCGACTCAGAATAGTCGTTCATGACTGCGTGCATGAAGACGTGCACCAGAAGCAGCTGGCCTGCAGGGGGCGCTGTGGTCTCTGTTAGGTCTGCTGTTATGTTCTTCCTCTGACTGCAAACACGTTTTCAAATGTAATGGTTTTATAATCCCATGTCTGTTCCCCTGGTGTGACGTATTTTTGAAGTTCACGATTTAACACCCTCCAACGTTCCTGGATCGGACCTCAGGTGGGAGCCGTCTGTTTGGAGTTTGGATGTTCTCCCCGCGCTTGGTGGGTGTTCTGTTTCCTTTGTTCGTGTGAATGTGGTCCTGCGATGGACTGGAGACCCGACTCTCCTGAAGACAGCTGAGATGGTCTCCAGCAGAGCCGCGAGACCCTGAACTGAAACAAGAAGATGAACAGAAGTTCAACTCCGTCTGTGATCTAGAGTCTGCGTGTCTGGTAAAGTGTCATCTGCGCTTTGGTGAAGACAAAATAAGCATTATTTTTTAGATGAGTTACCATCATGTTCTGACTTTCTGCTCAGTCCTCTTGTTCATTTCAATTACATTAATTGGTATGTTACAGCATGCACAACCCAGATGTCTTCTGAAGTGCACGTTTCTGCACTTTAGACTCAATGAGATCATTTTTGGCTAAAAAGAAAGTGACATGAAATGTGATTCAGCTCAATAACAAAACGGAAGAACAGAACCTGCAGGTGGAACGAAGAAAGAAGTCACTTATGAGCAGATATGATTTCTCTGGATAATGAAAAGGAGAAGGAACCTGGACCACACGAGCGTGTCCACATGTGAAACCTGGATCTGAACTCTGCCACAGCTCTGGACTCTCACGGGCTGATCACGAAGCAGCGGCTTGAAGCTGATGAAGGCGGTTTAAATATTAAACCCGTCTCTATGAGGACTCTGGAGAGAAAGAAATATTCTGTTTCTATTTCAGGGTGACGGTTATCCGTTCATCTGCAGTCTGTGAACAGCTCTGAGTTTTATTTTACCAGGAGACGTTCAGCCGGAGGACAAGCGGCGTCGCCGGTTTCCCTGCTGCAGTTCTGCGATATGACCACACGATGGCGGCAAAGACGAGTGTAGCGCCGCCGCTGCAGCGCTCAGAAACCCGGGTTTCATTTAAAAGCTCAGTTCAAACGTTCAGTATATAAGAACATATCAGTTAGAAACGTCATACACGTTAGATTAATGCAAGAGTTTAACGCAAGTATCGAAGTTTTATTCTGTGACTAATGAAAGAGCTCAGGTCAGTTTCCCTCCTAAAAATTCAAAGATTCAAAGCATCTAAAGTTGTAGTGTGTGCACGTGCGTGCGTGCGTGCGTGTGTTTCTCTAGAGCGCCTTTATGTATGTAAAACTGCCGTTATCCTGTTATCCTGCAGACGTGTATAAACCTGTTTCCGGACACGGCTTTTTAATCATTAGTTCATTTTCAATAAAATTCACCAGAAAGCAAACAATAACTTTGAAAGTTATCAAGATGTAAAAGTACATAAGTGTGGGTAATAAATGCAGTTCTCTGAAGCGACTGCCCTCCGGGGGAGTCGGAGCAAACAAACGGTTTGACCTAACGTCCAAAGTCAGTATTGTTTAACGTAACAGCGTGAACATTAACTACTGGCCCGGTGGCTCCTGCAGGTGCGGTTCTGCAGGGACTTCAACGGAACCAGGAAGGGAAGATGCATTCAGGGGTGTGTGGGAAAACGGAACACTTAGTAACTTCCTGTTCGGGGTTTATGCTTCTTTTTATGTTTCTTTTTCATTTTTAGTAGTTCATCCGAAGAGGGATTTCATTTCATAATTTCAATCAGTGTTTCAGCACCAAATCAATAATTCTGTCAGTTTTGGCACAGTTTGGTCCAGTTTTAGAACAATTACAAACAAGTTACAAAAAGGACTGTTAGAAGAAACGGACAAACTCGCTGTGGCATCATCCAGAGGGTTTCTGAGACCGCCCTGGAAGCCTGTTTTCCTCGTACGTTCCGCGTGACACCATGTCTTGATGAGCAGAACAAACAGGTCTTGAAGCCAGCTGGACCACGCCCACTTCATGTCAATCACAGTTGCTGTTTCTCAATTCCCAAGAAAGCAAATCCACACTTGTGATACGAGTCGGGAGAACGTTCTTTGAAGGAGGCGACATTGTCTCTCTTTCTGCAGTTGGAACGTCCACGCTCTTGATGACATCACGTCTGAGCTATAAAACATAAAATAAGTGAGAATGGGCCATGTCTTGCTTCCGCTCGAGTCTTAAGAAGCATTACTGTATACGTCTTTTTAATGGATTCTTACACTTGTGTATGCCAGTTATGGTATAAATAAAGTTTGGTACAAGTAAAAAGAAAAAGTTGGAGAAATTTTAAAATCTTCATCTTAAAACTACACAAAACAAAAATAATGTTATATTTATTCCTCTCTCCTTTTCGATTATTTTAACCTTGTTTGGGCAAAATGCATTCTGGGATACTTTGTTGTCTCAAGTCTACACAAGCCTCCACTGGACACGTCCTTGATCAAATGGGCGGAGCCAGACCACATCTGGGTATCACTGATGATTCAACAATGGGGGCCTCATCAGCGACGACAATGACTCAGCATACAGGGAGAAGAACAACAAGTCATCAACCGGTGTGACAGGAATGACGTAAACGAAACGGAAGATATAACTCTGAACTTCAGGAAAAACGGCCCAACACACCCCCACATCATCAACAGCAGTGCTGTGAAGTCGGTGAAAAGCACAACGTTGCTGGACTGCACATCACAGATGACCTCACATGGACCACCAACACACCCTCCCTGGTCAAGAAAGCTCAATACACCTTCACTTTCTGGGCAGGATGACGAGCACTGGCCTCCTCACCTGCACTCACCACCTTCTACAGGGATCGGGAGCGAAGAGTTGGTATGACATAGAGAAAGTACAGACAAGACAGAGAGGACAAGAATCAGAGAATAGACCGACAAACACACAGACAGAGAGCAGACTAGCACACACCACATCAGAGCCAGAAGACACACACCAAACAGAGAGAGAGAGATAGAGAGCACAGAGAGACAGACAGAGACAGAGAGATACAGAGAGACAGAACAAGAAGAGAGAAGACAGAGAAAGACAGATAGACAGTAGAGAGACAGAGAGCGGACCGAGAGAACATGAGAGGGAAGAGAGAAAGAGAGAAGAGAGAACAGAGACAGGAGGAGAGAGGACAGATGAGACAGAGAGACACAGATAGATCAGAGAGACCACAGTAGAGAGAGAGAGAAGTAGGCTAGAGATGAGAGAGAGAGAGAGAGAGAGGTGGGGGGGGGGAAGAGAGAGAGAGAGAGAGAGAGAGAGATGACGATGAGAGAGAGAGAGAGAGAGGAGAGAGAGAGGAGAGCGAGAGAGAGAGAGAGATTGAAGAGAGAGAGAGATGAGAGGAGAGGAGAGAGAGAGAGACAGAGAGAGAGAGAAACAGGATAGGTAAGAAGGAGGAGAGAGAGAGGAGATATGAGAGACGAGAGAGCAGGAGAGAAAGAGAGGAAGACAGATAGTACGAGAGAGAGAGAGAGAGAGAGAGTAAATCCAGCAGAGAGAGAGAGAATTTGGATACGAGTAGTTTCTCCTAATCACTATCTTCCCTCTTTTTATTTCTGAGACAGAGAGAGACCAGAGAGGTAGAGAGAGATGGAGAGAGAGAGAGAGAGAGAGAGAGACAGAGAGAGAGAGTAGAGAGAGGAGAGATAGGAGAGAGAGAGAGAGGAGAGGAGAGAGAGAGAGACAGAGA
>CM026219.1:22119698-22202198 GCA_014839995.1 Xenentodon cancila
AGACAAGACAGACAGACAGAGACACAGACAGACAGACAGACATAGACATAATACATGAGAGATACATAGATATTACATTAAATATAGATGATAGATATATATATATATATATATATATATATATATATATATATTATATATATATATATAGATATATGTATATATATATATAGTTGTTTGTTTTTTCTTTTTTGATTTGTTTTTGTGACATTCCGAGCATACCTGAATGCAGCACGTTGAGTTTACTGTAAGCGGGCGCGTGCGCGGGGGCGGGGATCTGAAGGGGAATTGTGGAGCAGGAAGTTTGTTTTTTGCTGCCTGCGTGTCTTAGATGTGTTTTTGTCTGAAATGGAGAAACCATTTGTGAATTTCTGACTTCAGAGAAACGTCTAACAAATATGGTGTTTCACCGAACCTTCTGGACGCTGTCGGTGTTCTGGCTTGTGACTGTGACGTCAGCCATGAGGATTTTATCTGAGGGCGCGCTCAGGTACACCGGACAGGTGAGAAGACCCGAGTCCAAAACCCACTGAGTCGGTGGGTTCATGGTCACTTATTAAATCTGTGTAAGATATTTCATGACTCATACGTCTGTCCGTTTTAAAGTGAGACGTCTAGGATCATCTATATGATCCTAAATGATCCTTTTTCTGATTTGATCGAGGGATCGAACAGTCACAACATCGTCAAATGATGAGGCAATAGACGAGCAGACGTCACTCAGGGGTTGTTTTACAATAATTGTTTGTTTTTTTAAGTTATGCGACTACATCACCTCCTTAGTGACCTTTGTGATGGAGTTTCAGCCCTTTAAGATGATTCCTGAGACACGTTCACACTTTAAGAAGGGAGCTGCTTAGTTGAACAAGTTTCTTTGGGGAGGAAAATATGAAAACATAATAGTTTTCAAACATGAGCTGCTGCACAGTCCTGCTCCAAATCCAAAACTGTAATTAAAAAAAGTTCCTTTAGAAGTGTAATTTATTAAGTTTGTGTGTTCTCTGAATTCAACTGGGAACAAAGTTGGAGTTATGAGAGTTCTACATTTTATTTGTATGTAACTTTAACATCAATGTCCTAACTTTATTTTTTTCTTTAACTTATTGGTAAGCCCCGCCCCTCCGACGCAGATGACCCAATGGTTCCTGGGTATCGGTTCCGCAGGTACCAGAACTGGGACATCTATAGCTTTTAGCTGCGTAGATAATCATAAATTCCTAAACTTTCATCTGGTTTCTGCTGCTTAAAAAGAAAAAATACTGATTTCATCCAGCGGTGATGTCCGTTTTCTTCTTTCGGTTCTCCTAAACCCAAACAAACCAGTTAAACGCCTGCTTTGACGTAAACTCCTAACTCGACATCCAGAAGATCAACGCGCATGTCTGCATTTGTTCTGCTCGTGCACTCTGACCTGACCTGAATTGTGGGTTCCGCGCATCGCTGAGAGAACATTCAGCTCTCAGCGCTTTAAGCCAGAAACGACTCAACTTCTGTAAGTTGTACATGTGGGCGGGAGTTTCAGAGTGCGTCGTATTTCTGGAGCAGGAACACAAACTGGTTCAACAATTAGAGGTCAGTTCAGGTGACCCGGCGCTGCGGTGCAGCAGCGGGACGCCGGGTGCTGTCAGCGTGATTGTACGTTCTCCTGCCGGCGCTTTAAACAACGCTGACTGTTCCAGGTTGCAACAGTAACTACGAGGGGGCGGGGCTTACCCACAGGCGAGACGGATGATAACGTTTTTCTTCTGTCCCCCTTCAGGGTCTGAACTGTACAGCCAGCCAAAGTAAGTGAAGCTTTGTTTTCCAACTTCCTGTCAGTGGCATTTTCTTGGTTCTCTGATTTTGGTTTTGAAGAACGCAGAACGCTTTTTAATTTGAGTCTCTGAAGGACGATCGTACAGTTCTGACAGAGTCAACCTTGAAACTCTTGGTCAGGCGAGCAAAGAACGGTTCACAGACGTCGTCTGCGTCCTGCTTTGAAGATAATAAGAACGAAGAACAAGGTCTCTGTCATGTCTAAAACTGGTCCTTTACCAGCTCAGCGCTGATCCAACTTCCCATCCTGCACAAGCAGCAGATCCAGTAGAGGATCCGCGGGTCCAGATCCAGACCCTGGTGGTGGGAAGATGACCCGCGGGTCCAGATCCAGACCCTGGTGGTGGGAAGAGGACCCGCGGTTCCTGTAGTGACCACCGCAGTCTGAATCAGGACCCGCGGGTCCTTGTCCAGACTCCGATGGTCACTACAGGAACTGGTCCTGGTCCAGACTCCGGTGGTCACTACAGGACCCGCGGGTCCTTGTCCAGTTTCCGGTGGTCACTACAGGACCCGCGGGTCCTTGTCCAGACTCCGGTGGTCACTACAGGAACTGGTCCTGGTCCAGACTCCGGTGGTAGGAAGAGGACCCGCGGTTCCTGTAGTGACCACCGCAGTCTGAATCAGGACCCGCGGGTCCTTGTCCAGACTCCGGTGGTCACTACAGGAACTGGTCCTGGTCCAGACTCCGGTGGTCACTACAGGAACTGGTCCAGATCCAGACCCTGGTGGTGGGAAGATGACCCGCGGGTCAAGATCCAGACCCTGGTGGTGGGAAGAGGACCCGCGGTTCCTGTAGTGACCACCGCAGTCTGAATCAGGACCCGCGGGTCCTTGTCCAGACTCCGATGGTCACTACAGGAACTGGTCCTGGTCCAGACTCCGGTGGTCACTACAGGACCCGCGGGTCCTTGTCCAGTTTCCGGTGGTCACTACAGGACCCGCGGGTCCTTGTCCAGACTCCGGTGGTCACTACAGGAACTGGTCCTGGTCCAGACTCCGGTGGTAGGAAGAGGACCCGCGGTTCCTGTAGTGACCACCGCAGTCTGAATCAGGACCCGCGGGTCCTTGTCCAGACTCCGGTGGTCACTACAGGAACTGGTCCTGGTCCAGACTCCGGTGGTCACTACAGGAACTGGTCCAGATCCAGACCCTGGTGGTGGGAAGATGACCCGCGGGTCAAGATCCAGACCCTGGTGGTGGGAAGAGGACCCGCGGTTCCTGTAGTGACCACCGCAGTCTGAATCAGGACCCGCGGGTCCTTGTCCAGACTCCGATGGTCACTACAGGAACTGGTCCTGGTCCAGACTCCGGTGGTCACTACAGGACCCGCGGGTCCTTGTCCAGTTTCCGGTGGTCACTACAGGACCCGCGGGTCCTTGTCCAGACTCCGGTGGTCACTACAGGAACTGGTCCTGGTCCAGACTCCGGTGGTCACTACAAGAACTGAGGGCCCTGATCCAGACCCTGGTGGTCAGTAGAGGACCCGCGGGTCCTGATCCAGACCCTGGTGGTCACTACAGAACTTGCGGGTCCTGATCCAGACCCTGGTGGTCAGTAGAGAAACTCCAGCTCCTGATCCAGACCCTGGTGGTCACTACAGAACTTGCGGGTCCTGATCCAGACCCTGGTGGTCAGTAGAGAAACTGCAGCTCCTGATCCAGACCCTGGTGGTCAGTAGAGGAACTGCAGCTCCTGATCCAGACCCTGGTGGTCAGTAGAGGTCTGGATATCATCCTCTGGTTGCACCATCCAAGTAAGTACGTAAAAATGAGCAGATGTCTGCTGTGAACGTCTTTGGAGCTCCTTCCACAGCATCTGTACAGGGTTCAGGTCTGGATTCTGACTGGACCACTCCAGGGGGGCAGTTTCTTTTCCTGAAGTCACCGGGGTGGATTTACTTCCATGTTCAGGCTCATTGTTCTTTAGATACACCCTCCTGGAGGAGGTTTGGTTTCTCCTCCGTTGGTAAGTGGTCCAGGCCCTGGGATGGAGAGCAAGCCCCAGTCATGACGCTCCCTCCACCTCACCTCACTGGTGGGACGCTTTTTACAACAAAGTCATTTGTTTGTCTGTGTGAAAGAGTTCATGTTCCTGCCGGTGTGTGTCTGTAGGCAACTGTATGGACCCTGGGTGGCTGAAGGTCAATGAGTACACTCCCAGCAGCCCTGAGGAGCTGCAGGTGCTGGTGAAACCCAGGCCAGATGACGGCGGACTCCTGCAGCCGGTGCTGCTGGCCAGATGGAACATAAAGGACGATGGTGAGTCAGAGCATCATCTGGCCGTGTGAAGAGAACTGAAGCACTGATCCGTGTAACGGCGTGGCGAGTAACTGTGCTGTGCTTGTGGACAGGAAGTATCCGTTACCTGAGGGCTACTGAGCTGCATGTTCTCATGATGTCCACCAATCAGAACATGTGTATCCGATATTCTTTCAAAGGGACACTTGCGATGAGAAGCCCGTCAGGAGAGAAGGTGGGTGGTGCACGATCACACCAAACACAAAAGAACTAACACCGCAGTTCGGTTGTAAGGACTTGCGGCGTGTAAACCTCTGAAACCCGGGGAACGGTTCAGCCCGGGCCTCCCCGGGTGGAAGGTCCACGTACGAGTCCCAGCCCACTGCGGGTTTCAATCGGAGGGACTTGAGCTTAATACAATCAAACAAACAAAGAAATGCACGTTGGTATGGGCAGGACTAACCGGTTTAACCGGCTGCTGATCTGCTGTCAAACAGAGAATGAGACACGAACGGGAAAAAGCTCCGCTTCACTCATTCAGGACCGTTTCCAGCAGCACAGCTGGTGTCTTCTGACAGAGCACCACAGAGATCACTTTTACTAACTTCGTGTACACAGTCAGAATAAACCTAATTAAAATGACGGCGCCAGTGTTTGGTCCAATCCGCTCCTGCCGTTCCCCCAACAAAGGTCGTGAGGTCATCGCCGGAGAAGCTTTGGTGGGTGATCTGATGCTCCTTTGCCCTTTCCAGAGCCAGGGTTTGTGTTTTTGATCGTTAAACCAGGTGTGATAGATAAACCAGGAGCCTCGTCCTCTGAGCTCCGCGCTGGAAACCAGTCAGCTCCCCGACATCCGGGTTTCACAAAAAGAATTTCAAATGTTCTGTCCATGAAAGCTGGACTTCTTTTGCATTTCCAGTGGTCATTTTCTTCTGAGGTGCTGGTGTTGGACCCTGGTAACAAGTACCGCATCTCGGTCTTCAACATCCCCAAACCAGAGCTGGGCCACAGCCACTACGACGTCAGCCAAGTGGTCAACGTTCCTGGTGAGTTGATGCTGTTGGACCCGTCAGGAATCTGAGCTTCCTGAGGTTCGGCAGGCTGGATGAAGTTATGATTGAGTCTGTTTTGGTAAATGTTTCCTTAGACGGTACTATTCCTTTCACTTTGTCTATTTGTTGACTTTGATTTTTGGCTTGAAGGCCTTGAACCGATGAAACATGTGATTCTGGTTTACTCAGGCTGTCAGGATCCCGACATGCGGTTGGTCCAGTTTTGCATAGAGAGAGGTGAGTCACGGCCTAAAAATGTTTTAAACCTGGTTGGCGTGGGGAAGTCGTAACCGTGTAGCGTCGTCCCTGCAGGAAGCCTGTGGCAGCCGAACATCAGCATGGAGACCACGAACAGATCCCTGATCGTCAGCTTCAGGCCTGACCAGCTGTGTGACAAATATCTGGTTCGCGTTCGTTGTTCCGCAATCCAAGGACATATGGATGTGAAACAGGTAAGATCACCAACTTCCACCTGGAGGCGTTTCATGTGTGGGGGGTGCGTTGTGCAGGTGAAAGATAAAAATAATAAAGTGCTTTACAAGAAGGGATGAAAGGAATTGGGGTTACGGCCAGATATTCCCAGCGTTGGAGCACTTGTGACCACCAGCCGAGAACAACCTGGTCGGATTATTGTTCCAGGTCGTCCAAGCTGCATGGTGTCTAAGCATGGACCTTGTGGTGCTCCCTTCACAGTCTCAGCAGGGTTGAGATCCGGCTCACAAGAGGCCCACTTCAGAAACTTGGTTTTGGTGTCCTTCAAATGTTTTTGGTCACCATCTCACTGGAAGACCCAGCTGAGACCGTAAACTCCACTGGAACCAGATTTCTTTACATTATTTCTCAGAACATCAGCAGAATCGTATCTTTTCCAGGATTGCACGCGCCTGAACAAGCTTCCTCCATGAAACTGCATGAGTAGAGGCGGTGGGCGCAGGCCCAGGTATCGGGTATGACCCAGGCCCAGGTATCGGGTATGACCCAGGCCCAGGTATCGGGTATGACCCAGGCCCAGGTATCGGGTATAAACCAGGCCCAGGTATCGGGTATAAACCAGGCCCAGGTATCGGGTATGACCCAGGCCCAGGTATCGGGTATGACCCAGGCCCAGGTATCGGGTGTAAACCAGGCCCAGGTATCGGGTATGACCCAGGCCCAGGTATCGGGTATGACCCAGGCCCAGGTATCGGGTATGACCCAGGCCCAGGTATCGGGTATGACCCAGGCCCAGGTATCGGGTAAAACCCAGGCCCAGGTATCGGGTATAACCCAGGCCCAGGTATCGGGTATGACCCAGGCCCAGGTATCGGGTAAAACCCAGGCCCAGGTATCGGGTATGACCCAGGCCCAGGTATCGGGTATAACCCAGGCCCAGGTATCGGGTAAAACCCAGGCCCAGGTATCGGGTATGACCCAGGCCCAGGTATCGGGTAAAACCCAGGCCCAGGTATCGGGTATGACCCAGGCCCAGGTATCGGGTAAAACCCAGGCCCAGGTATCGGGTATGACCCAGGCCCAGGTATCGGGTATAACCCAGGCCCAGGTATCGGGTATAACCCAGGCCCAGGTATCGGGTAAAACCCAGGCCCAGGTATCAGGTATGACCCGGGCCCAGGTATCGGGTATGACCCGGGCCCAGGTATCGGGTATGACCCGGGCCCAGGTATCGGGTATGACCCGGGCCCAGGTATCGGGTATGACCCGGGCCCAGGTATCGGGTATGACCCGGGCCCAGGTATCGGGTATAAACCGGGCCCAGGTATCGGGTATGACCCGGGCCCAGGTATCGGGTATGACCCGGGCCCAGGTATCGGGTATGACCCAGGCCCAGGTATCGGGTATAAACCAGGCCCAGGTATCGGGTATAAACCAGGCCCAGGTATCGGGTATGACCCAGGCCCAGGTATCGGGTATGACCCAGGCCCAGGTATCGGGTATGACCCAGGCCCAGGTATCGGGTATGACCCAGGTCCAGGTATCGGGTATGACCCAGGCCCAGGTATCGGGTAAAACCCAGGCCCAGGTATCGGGTATGACCCAGGCCCAGGTATCGGGTATGACCCAGGCCCAGGTATCGGGTATGACCCAGGCCCAGGTATCGGGTATGACCCAGGCCCAGGTATCGGGTATGACCCAGGCCCAGGTATAACAGCAGGAGTGATTCAGATTTTCCAGCTGCTACTCGTAGCCATGAGATGCAGACGTCAAGGCTCATTGAAGCAGATGCACCACTGAGCTGGGAGCAAGCACACCTGTGCGGATCAGCTGGACCACTGAAGTTGTGGAGACCAGGTACCTGGTCAGGGAGTCCAGAATGTTTTGGGTTAGAGTCGCTGCAGGGTTTGAACCAGATGGAGGGGATGGAGGAGGCCTTGCTGAAACCGGTCGAAGTGAGAAGAGCTAAACGCCTTTTATAAGTCAGCAGCTGAACATGATGACGTGCTGCGGGGGGGTTCTGAAGCCGGGAGACGACCAGCCGTCAGAGACCACAGATGAGTGGGTTTCCTGCAGCCGGGCGTGGTATTCGCTGAAGCACCGAGAGCTGCGTCGTGGGCAGGATGAGCGTCGGCCCACCTTTACCCCAGTTTGTCTTTCCTGTGCAGGAAACGCTCGAGCGCTGCTTAGCAACGTTTTCCGCTGATCACGGAAAAGCCTGGCCGCCTTCAAGGGAAAGTTTAGTGTAACGATAAGTTAGACAGTCGGGGCAGTGATGACGTCGACTGACGCAGGTTCAGATAAAACAGACCAAAGTGACCGTTAATGTCAGCACCGGGGGAAATGACCGGTGTTCTGTAGGACCGGGTCGGTACGGTGCGTTTTTACGACGTGGGCCTGTGCAGGAAGGTCGTCGTTGGTGCAGCCTCGGAACTCCACTCTACGGACGCCGCGGCCGCCTGCAGGGACCCCACCCACACCGCCACGACCCTCTGATGGAATATACGGCTATTTTATTGAAAATGATTTTTCCAAAACTGCTTCGATTCACATCATTTTGGTCCCTGATGGAAGTTCACAGCGTCTAATAACGGAGCCGAAGCCACTTCACCTTTAAATGTTGTGAGAGACGGCGGCTGCCGTTCCAGCGGAGGAGCACCAGCACCAGCGTGTGCACGTCATCCCCACAGGGAAGCACGGTGGAAGGAGCGTCATGACCGGGCCTGGGTCACAGCTCCAGGGTCTGGATCACGTTCAGTCACTGAGAAGTTCATCAAAACCTCCTGCAGGATGACGTCAGGGAGTCTGACCGCCAGCTGAAGGATGACTTCAGGAAACAAAATCCAGCTTTGGGAGCGTGGTCCAGTCAGGTCCAGACCCGAACGCTGTAGAGATGCTCTGGAATGATGTCGTCTGCATCATGTCAACCAGCTGTCTAGCTTTTCCTGTCAGCGTCCCAATGTGCCGACTCTCAGACCCGGACGCTTGACGTTCCTCGTCTCCGCCTCCGTCGACCCACAGAAACCAGCAGCCCGACCCGGACCGGCGCAGGGAAGACTGGCTTGTGCCCCTTTGGGCTGCATTTTTCACCACAAGTGACCTACAAAGTTTTACCCTCAGCTGTCACAGAATTATTTTGGATAAATGTAAGCATTTTAATTTGAAACGATTGTGAAAGTCAGCGTCCTGTTTCTCAGGTGCAGGCCGACCAGACGACCCTGAATGCGACGTTCAGCCTCGCCGCCTGGCCGAGATCCAGCTGCCAGTTTGATGTGGAGGTAACTGCTCCTGGTTCAGATCCGTTTCGCTCGTCTGTGTCATCACTCTCCATCTACATGTGACGTTAACGGCATTTTTCTTTATGCAGATCAAACCTTTTTTCCCAGAATGCGACAGCGACTGTCCCCGACGGCTGAAAAGCTTCAATATTTGTGAGCAACCAGGTAGGAGAGGTCCGGTTTAGATTGATGAAGATGCGTAACTGAAACATTTGTATGGAATGTGACGCCGAACAGGGACTGCTTAACTTCATTTTTGGCTTGATTAACTTCAGGCGCTTTAGCGTTTTTAAAACTGAACTAAACTTGTTTGTGGCGGTGTGGCCGGCTGAAACAGACCTGGTTGGACGTCTGGAGGAGACACTCTGCTCATCAATAATCCGTCTTGTTTTCTAGAAGTGAATCCACATCTGCGAACGGCGTACCTGTTCTCCGTGGGCCTGGCGCTCACCTGCGCTGGGATGGCAGCGTTCACGTATTTCCTGTGCAGAAAGAAAGGTAGGCAGCATAGTTTCACTTTGACTTCAAGTGTCACCTGCTTTTCCGGGTCCTCACCAACTCTCTTCTGCCTCAAGCCAAAGTCTACCCGCCCAGTGAGAATAATCCGGATGCGAAGAGGAACCAGCCTCCGCTGAAACAGCCTCCCAAAGTGCTGGTCATCTACTCCCAGGACCACCGCCTCTACAGGGACGTGGTCCTGAAGCTCTGCGCCTTCCTCCAGGCCAAATGTGGCACCAAGGTTCTGGTAGACCTGCTGGACTCCACCTCGGTCAGCATGGTGGGTCGCGTCCGCTGGCTCGAGTGGCAGCGGCAACAACTGAAGAACCCCTCGGACAAAATCCTGGTGCTGTGCTCGCGGGGCGTTCAGGCCAAGTGGAGAGCCATGTGCGGTCAGGGGCAGGTGATGCTGAGGGAGGACGTCCTCTCCCCCACGGATGACATGCTCACTCCCTTTCTGAATCTCTTCCTGCCAGAGCTGCACCAGGCGGCGAAGCTCGGTAAATACATGGTGGCGTATTTCGATGACATCAGCAGCGAAACTGATGTGCCGTCCGTGTTTGATATCACCGTCAAATTCAACCTGATGAAGCACTTTGAGGAACTGTTCTTTCGCATCCTAGATGTTGAGAAGTACGAGCCAGGTCACATCCTCCACATTGAGGGGATTAGCGGGAAGGAATATTTCCAGTGCGCCTCAGGGTTAGCCCTGAAGCACGCCATCGAAACCTTCAAGGCCTATCAGCTGGAAAACCCAGACTGGTTTGAGAGGGAGTGTGTGGTCAGTGAAGAGGAAGTCGTGCCCGAAGCAGAACAGCTCATAGAGCAGCTGCAGATCCCCCCGGTCCTGGAGTGTGTGGTGCCAGTCAGAGATGGACCTCCTGTCCACGTTCATGACGTGGACGTTAAAGAGGACGGCGGCTGCATCCGTGTTCTTATGCCTGAGCCGAACCCGGAGCACCAGCTGTCATCGGTGGCAGAACTTCTTCCAGTCCTGCATCCAGCATCCAGCCATCCATCAAGCCCAGTTCAGGTGTTGGCAGACCACCTGGCGTATCCTCGCGGCCCCAGTCCGGAGCCCGTCTTCGTAGCTGAACCTGTTCTTAACAGCCAACCACCTCCCAGGCAGAACCAGCTCCTCCTGCAGGAACTACTCGTGGGTCATGTGCCCGCTGAGGATGATGAAAACGCCTCCTTACTCCCCTCCAGCCAGCCTGCTGCCCATTTCCACCAAAGATGCTACGCTCTGCTGAACTCTCTGGACTCCGGCTCTCTAGAACCTCCACCTGAAATCAGTCTGTCAGAGCCCGTGGAGATGGACGAGGAGGACATTCTGGAGCCGAGTCAGAAAGTGCCAAGCAGCGGATCTGATCAAGGATACATTTCCAAAGTATCTTCCCAGCATGAAGTGCCTTTCAAAGAGGATCCTTTGGCAGCGCTGGCGAGAATCCAGGAGGAGCTGTTCCAGCGAACGCTTGGATCCTCTGACGTGGTCCAAGAAGGTGTTGGAAGCTGTCCTCTTCCCAAAATACCTTCTTTCCTGAACTGCGCTCCCTCTTTACCTTCTCCAGCACTTGGATGTCGTCGTAGCGGCACTTAGCTGCACGTTCTCCATGATCTTCTTCGCTGCTGTGGCTCGACTGTCCCTCTTTGACCCGCTGATGGCTGCCGGTGCCGGACCGGCTCTGACCAGCAGGTGTCACTGAAGTGACACAGGAGCCTGAAGTTTCATCTAAAACTGACTTTCTGAGTATGAACTCTTGCACATTATGACTTTGTTGAAAAACAAAAACATGGAAACATGGAAGAACTGTTCCTGGTTCTGGCGGATTGTGGGAGTTCGGCAGCATCGAGTGACATGGGAGCTGACGGAGAGTCGCGGTACTGTTCGTGTCACCCGTCGAGAGGCAGGAAAAGAAGGATCGTCTTTGTTACTGGTTGCACTTGCGGATTTGTCAAAGTCACGTGATGGACGAATGGACGGACGATTCCCGACCCCGGGCTGCCTGCTGCTGAGCTCGGTCCTGGACCTCTCCAGACCAACCCACAGATGTGGCGCTGGTCTTTTATCATTAACAGCACAAGAACGAATCTTTCAAATGCCAGTGACTAAGAACCGTTAGGTCTTTAAAATCTGGACTGCATCAAATATCTAAAGCAGGAGTCCAACGGCCCTCGGCTCTGAAGTGATAAACCACACCCCCTCCAGTCGTCATGGATACGACATCCAACTACAAGACCCAAACTGCTTTTGTACCAGACTGTAAACGTGTTTATTCCTGTTGTAAAGTTGGACAATTTAACATGGAGTCGGTAGGGGGGCCACAGGCCTGGATCCGGACCCCGGCGGTCGGTAGGGGGGCCTGGATCCGGACCCGGGCGGTCTGTAGGGGGGCCGCGGGCCTGGATCCGGACCCCGGCGGTCGGTAGGGGGGCCACGGGCCTGGATCCGGACCCCGGCGGTCGGTAGGGGGGCCACGGGCCTGGATCCGGACCCCGGCAGTCGGTAGGGGGGCCTGGATCCGGTGCGGGCGGTCTGTAGGGGGGCCGCGGGCCTGGATCCGGACCCCGGCGGTCGGTAGGGGGGCCACGGGCCTGGATCCGGACCCGGGCGGTCTGTAGGGGGGCCGCGGGCCTGGATCCGGACCCCGGTGGTCAGTAGGGGAACCGGGGGCCAGGATCCGGACCCCGGCGGTCGGTAAGGGGGGCCCGCGGGCCTGGATCCGGATTGTTGTTGATGTCCATTTGTCATAAAAGAGAGAAAGAAAATCTGGAATAAATGATAGTTTGAGCCGTTTCAGCGTTTTCCTCAGATTTATTTCAGACTTCCACCACAACACTGTCTCACAGCACATCAACGACATCAGCACAGATACGCAGAACAACGTTACAGATCTGCAGACGCAGCCGTGTCCCTGTAAACACGCCTGAAGGAAGTCGGCGCTGAGAAAACGCCGCTTTTCACAGCAGGAAGGCAAAAGAAGAACTGTTTTGGATCTGAGCAGCAGGCTGATCGGTCCTTCAAACCTCCGTGGAGGCCTTTGGTCCTGCAGGTTTAAGGCCCAAAAACACTTCACCTCAAAGTTTATCAGATTACATTTGTTAAACTGACACTTATGCAAGTTTTAAAACATCATTGGCACAATATGAATGTAAAATATGACGAGCACCAACAAAGCTGACAGAAGCTGTAAGTCTGGAGGTCCAGATGTCCCGGGTGGACAGAAGAGACTCAGCCGCGACCACCTGACCTTCACGAACAGCTGCAACACTTCTCAAGGAGACGGGGACCAGTTCAGATGCACCAGTCCCAGTAAAAGCAGCCGGTTGGCGCCATTAACTAAAAAATCTTTGGATTTTTCCAAAATGAACGTTTGTCATCCTGTATTTGAAGATTCGGCACTGACGAGTCTCCTGCTTCAAACATGAGGGTGGCCTACGAGGGGCGTGGCCTCGAGATCTTCGTACGGGTGGACATTAAGACAGCCTGGTTCGTACAGAGAAGGGAACTCCGGGTGACAGTGCAGGTTCATAACTTACATGAAACCCCTTAGCAGTGTCCATAAATGGGATTTTACAAGGATAAACACGTTTGAAACACTCCGGCTCGTGGAGTTGATGTGATTGTCCAGCACCTCAACAGGACTGCAGAAATCCCTCAACACGGGTTTCCAAAGCCTCATTATCATGATACCACCGTTAAAGGGGTGGTGATATGACACAAAATAAGAACATTTATTCCAGTGTTTGTGGTGACCACCAGCTCAAACCCTCGACATCACAAAACCTTGTTTGGAATCTGAAAATCGGACTTTCGACAGATTTGTGTGTGACATCACAGGCCCAGCCTCCTAATTTCAGCCCCACCGCCTTCACTCAGAAGTGGTAGTTCAAACATGCAACTCCAGTTTCCAAAAATACTACATTTATGGTAAAAAGGGCGGAGTTGAGTCATGTCTGTGACTCCCACCTCAATGATCCCGCCTTCCCACCCGTAGCTCCACCCACAGCTTCACATCTGCATTTGCAGCACCTCTGACGAGGAAAGCACAAAGCAGCAAGGTCACTCTGAATAAAACTTTAAATCAACACATCCTTCCATCAGCTGGCTTTCCGAGGTGGCATCGTTGCGTTTTATGAAGCATCCTCAGACGGCGTAAACGTTCTCGTACACAGAGAACTTACTGCACCGTCCATCAGCAAGAAGTCAATGTAACAGGATTTCAGCTGAGCTGCAACATTTAGAGTCTAAACTGCAGCTGAGCTCCAACCTGGGTTCAAAACTTCAGGCATTCAACGGTTTGAAGATCAGATTACATGTTGAGGCAAATTAAAGAGCTAAGATGACTTTTCTTGCTGCTCCAAAAGAAACTCACTGGTCTCTTGTGTGGAGAGTAAATGATACCAGTGTCTCTCTGGACTCCCTGACAGCAGTCAAACCCAACCTGAAGACACAAACTCAACGAGGTCTAACACGCTGGTGCTGTGGACCAGTCTGGAGAAGAAGAAGAAGGTCCAGATGACACCAGAGCGGTCCAAAAACTGCAAGATCCCTTCACTTATTAAGAAGAATGGAGTTAGGTCCAAGCGTTGCACTCGTGTCATCGCTGCAGCTCGTCATCAACACGGAACTGCATTCAGTTCTGCTCACTAGTTAGAGGTCCTGACTCGCTTGGTGTTCACGTTGGCCTTCAGCATCCACCGAAAAGACAAGAACACAAGGAGGAGGTCACGACCTGATTGCACCCCGACCCGACACCTCTGGTTTCTATGGTTACGACAACAACTTTTATTGACTTTAGTTTTACTTTGGTCAACTTCCCTTGTCAAAGTAGACTTCTAACAGTCTTAGGTTGATGCTGAAACTGTCGGACTAAGCGGAACGGTTTCTTGCTGTAAGACTGCAGATGTCCTGGACCCTGCAGCCTCTAGGGGGCGCCCAGCTGCAAGCCCAGTACTGGTAGAGAAATAAAAAGACTTGTATGTAGTCCGTCTGTTCTGTGTTTTGTTTTCTAAAGCGAGAACCTCTAAAGCTTCAATGGTCCAAACGTGCTGTCCAGCTGCTCAACTTCAGACTCAAACATCTCTTTTGCTTGATTCATGGACCTCCGTGATCATCTCCTCCATCATGCTATAGTTTATGAAAACACGCCCCCTGGTTCTGAAGCTACACGGGATGTTGCAGTTTCGGCCACCGGCTCTCCTCACGCCTCACATCCAGTGGTGATTGCACCTCCTACTGGCGTTTTCATTTTGCTCTCTGAGGAAGTGTTGCAGCTCATCTTCACGGTGCTTTTTTCTGCAACCACAAGCAGCATCATGATTTGCTCATGATTATAAATTACAGGCAGGATGTGAAAAGCTGAGCTGGAGAAGTCATCAGTTCAAAACACGTCGGGGAGAGGAGGTCACGCTGCTTTTACAGCACGGCCAACATTCACTCCTTTGGTCCTCCTCACTTCCTCCGTCACTGCTTCCATTCTCTCCAGACGTCCTCTGCAGCTCCGTCAGCCACTTTCACCGTTATTGATCCGTGACGTAGAACAGCATGAAGGTCTTGTGAGAAATGACTGGGACAGGGGTCCAAAGTAGGTGGTTGTTGATGGCGGGGACGGGGGTCCACAAGCCCTAGAAGACACTTTCTACAAGTGATCAAATATTCCTTCACCCGAGTGAAACAAGATCATGTTTAAGTTAGTTAAGTGTCTCTTTAAAGCCGACAGATTGGTGCATTGCTGCAGAGCATCATCAAAGGTTGGAACTTTTACAAGGAACCTTTCCCAGTCCTCCCAAACAGCTAGAAACGCCCCTGGAGGTCACCTGCGCGCAGGCGCGGTCAGGCAGTAGAGTTCAGGTTCTCAGAGGACTCCCACGTGGACTCCCACGTGGACTCCAACAGCAGGGGATCTAGGACTGGGCCACGGCCAGAGTGTTGACATATCCGTGGGGACACATGTCATTCTCGGACACGCAGTGGGAGAACTGGGCCGGGTTGGTTCCGCCAGACAGCCTCCGAGCCCCACGCAGCGCCACGCACTGCTCCACCAGCTCCAGCGCCCTGCACACCAGGAAGAAGATGTTCTTGAACATGAACACGGACACGGGCGCCTTGTACACCCACACCTGGAAGCACCTGACCACGAGAAGGGGTGCGTTGACCAGCACGCCCGTGCAGAAGCGCGCGCACAGCCAGCCGCAGCGCAGCTCGGACGCGGTGAGCTCGTAGAGCCACGCCACGGGCACGCACAGTGCCACGAAGTACGCCCCCACCACCGTGTACCTGAGCAGGTGCACGGCGGGGAGCTCCCCACGCAGCAGCGCCTCCAGCAGCGTGAAGCTGTCCAACACGTCCACGCAAGTGCTCATGAAGCAGCTTTGCGCGTGGAGGCGCGTGGGGCCGTTCAGATCCACGAGGACGGAGTTGATGAGGCAGAAGAGCAGCGGCGCGGACAGCAGCGTGACCACTTTAAAGCCGGTCACGCCCCACGGGACCTTGAGCGCGACCAGGTCCAGGATAGAGGTCTCCAGGATCAGGACCATCTTGGGCGTGTAGGCGATGACGTAGATTAGCCAGGCCAGGTACGCGTACGTGAACTCGCCCAGGACGCAGCCGAACATGGAACTCTTTTGGTGGAAGCCGCAGGCGCGCTCCCGCTTGCTGCGCGCGTTCTTCAAGAAGAAGATGGCCCACCCGGAGATGACCACCAGGTCCGTGGCGATCCACGAGCACCAGTAGAGGTCGGTGAAGATGATGAGGTAGAAGTCCAGGACCCCGCCCTGGAGGACGAGCAGCAGGAAGCAGAGCCCTTTGTAGAGCATCCCACGCGTGGATCCGTGCGCCAGCAGCGGCGCGCTCTGCGCCAGCTCCCCGGACGTCATGGTGAGGAGGCCGGCCGCTCCGAGCTGCTGTGGTCCGGGGAAGATGCGTCCGCCGCGGGCTGCTGCTCAGCTGTCCGCGGCTGCGGGGGTCCGGGTTGCGGATCTGGAGACCGTCTGCCAGCTGGGGGGTCCTGGGGGTCCCTCCCACACTCAGAGACCATTGTATTTGGACCGCCGCCTCCCGATCTCCGCTTTTCTTCCTTCCTGGAGAATTCGAAGGTGGAGAAAGCAAAGAGGGGCGCGGACTCCCGGATCGGAGTCCGGCGGCTGCACCTGCTGCGGCTCCGCGCTTCAGTCGCCTCACGGTTCTGTTACCTGCTGCGATGTTCGACGTAGGTGGTTTTATCTCGAGCAGCTTTACCAGGAAAACGGACTGGAAAACGTTAACGAGGCGCAGCGGGTTCCGAATGAAGGACGCGCTTCGGAACAACCTTGTAATGGTTTTGTCCTCCAGCCTGATCCATCAGAACCTCCGATTCAGATCTTAGTAGAGTTCTTGATGATGTCACCTGATGGCAGGGTTGGACTGAAAACTGGTCCTGGATAACGGCGTTTTCCTGGACGTGCCCTCCAGACCACGTGAACAGAGCTGCGCTGTCTCACCGGAGCTCAAGTGTCCCGCACACGGTTCCTTCTGACAAAAGGTCCGGCAGGACTCACCGTCACCTGACTGACCCAGTTCTGCTCAGCCGTCACCGGGTCGCTGCTGGGACCTTCCATCCCTTCTGGCTTGGATCAGCGAGCAGATCAGACACCAGGAAGCGGCAGTACGATCGATACGATCTGATCAGTCCCTGCCCCTGTCCATCATCCGGGATCTGGACTCCCCCGCCCAGGTCCTGGTGTTTTCGAGCCGTCACCCACGTGATTTTACGTTCTAGAGATGTTCCTAAAATGAAAAAGCCTCAAATAAAGACACGGATGAGTCTAGAGTCAAGTAGATCTGTGGTCCAATGTGGTCCGAGTCTGGCTTGATCTGGTCACCTGACCAACCCTTATGATCATCTGTTTTCTTAATAAGCAACTTCAATTATTTTTACGACATTGAGATGATAAAATGTCCCACACAGTTGTTAGATTGATGTAAACTTTAATACCAAGTTAGTGTTGATGGTTTTGGAACATAGGAAACAGACTCCAGTGGACCTTCAGGGGTCAAGATTAAAAAATATGAGTGAAAACACACAGAAACGAGGCCGATTCTCTGAAATGAATCTGGTTCTGGGGCGGCTGGATCCAGAATCCAGTTCCATCATTGAACATTTGTGTTTGTGCAGGTTAAAATAATCCAACTTTAGATGATCAACATGGGCTCATTTAACATTTAACTAATAAATAAATAAATAAATAAAAGGTAGGCAATCCTATGTACCCCCTCACCTTTGTAGAATTAAAAAAAAAAAAAAAAAAGTAAGTTAAATCCAGCCCCAGTGATATCCAGTGATAACGCAATGCTAAGAGGGAACAATAGCAGTGGTTTAGAGAAGAAATTCCTCCTGCACATCAAAGTGGTAGAAAACCATCGTCAAACCAGTGCAAAGTTCTACAGTGAAAGAGATTCTTCCCAAGTCATAATCATTAAAGACAGCAGCCAATCTGCCCGGGAGGGGACGTCCCAGAAAAACCACCGCTAGACCATCGTCTGAAACCGGACCGGACCTTCGTCTGTTGTCTGAAACCCGCCGGACCGGACCTTCGTCCGTAACCCTACCGGAGGAGACCGGACCGGACAGTCATCTGAAACCGGACCGGACCATCGTCTGAAAAAGGACCGGACCTTCGTCTGTTGTCTGAAACCCGCCGGACCGGACCATCGTCTGTTGTCTGAAACCCGCCGGACCGGACCTTCGTCCGTAACCCTACCGGAGGAGACCGGACCGGACAGTCATCTGAAACCGGACCGGACCATCGTCTGTTGTCTGAAACCCGCCGGACCGGACCTTCGTCCGTAACCCTACTGGAGGAGACCGGACCGGACAGTCATCTGAAACCGGACCGGACCATCGTCTGAAAAAGGACCGGACCTTCATCTGTTGTCTGAAACCCGCCGGACCGGACCTTCGTCCGTAACCCTACCGGAGGAGACCGGACCGGACCGTCGTCCGTAACCCTACCGGAGGAGACCGGACCGGACCGTCGTCCGAAACCGGACCGGACCGTCGTCCGAAACCGGACCGGACCGTCGTCCGAACCACTGCTGTGTGGATTCCTGGCTGTAAAGACACTCTTCCTGCATTTCACCAGCTGCTCAGCAGCTGAAGCTTCAGAGTCCAACGTAAGGCTGCCGTGGGTCAGAACTGCGGGATTCTCCATCTGGATATCGTCTCTATCATAATTCTGCCTGGAGGAATGGGGAAGACCAAAGCAGCACACACTGTTCAGCACAACATGGAAATGATTATTGTCATTTTATTAAACATCAGCACAATATATTGGCGATCAGCAGCTTTCATAAACAAAAGGAAAAGAAGTTCCGGCCTTCAGAAGTGTCTGTAAACCCTCCGGCGTTCCCGTCAGGACTACAGTAAATGGTGCGGCGTGAGATCAAGTGCATCCTCAGAGTCAGAGGTACGACAAACACCCGGCAGACGAGAAACGAGTCGAACCCACACCCACAGACAAACTCCACAATGTTTATTAGGAATATCTTAAAGTCCATTTTGTTAAGTCTTATATTGAGTTTTTCATTTGAACATAACCTTACAGGAAAGACTCACAAGGATAGAAGTCTATAAAATGTTTAGCACGAGTGCACTGAGTTTTTTATGGATTTTTTCATCTTTATAAGTTCTTTTATTAATGGCCTGCCTTAAGGCACTGCCACGATACAGGAAGCTACTGTCCACTCACACAAGACAGTCCATTCTAGTGTCTAGTAAATACGGGGGCGGGGTTAGTGGGCGGGGCTGCTATAGGTAAATCTCGTAGAAATCGTCCAGCTCCTCGTGAAACAAGTCCCACTCGTCCTCGGAGTCGGTCACGTCGTCGTCGGTTCCTGCGGCGAGCAGCATGAGGAGCATCTCGCTCAGCTCGAACGTCACCATCTCCTCGTCCTCGTTGTCAAACGAGTCGGTGCTTTCCCGCTCGTCCAGGATGTCCCACAGCGGCGTTCGCCGCGAGTTCTGGGGATTTAAGAAGTTTGTACACCGTGACTCGACCGCTCAGCGACCACACAACAACAAACGGGTGAGACGATGCAGAGAAGGCAGGTCAAACACTAAATGACTCAACACTTAATCTCTGCAGACTGCACGAAGCCAAAACGCCGCCATTTCAGAAGACAAACATCTTCAGCATCTTCATGAATGACCTGTCCTGGGCTCGTACAGTCTGCCAAGACAAACGCCATCACTGTTTTCATCTTCCATACCGTCCCCACATTTTCTCTTTTAAGGATGCTAGTACTTTTGTGGAAGAGCATTACTGAGTTGGGTCAAACATCATCTGTGACCCCTGAAATCAGGAGTGGGGGGCTAAAACGACACGTCCTGCTCTCCACGCCCACCAGAGGGCGCCGAGGACGCTTTCACTAACTGGCTAAAACTGGAGCTTTGGCTTCTTTTCAGAGGAGCGTCTGAACTGCGGGCTGGCGCTAGTGTTGGTGGTGGTGTTAGTGGTCAGAAACGTTACCCGGTTCCTGCTGTTGGATCCCGTCTGCCGTCGCTGAGGCTGAGCTTCCTCCAGACGACCATCAGGAAAGGCGTGTTTGTAGAAGCAGTTTGAGCCAAAAGGGCAAGTTCCACGACCCTCGTCAAAGTACCGACACGGTTTGTTCCTGGAGAAACCGAGGAGACAGACATCCACCGAGAGTAGCTCATCAGTAACGGTGAAATCATCAGGAACCCCGTCAACACAGACACTTTACTTATGTAAGCCCAGAATCTGTCAAATCAAAATCGTTATTGATCTCAGACCGCTCGTTTCTGGCAGAAGTTCCCGCTAGAAGGCAAACGAGGCCGACTTCCGGGGAGGCGTAGACCCGTTCTCCATCCTGACTGGATAAGGGGACTGATGAAGCGTCGGACTGTTGGCCGAGAACACAAACACGGTCTACTCGGAGGCGCTAGAACGTACTGGAGAGGTCAGCTGACGCAAACAAACCCAAACTGGTCCATTGGCAAGGAACCTCAACCATTAGTGACATTTGTATGAAATAAAGCCGGTTTTATGGTTTGATATCTGAAAAACCTCGGGGACAGTTGAGTGAACGTTGAAATGGTCCACGACAGGAAGACGTTGGTGTGATAAATGCCGAGATGGCCCAGCGTGGATTTCCAGTGTCCGGATTCTCACCGCACGGGTCTGAACACGAACTGACTCAGAGGCAGGTTCTTTCTTGCTGTGACCTGGTCACATGGCATATTTAGACTCGATGCTTCTGCTGCTGTGGCCTGGTCGTTTCTGAGGTTTCAGTTTTCCCTGGTGAATGTGACCAGGAACACTGAAAGCTTCGGAGGCGGTGAACCCAGCTGCAGCGCCACCGACTGAACCAACATCGAGTTTCCTGTTGTGCACCAGATTTTAGAGACGACGTTGCTCAGCTGACGTCCTCAGGTGCCCTCACGTGGAACAGCTGGCCTCCCAAACTGCGGGAAACGCCACCAGCCAGCGTTATTCGTTACCCAACCCGAGTGTTGCTGGTTCAGGTTTTGGAATCTTCTGCCAGAAACCGTTTGATTTTGATGGTGAAACACCGAGTTCAGGGTGGCACAGTCGTATTTGACTGCTGGCTCCGTGGACGTCTGTCGCAGAGCCGTCATCCCTACCGTCGCGCTTCAACAGTCAACAGCGTGGACTTTATACGAGGCGATGTGAAGCGCCGACGAACTGAGTGATGGACACGTCGCTCCCGTGGGAAGTTGAGAAAACGTCATCTTTTCGCCGTCGACGCTACAGCCTACAGCTAGCCGACGAACACGTACGGGCAGGCCGGACGGCGCCGAAGCACCCGGCTCACTTGTGATCCTAGCAGGAAGACATTTGATGGGTTATTTACTGATATGACGAAGACGGCAGCAAGGAACCAGCGAGAGGCCACTCACCGTCGAGCACGGCTCAGCGCCACCGAGACTGCAGCTCTTTCTAACACTCAGCTTTTCGGCTCGTGCGGCTCGTCTGCACTTCCTTCGTCTGTGCGGTTTCACGGCCCAGTAACGACGGCAAATGTCAGGAAGAGATCCACTTGGTTACGAAGCTTTTGTCGTTGCGTCTCGGAACGGGTCTGTGCGCCAAGTTATTGTATCGAGCGGCGGCTGTTGCTCGTGCCAGACCAGGGTGCCGTTTGGTTTCACCCCACTACCCGCGGCCCTCATGTGTTATCGACTGCAGATGTTTAAAACGCATCAACAGCTCCAGTTTGTCAACCGCTGCACGGTAACAGACTTGGTGCACGTTAGGCTGAGCTGTGGGTGAACTCAGTGGTCCCCAACCCTGGTGTTTTAGAAGCTTCCCTGCGTCGGTCACCCAGCTCAGCACAACTGCACTGGTGACGCAGCCACGTGCATCACGGCGTGCTGAAGCGGGGCAGCATCTAAAACATGAACGTGTCCGACAGTTCGGACATTTGTGCTCGGGTCGCGTTCAGGTCCTCCAGGTGAAGTGCAACGTTTGTGGAACGTTTGAAACCAGCTGAGGTTTGGGAAAACTGCGGCTGTACCTCATGCCATCCTTGTACTTCTGGATAAGCTTCTGTTTGTCATCCTTATCCTCCACCCAGTACTCACTCGGGATGACAAAGTTGGAAGTGATTCGACACTCTGGACAAGACCTGCCAACAAAAACAAAAAAAAAAAAAGGGGGGGGGCAGTTAGGAGCCTGTTGCATGAGGAAGCTCCAGAGGTGTTCAGCAGGGAGCAGATGTGGACTGCAACAGCTTTAACAATCAGACCTTCAGGTGATTCAGCAAAACATGACAAGTGTGGTTTTGTCTTGCTGAAATAAGCAGAACCTTTCCTGAAAAACAACTTCTGCTGCACCCAGACATCTGAAGAGTTTGCAGATTTGTTGGAAGTTACGGTTGCCACCAACTACTACATTTTCTGTCTCTTCATTGGACATGAAACATTCAGCCGAACCTCGCAGAGGCTGTGGAATGACCTCCAGAGAGCCGTTCGCACCAGACATCCCACCCAGGCGTCTAAAGCAGCTCAGACAGAAGACTGGCCCGGGTTTCCGACCTGGAGATACTGGAAGATCTTGATGAGGTCACTGCTGCGAGCTTCTACCAGCCGCCGACTTCCAGGTTCACGTACGTTTTCCTCCAGAACGGTGAAGGTTTAATGTTCAGTGAAGACAGAAAGTCAACTAGTTTGTGTTTTCAGTTAAGTACACTGCATTTGTTCATTATTGACCAATTTTAAATTCATGCAGAAACCAGTTCATTCCAGTTCAACTACTTCTTGCAGCTGTATAAAACACTTCAAAAAGTCTCAGTTTGCTTTACTTAATTTACTTTAATAAGACTCCCAAACCGCTTGCATGTGTAACTAATAAATATTAAAGACTCGGGGTGGCGAATCCGTCCACCTTCATTTCTGACCAACTCAGCTTCTCTGGGACACTCGTTTACATCCAGAGTTCTTCTGGAAGCTGTGAGATGTTTAGTCGTTTTTATACCGTTTTAGGACTTCTCTACTCTTTCCTTGACCCCGTCTAAACTTTTCTGAATCTTATTCCTCCAACCAACTGCAGCAACGGCGGCTCTACTCACTTGATAATTTTGCTCTCGAACTGCTTGGCACTCCTCCACTTGCGGATGCACTTGAGACAGTAACAGTGGCTGCAGTTGGAGAGGATGCCGAAACGCCGCTCGCTTGGGTTGGTCTTCTCGAACACCACCTCCATGCACACGCCACACATCATGTCCTTGCTGCGCTGGATGGCAAAAGAAATCTCCATGTCTTTTTCGTGGGCCTCGATGCACGCCTAGAAAAGGAAAAGGTTAAAGCACCACGTCGTCAGCTGTTCTTTGGAGGTTCATTCATTTTCAGCACAAGTGAGAAGCACGAGCGGGGGGCAGGTGGAGAGCAGGGTCTTGTAGAACTGTTCCACGTGTGAGCTGGACATCAAACCAGCAGCATTCCAGTGAGGACGAGAGATCCTGGTATATGGTATGGAGCCTGGTCTGCGTTTTACACCCCGGCGGTTCACTGGGGAGCTGCTTGCAGCCCGATATCACCTACTGGAAGCATATACCGTTACGCAGATGATACTCAGCTGTTTTTGTTAATAAACTCAGATAACACAAATGAGTTTGACTTGGCGCACGTCCTTCAGACATACATTCAGGTTGTTGTGGTTGGTCCAAAGTCCTCAGGATTGTCTTGTCCAGCCATGTGCTGGTTATTATAACATTTTCTACTGCTTTGAGAAGCCTCAGAACTGTTTTTAACAGTGGTCTGAACTTCAATTCAAACTAAACATTTTATAGAAGTTACACTGGTGGAAGTTTACCGTCATGCAGCTTGAAAAGAAGGCATATGAGCTTCTGTTCTTGGTTCTTGACAAGATTTCAACCCTCTTCTGAAACAACACTTCAGGTGCTGCTGAGAACTTCACCCATCCGAGTCATTTAGGTCACATGTAAAGAAATTACCTGTCCATCCCTCCATGAGCAAGAGGATCTTCTCTCCACCATCAGCTGCTGAATGCTTGTTGGTAGGTTATTTATTAAATGCTAATGATAATAAAAACAATTAAAAGCGGCACAGGGTGTTCTTCAGCGCAGAACAGTGAGGAATGTCGACATTAGGGTTTCCCTCCCCAGGTGGAGTGAAGTGCCGCATGGCGGCGGGTAGGAACCATTTGCTCCGTCTGTGCCTGACAGCAGCCCGTCTCTGAAGCTCCTCTGCCTGGAGATGGTGCTGTGGATGGAGTGGGTTGTCCATGATTGACAGGAGCCTACTTACCGCTTCATGGTCTTCATCACATGTGATATCAAGGTGACCGGCCTGAAGTGGTCCAGGTCCCCAGGACGTGTTTTTTTCTTCAGGAAACCATGTGTATTCAGATGCAGGATGTTCTCCACAGCTGAGGGACCCTCTCTGGGTCCAAGCTCAGGTTGAAGATGTGCTGTAGACGGTTTCCCAGCTGATATGCTGTCTGTACCCAGCTGAAAGGAGCTCCAGCAGCGTGGCTGGTCAGATGAGACAGCTGCTTTCAGACGGCAGTCGAGCTGCTGAACGAATAAATAACTGCTACGTCGTCCGACACTACTGTTGTCTTTGTCAGGCAGAAGGACGCGTTTTAACGGTTGGTGTTGGTACAACAGCTGAATTTGAGCTCTGCACTAAACCACTTCTCTTCGTTTAGTTTCCTGCATGTGTTACACTGACAGACGTAGGGAATTAAGAGGAGCAGCCCCCACTCGCAGACCACCATCACTTACATTCCCCTCAAAGCAAAGAGAAATTAATCAACTGTTTTGATATTAAAAGTATGAAGATGCAAACATTCCTCATAAACTCGCTGAGACAGTAGATGTTTCATCTTCCTTTTGGTAGTTTGGTATGGGAGCACTGAACTTTTGCCGTTACCTTGGTGTGCTGTGAGCGCTGGCTGCTGTCGGTGGGGTGGAGGACCTGGAGGCCGCACATGTCACACACGTCGCCATGGAGATAGGCACAGTTGATCCCGTAGCGGCACTCTCCGACAGCAGCATACGGACAGAGCTGCTTTCTCAAATCTTTGCTGTCCACGGCTGTGTCGCTGTCAAACTCCTCGATGAGAGGGGCCGAGGTCTCCACCTTCACCGGCTCAGCTGCACACACCATCAGGACAGAGAGCCACACACGTTTACAAATCTGTCCTGCACATGCCTGCACCGCACGCCCTTCTTACAGAGACAAATGGTACAAATATGCAAATGCTTTGCACCAACGATGGTCATGCTGACGCGTTTAAGATCTCGATACGATCAACTTGGTTGTGCACGGCAACAAATAAACACACGGCTCAAAGCGCCGACTTCCAGGCCGCACCGACATCAGGACCAGATGAAGAGCTGATGTTGCCACGTCTCCATTTTCATTTGTAAAGTGCGGCATGTTGCTCACCCCGTCCACAGTACGGCTGTCCTGGTACAAACTCTGCAGCGTTGACCCAGTCCTGCGCCCCTTGTCCAGGCGGTAGCCCGCTGGGGTCAGGCTCTGACGGGCCGGCCAGAGCGACGGAGGGCACCGGCAGCGTCTCGGAGGTTGGCGGTTCTTCTTTCTTTGTGGGTTTACTGTGTTCATACCTGAATACAGAGACAGACCATTGTCAAGAGGCCAGATGATGCGTGGTCCCTCAGAAGTACCAATCACAACATATACAGTAAATTATCAGTCAGAAACGTCCAGTTCTGACCAGATGTTAAAAATGGGATTTGGGCCGACTGTATGAAACAGCTGTGCCGGTGTTCTTCTCTGCCTGACTCCCATCATCTGTGACCCTAAAGACATCCCTGCACGGGTCTACTGCAGGTGGACGGTCCTACCAGGAACGTTGATGGACGGCGTCCCTGTAGTGTAATGTTTCATATGCTTAAACATGTCTTGAATGAACTGCGTCACCGTACTCTGGTAATGACGCAGCCCCTCCGGTTCAATTAAAGAAGGTCTGACACCTTTTTTTTTTTTTTTAAACTTCTGGCACCGATTCTAGTACCAGGGCTTTAAGTATCAGCAATACAGAGTACTGATCTGATACCAGCATCATCTTAAATGGTACTTTTTCAAACAACCGATTCTTGTAAAAGTATTTTTACAATAACTAAACAGGCTTTGAGTTAATGTCAACATTAACGTATTGGAGGTCCACATGTCTTCTTTTAGCTTTCCCAAATGTGATCGGACTTGTACATTTACAGATCTACTTCACACCTGGAGACTGCACTGCAGCTACAGACGTTCAACTCACGCAGTGAAATCCATGTTCAACCATCAACCATCAGGTCATTTTCACGAGTATGATGCTGGTGTCTGTTTCTCCGTCACACTGATGGTACTTTTTCTACTCATGCATTATGACAAAACTTCTAAAAGAGGACATGAAGTGAGTGATTATTTCAGAATCTAAAATCTAAAACCAATTTTAGTTGCCAGTCTGTTTACAGAGGAGACATGTTCAAGTGGCGCAGACGTGACATTTAAGGAGGATGGAAGAAGACCGAGTGCATGTGGCAGCGCACACGTCTATCCATGCAAAGCACTGAGATAACATTCAAATGTCTCCACGCCGAATTTCCCCAGTCCGGCGGTGGAGGTGAAAAGGACTCGGTAAGTTCATCATTAATACTGAGGAAACACTCGACTCAAGTGCAGAGCAACAGCACGGCTGGTTCAGTCGTTCCAAACAAAAAAACCAGTTCATCACCTCCCATCTGCAGTAAACGCAGCGCTGCATGTTCATGCCGCTTTGAGCGAGCTTCTAAGCCACGTTGACGCTCAGGTCGTCCAGAACCAGTCAACTCTGGGATGGCTGAGATTCCGAGTAAAACCATCAGCCGCTGATACTTTGGATTGTGCCGACCAACCACAAATCATTTTCCACGCGTCGTTTATTTTGTTCCAACTCAAAAACAATTTTCTTTATGAGTATGTTCCTTCAGGAACCAAAACCAAAAACAAAAAAAGGTAAAAGAAGGAAGGAAATGGATCCTAACGGGCGATGATGAAACAACACAGGACTGTGTAAAAGAAGGCAAAAGGACGTCATAAAAATTAAATGAGAAAGAAAATAAATAAAGTAAGTAAGTGAGAATTCTGAAGGAAATTCAACCCTCAGCCTAATGTTGGAGCTTAACAAGTGTAAATCTTCCCTGTTTTGGCCCCCAACAGACTTGTCAAACACAAAACACTCGCAGACAATTGTTTGGGGAAAACTGAGTCATTTAAACATGCACAGCTACGTTGTGGGTCCGTCTGCACTCAGACAGAACTGAGGGGAGATGTGCTGGACCTACAGGAACTCCTGGAAGATGTGGAGTCTCCATAACCACAGAGTGAATTGAACATTGGCTCATTCTCAACTATAAATTTGAGTTGATCCATAAATATTGAGTTTTAAAAATCACCCAGCCCTAACGGGAAACCTGCTGAATTTGTTAATTTTGCTAATCTAAAGAAGGAAAATGGTTAATTTGCGCCATTTGGTAAAGTTCGGTACACGCCCTGGTAACTGAGGCTGAACCAACACCAGGCTGCTCCGCACTGCTCCTGCTCTGCTCCTGCTCTGCTCCTGCTCTGCTCCTGCACTGCTCCTGCACTGCTCCTGCACTGCTCCTGCACTGCTCCTGCACTGCTCCTGCACTGCTCCTGCACTGCTCCTGCACTGCTCCTGCACTGCTCCTGCTCCGCTCCTGCTCCGCTCCTGCACTGCTTTCATCACTTGAAAATAAAAATACCACCACATTTGTCACCAACAGCAGTTCGCTGATGTTTGAACTGAAGGGGGAAACAACACCACCAGCTGAGGAATTGTGGGTATTTCTGTTGCAGACCTGGACTCTGGACAGTTGAATAAAACAGTACGAACACACCGTTTTGAGATGTACTGTTAAAACTATGTCACATACACGCAAGACAGTTCCACCATCGAACTAAAATCACTTCCCTTCTCTGATTAATCCTGAACTGAAATGGATCATTTGTAGTTCTCCTGCAGCATGTGCGACACATTCAGCAATGGCATCAATTAGTTGAATTTGTTAAATTAAAAACTGTACATAGATGAGTTAACTACTAATCTTTATCCTCTGTACACAGAGAGCAAGTTAATTGAAGCCAATTTCTTAATTCTGTCTGCCAACCTGGCCACTAAAGACAATTTCAACGTGATTCAGCTTTAATTACTACGTCAAACAGACCAATCCATCCTCTCCACTCCCAGATCGTGGAGGTGGTCTCCTATAAACCCGCTCTGTGGGGGTGGGGGTCGTCCTCCTGGAGGACGGAGTTCAGTCCCAGACTGTGGAGTTATGGGATTGCTGCTGGTTGCAGACTCTCATCTCCATCTCTCTCTGCATTGAGATTCCTCCAATGATGACGAGCCTCATTTCTCCAGCGAGGGAGACGCCGGCCCACACCATCACACTGCCTCCACCACAAGATGTTCCTCTACCGGTGCAGCAATCAGCACAGCGTTATCCGCATTTTCTCCACACGACGTTCCTCCACAATCAGGTGCCTGATTGGCAGCAACCGGGGGAACCAGGAGCTCAAAACAAGAGTCAATAGCAACAGCAAAAGAATCTGTTTGCCATCGGCAGAGAAGATTTGGAACGTTTTCCATGGTCCAACATCCGTACTCCACTCTGCTGCTCATCCCACGGCTGCATGCTCCTCACAAAGGTGGCGCCGTTTCAAAGGGAAGGAAACGGGCTTTCCAGCGGTACAAGATTTACTGCCAAGAAGCATGGTTACAACAAAGAAATAATCTACCAAACAACTAATCTCCTGACTTGTGCCAAATTATATGAAACAACTGCTGAGTTTGGACAGAAAACTTGAAAACAATGTCACTTCAGCTTAAAGTTAAAGTTAAACTTAAAGCAGTCATATATCTTGATGAAAAACTGAAGTTTGAAGACAAATGTAAAGTTGTTTGTTAAAAGACTCTGTGTTTACTTAAACACATCAACCAAGTCATTGTTTTATTAATCAGCTTTTCTCTTGTTCTGTTGTGGTTTGGTCAAACTTCTATAAGCCAGATAGTTATACTGTCTTACTGCCGAGTCCCAGCTTCACAGCATCCCTGCATACCAGACATCTACAGCGGGTGGCTATACTCTTTTTTTTTTTTTTTTTTTTTTGTGATGGTTTGTTTTGTTAGAGATGTGAGAACAGACATGCAAATCCAGATCTGAATATTTTCCCTGCCAGCTCACATCAAACCCCCACACCTTCGAGACAGGACGCAGACGCACACCGAGGAAGCAGCTCAGTCCTCCTGAATGGTCAGACTGTTAACCAGTCAGCTCCCAGAGATGCTTGAATGCTGGGCAACTGGAGGGGGAGGGGATAAAGAAAGGTGCAGCAGCGGAATGAACTCGGTGAACCCAGAAACCCCGCAACAGCTCTCAGGAGGGGTGGGGGGGGGGCAGCTGCTTTCACAAAGAAAGCAGCCAGCGAAAAAAAGAAAAGTGTTATGCAATTGCAATGCATGCTGCAGTGTAGTCTGTCTGCCGCAGAGAGGAGACTGAGACATCACAATAGAAACAAGCAGGCGGTAGAACCAAGACACCCCCACTACAGCCTTTGTCAGGGCTCTTCAAACACAGCAATGCAAACCTACGGGTTACTGCAGCTCCTTCACCAGGCTGAAATGTTAACATCATTTATTCACCCGCAACAAAGGCTGAGTTTCAGAGAAAAACGACCCAGTATGTGAGCGTGCATCCATCTGTTGGGGGTGTTCGGGGCATCCTGGTGGATGTGGAGATGCTCCAGCATCCAGACGTCTGAACGTCTGGGTCAATCAAGCGCCACAACAGACTCTAATCTGCCTCCAAAGGGCACCACAGCATTCATTTTTCAACCCATTTACTGCGTCTGCCGCCGAGCATTCAGAAGGCGCTGCAGTGTTTCAGGCTCCTAGGCAGCTGCTGGCTGACAAACCTGCCATCACTTCACATCAAAGGCTGGTTAATGATGCCAGAATAATTTAACACTGTGGCCTTTCAGGATGAATCACACCTTCAAAATACCCAATGTTCAGACAGAATTACTATCCAGAGAGAAATTTATATCCGTCTGACGGTTAAAGTAAAACATTTAGAGATGCCCCCCTCCCCCTCTTTTTAATTTAAGACTTATCTCTTTACATGCAAGACAGCCTTTACATTTGATGATGTTTCCTTATTTTTAAGTACTTTCTTCCTGTACGTTTGGTTTGCCGTTCCTTAAACCTTGCCACTACTGCACCTCCCCAGTCTGGGATCAATAAAGTCTTTCATGGCCACACTTGCAGTACAGTTTTGGTACAAAACTAAAGCAATATTTCAAAATGTCTATAAAATTCAGATGAAAGTGGGTAACTACTAAGTGTTATGTGACAGGTTTGTTTCTCTGGTGAAGAATAAGTAAAACCTCTCATTTTGACAGGTTAAATAATAATTCTGCAGCCACTTCTTCTGTTATTGTTGTTAGTCCGTAAAAATGTGGACATCTACAACCGACTGTCCCTGGTCGCTTCTCGCAGGTGGAGCCGGCCGCGTCCGAGGACGTCTAAAGGGTTCCTGTCCACACTCTCGTGAAGTAGCACCGGAATCAAAGCTTTGTGACGACGTACGCTACCTGTAGACATTTTTAGATTAGATCCCACTATGATCGCTGGATGATGAACGCGTGTTTAACGTGCGTTGGTTAATAAAAACACAAGGCGTGTCATTTGTCACCCTGTGCCTTAAGGTGAGATGAGGGGAGGGAAGGCAAGTCGGGAGGCAGTATCTGCGTAACATAACGTAAGATGTGTAGAATGGCGTATTATCCCTACATCACAGGATGAAATATGGCGCCAGACAGGTGTAATTTTTACAATGAGGATGGATGAACATCAGAATAAGCGTTTTCTTGGGCTGGGTTTTGCGTCTTGCAAAGTCCCAGTTTGTCTTTTTTGTGGTCAGTTGTTCAAACATCGGATCATCCTTTAGTATCCAGACATACGCCGGTTTACGGCGTCCTCAGTCCTGAGGCCGACTAGCTCACAGACTTACTCGTCTCCCCAGTTACTCATCTTCCCAATATAGGCCCTACCTGTGTCCTGCTTCCATTGTTGTTCCTCTTATCATCCGTTTCCCATAAATAATAAACAAACAAACACACAGACAAACTGGTGGGTTGTACTCAGGTTACGTGACCAACAAATCCCTCCCACGAGCCGCTGCCCTGTGTTACTTCAGTTTACATTAGACCTGACCTGCAGTGAAGTGAACCCTCAGAGGCGAGTTATTCACGGGCCAGCTCGACACGCCAGCCCGCGTCAGTCAATGTAAAAAGGACAGGCGACACGCTAGAGCCGCGTGTTAAACGGGGGGTTGAGAAGATACCTCCTCTCATTCCCCTGCTACAGCACAACCAAGGCAGACTACACCTACTGAAGAAACAAGGACTCTTTGGTGAGTCACATGACCGGTAGATAGGGAAAAGTGTTTCCATGGCAGCTTTTTAAAATATTCCTATCCTCTTCATGAGAGCGAACAGACATAGAGAGTAAAAGAGTAGGATTGGTGCATCTTTCCTCACTGACACTGATGGAAATATCTTGTGAAAACCTGGAGACCCATAAGAACAACCACCACCAGCCGGAGTGATTCAGGACCGACTCAAATGTAGAATATTCTCAAAGTCTACATTTAAAGAATATCCCATCTTGTCTACCACACAAAGATCTTAGTAATTTATGATGAAATTAATGGTTTTTTATATGAATTAAAGCAGTTAAGACATTTCTTCAGCTTTATTTGTTCGTTTACATTGTCTTAATCACTCATAATTGATAAAACAAAGATCAATGTCAATATGTCCAAAAGATTAACCTGGTCTCCATTAAAAGTTTCCAGCTTCAGAAAGACTAAATTCTTCTCGATTTCGAAGTTAAGCAACACTGCCTTATACCTCCCGTCTTGAGCCACCAGGTGGAGACCCAGCGAGCCGGGAGATGCTGGACGGAGCCACTGTCGAGCACCGGCGTCGCGTTGGGAATACGCTGCTATTTGAGGCTTCAGCAGCAAAACTGCGACATGCTCATTATCCAAGGCTGCGGTTTCAGAGGTGCAGCGAAGGTTGCAAGCCTTATCAAGCTCTCAGGAACATTATGTGAACAAACAAGATTGTTGAGCCAAAAGGAAAGAAAAACAAATCACAGCAGCAAACCCTTGAGCTTTTACAGACAACAGAAATTCCTAAAGAAAGCCAGAACCATTCAGGAACAGACAAAACAGATGACAAAGCCCTGATCGTCATTCAAAACGTCACATATTACAAAAATGTCTCTGAAACTGCTGCCTGCAAGACGGTAGGAAACTGAACAAATTTAACACCGGCTTAACAAAAACAAAAAAAAAAAAAAAACAGCTTTACGACAACCCTCTGATGTGCTCAAATTAGTAATTATCATTTGCATGCATTTCTTCATGTTTAAGAGTTTAACCTGTGCCAGACCATGCAACAACAGCAACACCACCACACAAACGTTAGGAATAAATTAAATCACAAACAGCAGCAGCGTCAGACCAGTACCGTCCACTGACACACGCCCAAGTATCAGAACCAGTATTGGAGAGAGGAAACTGGGACCAGAACATCTTTAGTTTTCACAGTTACTTTGATCACATGACTGCATCTTAGAAGCAGAAGTCCTCTGAAATGGGCTTTTTATGGCTGACCCCGGGGCTTCTCCTTCATTCATTTATTTATTTAATTCACCAATATGTTAGGCGGATTTTTTTTTTCCTGCACACAATAAGAAATCACAGCTGAAATTTTCCTCAACTTAAAACATTTATTAAATAAATGCAGAAATTAGATGTATCTGCAGGGGTTTTGGGTAAAGCTTAAGCTGAAAACAGCTTCATAAACTAGAGCCCAACATTTGAAATGGTGAAGGATTTCTGCCTGCAGAACAAGACTCCAGCGGCTGCAGAGCAGCGCGACTGCACGCACAGCTGCCGGAGTCGGACGCCGACAACCGGCTGACATCAGCCAGCAGCAGTTTCAGGCGTCAACCCCACCTGAGAAACAGGACACTCCTACTCTGGGCCACAGTGACGATGTTCACACAAGCTTCAATATTTGTTTTACGATTAACACCAATATCAAAAGATAGACCGATAATAAACCGTTTTAATAATCTGCATCAGCAACAACATTAGTTAAAGATGAATGATATTTTACAACTTTAACAAAATTCAACCGGTCGTGATAGTCTGAAGAAGGTCCATACCGACGAACCGAGGTCGTTTTATCTCTGAGACCATGAACTTGATGTTTTATCTGTGTAAATATTAGAGATGCAACGACAGCAATCTTCGTTTCCAAATCAGATTTCTGATTTTATTGAAGTTGTGACCTGCTGATGCTCATTTTGACTGATGATCTTCTGTCTAAATTTACTTTATTTTAAATTAACCAATGAAAGTTAGCAGAGGTCCTGGTTTTTGTGTCTGACAAATGCATCAATACTTTTAAAAATTATAAACTCAAATTTTTTTGCCTTTTTAATGTTTTCATACACATTTCTTGCACAATACTTTTATTGTTAATAGTTTGAACAAACTAAAATGCTGATTAGAAAGACAGCCCATTTTATTTACTACATGACTACACGTCAAGAAATTATTTACATCTTAGGGTATGAAGGAAAAAGAACTGCCTGACATAAACCCCCTCGTCCCAATTTCTCAGAACAGGCTCATTGATCACAGAAAGACCTGGACTGGAAACTCCCTGTGACTCAACGCCTGTGGGCTGGTTTGTCTGTGGGTTCTGTTCATGGTTCTACCTGCAACGGTCCCCGAACACGCAGTTTCCCTTCTGGAAGAACTTGCACATCATGGCTGCAGGTTTGCTGCTGGTCAGATCATGAGAATACCGACAGTTTTCTCCCTCTTTGCAAAGACCATGCATGAAGTATCTGAAAACAACAAGAACACCAACAGTCATTCACTCCGCTCTGAAGTGGAAACAGGCGTGCGTGTGCGTGTGCGGACGCCGCGGCTCTTCTGAAGCTGAAGACGCGTCTATGTGAGCTCTCTGATGTAACGTCATCCTGCCATTTCATTGTAATCGACGCGGCCTAAACATCTCTTTAAATGGTCACGCCGACTACGCAACTTAAAGCCCGAGTGGGTCATTACCGTGTTGTGAAAATAAAACGACATTCAGACCTCGAACGTGAGAGAAGTCGCTGGTTTTATTGTTTGTTGGTGGCTCGTTTCTTAAAGTGAAAGTACGACGTAGTTCCGAGCGGAAACCCGGCCGTCATATTGTCACCAGCCTCGGCAGCGTGACATCGTTACCGTTACGAAGCGGCGGGGTGGCTGGAGCGTTACCGCGGTTAGGTGTCGTCAGAAAGGCCGATAGTCCGCCAGTGAGACCAGTGAAACCAGTGAGACCAGTGAACGGAGGAATCCGGTGACGTTACGGCGAGCTAACCAACAGTCGAGGCGAGCCTCGTCGCACGCCACCATAACACACCTGTTCTGGCGTCAAACAACAATGTTATGGTCGTTGACGTGTTTAACACTCGAATGTGTTGTCTTACCGGCAAGTTACGTGTTTCGTCCAACCTCCTGACACTGATGAAGGCGCCGTAGACGCTGCTGCTGCCTCCGCCATTTCTGTTTATGTTGAGCAGCTACAGCCGGATGTTCCGGACAGTTCCGGACAGCTCCGCTGCTACTCGGCTTTTTCCGTATCCGTATTGCGATTCAAACCGAAACTTACCGATAGCCCTACCCTCCCTTCTGCTGCCGAAGGTTCAACCCGTAACTTGGACATGTCAACCATCCGCCATGTTGGGAGGGGAATGGCGGCCAGTCGGTGGCAGACAAAAACGGTGCCCTAACTTGTTTCTAAACTTCCAACAGTTCGAGATAGCACTAACGCCACAGTGACATCTAAAGGCCATTTCCAGTTAAATTACATTTTGGTGAAACCAGTCAAACAACAACTCAGAGAAGTGATGAACGTCTGAACTGGGCCTGGATTATTTTGGGTTTTCAACTCAGATTATCATTTCATGTAGGCAACACTATATAAATAATTATTGGAATGGAAACAGACAACAAATGGTATTGTAAGAAATGTTGTTGACTGTATTAACAGTGAAACCATGTCTTTTGTGAAACACTGAAGTCTTCTGTGTTAACCACTGGTTTCATGTGTGACCTGAGCTCATAATGACGTTTTCATGTTTCATAGGTGTGATTGAATGACATTCATAGAGAATAAAAATTAAACGAAAACTCACATTTGTCAATCTCTCGCCAAATGTCTTCTCACAAAACCCCTGAAAGCTGTGAGTTAATTTAATTGTTTGAGGATTCAGGCAGTTTGAGGTTAGGACAGCTGTGGGTGGAAGGGCTGGAGACAACTTAACCAAACAGCTACATTCATTCATGGACAAAGGCTGCTTCCTAATCGGTGAACGGTCACTTGCAGGCGAGGGTCTGCACGGTGCCCTGCAGGTTTTAGTGCTTCGGCCAAGCTTGTTCAGTTTATACATGCAGCCTAATTCATAATTCATCTACGTTCATTGTTATGCTGATGATACGCAGCTGTATTTGTCTATGAAGATGAAACAGAACCATGAGACAAACTTCAGGTGTCTTAAGGACATCAAGGACTGGATGTCCATTAACTTTTTGCTCCTAAATTCTGATAAAACAGAGGATGTTTGTGGTCCAAACACCTCAGGAAGGAATTAGATGGTGATGCGATGGCCTCCAGTAAAACTGTGAGAAACCTTGGAGTTATTTTGATCAGGATTTGTCATTTAAACAACATATTAATCAAGTTTGTAAGACTGTGTTTTTCACTTTTGCCTTTGCCTCGTGTTTCACCATAGTTGGTGTAAACTTTAGTGTGTCAGGACCAGTAGTCACAGCTGCAGCTGCAGGACCAGACTAGAGCAGCTGGTCTTCAACACAGCTTCATCTGGATCTGCTGCTGTAGACCTGCTGCAGGGGGACACCAACATGACCCACTGACCTGCAGTCCCACCTCTGACCACCTCAGTGTCTGCTGTCTACACCTGTTTAGATAGTGGTCTCTGTAGTCCACCAACTAACCAGGTACCAGTCTGGTGGACAGAAAACTCTCAGTTCTCCAGGTAACAGATAATTATACTGATGGATCTGGTCTTTGGTTCCTTTGACGGTGTGTCTGTGTCTCTCCTCTCTACTTCCTGTTCTACCTGCTGGTCTTCAGCAGGAGGGTCCCCCTTATGATCCAGGTCCTGGTCCAGGTTTCTTCCCCCTAATGATCCAGGTCCTGGTCCAGGTTTCTTCCCCCTTATGATCCAGGTCCTGGTCCAGGTTTCTTCCTCCTTATGATCCAGGTCCTGGTCCAGGTTTCTTCCCCCTTATGATCCAGGTCCTGGTCCAGGTTTCTTCCCTCTTAAAGGGGAGTTTTTACCTGCCGTTGTTTATGTAATAATTGATCTGGGTCATGTTCTGGGTCTCTGGAAGGGTCCTGGAGACAACCTGGGTTGTAATAGATGCTGTATGAATAAAACTGAAGTGAAATTGAAGTTCCTGTTTTCATTTGTCGTATAATCATAAAACTTGCACAGTACATACTGATAGTAACTATTTGTTTATTTAACTTTAATTTACCATTGAACATATGTATTTCTGGGATGAATAAAGTGTCTATCTATCTATCTATCTATCTATCTATCTATCTATCTATCTATCTATCTATCTATCTATCTATCTATCTATCTATCTATCTATCTATCTATCTATCTATCTATCTATCTATCTATCTATCTATCTATCTATCTATCTATCTATCTATCTATCTATCTATCTATCTATCTATCTATCTATCTATCTATCTATCTATCTATCTATCTATCTAACTTTTTGGATTGCTTTAAAATTGTAAACAGAAGAAAGTCCGAAGTTTTGTATTTATAAATTTAGAATTTCTGACTTCATAAACTTGACAATTTTCAGCAAATAAGAATAAAATAGTGGGAACTTTGAGGTAAAGGGAGTCAGTTTAGCTGGCTGCTTCTTCAGCCTTCAGCAGCTGCAGCAGCAGGTCAAGCAGCTACAACAGAGTGAAAATAAACTTCCTTTACAGTAGCGTGTCTTCAAAATCCAAATACTAACAATGACTTTTTTATTTTGGAGCTAAAATGAACCCAACGAAGTCTATTTTGATTTGGTCATTGTGGCATGCACCATCGTGATGTGGTCCAGGAGAGGGTTTTTTCTTTCTATTTCTAAACTTTTTTGTTGGCATGTTTCAACACAGAGAAATTCCAGCTTTAAAGGTGACTTTCAGTTTCACATCATCTTGCAAAAAACATCAACAAAACAAACAAAAGCTGTGTCACGGAGGGCTGGAACTAAACACAGACAGACTTGAATTATGTTTATGAGCCAGAGTCAGAGTCAAGTTTATTGTCAATTCTACCACATGTGAGATACATACAGAGAATCGAAATTGCGTTACCCTCAAACCCTCGGTGCTACACAATAAATACATTTTAAACACAAAGTGCAAGTTAAAAAGAGACAAGAAACAAGTTGTGACATGACAACAACAGTTTTTCGGTTTGATTAAAGTGACCTGGTGCAAAGTAGGCGGTCCAGTTCTGCCAAAAGTTCCTGATGCAGATACTGAGATCAGAGTGAGTGAGGGGGGGGCAAGGCGGGAAACGGTGGAAGAGCTGGGAGAGTGTTCAGTGTTCTGACGGCCTGGTGGACGAAGCTGTCCTTCAGTCTGCTGGTTCTGGCCCGGAGGGTCCGCAACCTCCTCCCTGATGGCAGCAGACTGAAGAGGCTGTGTGACGGGTGGGTGGGGTCTCTCACAATGCTGAGGGCTTTGGAGTCAGACGGCTGCTGTAAATGTCCTGAAGTGAGGGGAGAGAGACACCAACGATCTTCTCAGCTGCTCTCACAACACGTTGGAGAGACTTGCGGCAGGTTGCGGTGCAGATCCGTACCACACGGTGATGCAGCTGGTCAGGATGCTCTCGATGGTGCCTCTGTAGAAGGTGTATGATGCCATGTTTCACAGAAATGTAAAAGAAAATCAAACTATATATGAATAAGAAGAAGCTTACTGTTAAATTCTGTAAAATATTTGAAGTCAGGCACAGGTTTCACACCACTTTTACTTCCGCGTCTCAGAGGGAACTGCCGTATTTCTTACTTCACTACATTTATCCAACCGGATCTACAGAAACGATATGCCAGCAACCCTTCACTTCTGCTCACTACTTCACCATTCTGCACCAACGTCTTCAGGAAAATGACCATTTTTGGTCATTTTTGGGACATAAGCTGAAGAGAACATGAGGCACCGCAGGTGTCCAGCAGCCGTGACGCATGTCTGCGGGCCGTAACATCTGCTTGTTCTCCGTGTTTCTGCACGATTTCTCCAGGTACTGCAGCTTCCTCTCATGGTCTGAAAACACGAGGGTTGTTAGTGGCTCTGAACTGTCTGTAGGAGGGAGGGGACTGTGCACAGGTGCTTGTCTCGTGTGCGTCCACTCTGTGATGGACTGCTGGTTCTCCAAGTCCGACTGTAAATTTGAGGAAATGTTTCCTATTTTAGGAAATGTTAATTTGAAACAAAGATCCTCTTAGTGTTTGAACACCAGAACATCAACCCAGCTGTGCAGCATGATGGTGGCAGCATCATGATGCGGGCTGCTTTGCTGCAGGAGGGATAGATGCACTTCACAAAATAGACAGCTTCATGAATTAAGACAATTATGTGGAAATATTGGAAATATTAAAGGTACATCTGCAAAAATGAACAATGATGTAGAGGAGTCTTCCACTTAGACATGTACCCCAAGAATCCCCCTAAATGAGTGAAATGTGTCTGTTTCAAGGCTTTTGTTCAAGTATTGACGTCCCTGCATGCGTTTCTGTCAGGTGTAGCTTTTCCTTCGGTTTTGAGTCTTTGTTGTGTTTATGTTGCAGGACTGCCTTCTGTTGAGTTGGTAAACCAGGTGCTTATTTGCTTTTACTTTAATGTAACTACAAATTATATTATTAAAATTCTGAGAGTATAAAACTGTTTGTTTTTTTAATAAAGAGGAAGACGTTTCCCATATATGTTGAGTTTCTTCTATTGTTAGACTTTTTAGAAATCTTCTATCTGTAGTCTTGAATTAAACTTTTGACTTTAGTACAATTCTAACCAAACGTGTACAGAGTGAGTGACCTTGTGGGGCTGCGGCCTCTGAACCGCTCTACTCTCTTTAACTGATTCTGTACAACTGAACAGGTCCTTTGTTTATTCAGGTGTTTGGAGACTTCTTCCCTGCTGCAGGTCCATGTGAGTTGTTGGGGTTACTGTTGTCTGCACCTCAGACAGAAGTGGAGGTGGTTTCTGACGTCACATTTCACCAATCAGCCCTGAATCTCCTGTCCAGACAGTTTCTCAACCATTCACCTTTGATTCGTGTGACCAAAGCCAGGAAAACAACGGCCAGCCGACACAAAGACACAAGCCTCTACTGACCCACAGAAGTGGTGGAGGCTCAGGAGAAAGAGTTTCATATGTGACAGCAGTCACTGGGAAGGTCTGCTGCTGCAGGAAGGGCCGCTGATTGATGGTATATGAGAGTCTGTCTGAGTGGTCACACTTCTCTCCCTCTTGCTGTGCTGCTCATGAGTGACATAAATATGTTTTTGTTTCATGTGACAGGAGTATTAGTGACGTTTGTCGCACATTGATGCAGTAATCAGTTGGGCCTACCTGGAAACCAGGTGGATTCCTGGTCCTGCAGACAAACCACATGTACATTTTGCAGTGTGCTTTAGCTCGTGTGGGGCACACATGAATGCTGGCTGGGTTATTGTGGATTTCATCATCAGCTCGACCTCAAACATCACTGCACAAGCTTATGCAACCACAGCACGAGGGGGAGTTTCCAGTGTTTGGCCCCACACTATGAGACAGAATCACCCTGATGCCACAACGGGCTGTTTCTCTGTGTTTCCCTAAAGATAATCTTGTTTTTGATGTAAGATGGAGAGGAGACTATCTTTTAGGGATGACTTTTGACTTGGGAATGAAGCAGCTGGGAAACAAATCATCAACTCCAGTCATAATGCTCCTGGTCATGAGATTAATAAAACTGGGTTGGAAGGAGTTGCTGCCTCCAGTAGAAGGGTTCTGGTATCTCAGGGTTCACGGTTCATGATTGGGGGTAGGATGGAGTGGAAGACTGACATTGTGGTTAACAGAGAGCAGAACGTTTTTAATTTACCAGTTAGTCTATGTTCCTAAGTTCATCTGTGATCATGAACCCTCACCTGTGAACTGTAGGCAGTTATTGAAAGAATGGAGTCAGGTACATGCTTCCGAAATGAGCTTCCTTTAAAGGATGGTTGTGCTAATCCTTCAGACTGAGGAACTCAGGCTAAAACTACTGCTACTTCAAATCAACAGGAGTCAATCGGGGTGGTCTGGGTTCTAGTCAGGATATCTTCTGGTTTACCTTCATGGGAAGGCGAGTCCTTGGGACTCGTGGATAGTCCCAAGGCCTAGACACCGAGGTGTTCCCAAGGCCTAGACACCGAGGTGTTCCCAAGGCCTAGACACCGGGGTGTTCCCAAGACCTAGACACCGAGGTGTTCCCAAGGCCTTGACACCGAGGTGTTCCCAAGGCCTAGACACCGAGGTGTTCCCAAGACCTAGACACCGAGGTGTTCCTAAGGCCTAGACACCGAGGTGTTCCCAAGGCCTAGACACCGAGGTGTTCCCAAGACCTAGACACCGAGGTGTTCCTAAGGCCTAGACACCGAGGTGTTCCCAAGACCTAGACACCGAGGTGTTCCCAAGACCTAGACACCGAGGTGTTCCCAAGACCTAGACACCGAGGTGTTCCCAAGGCCTCTGTCACTTGCCTTGGGAACACTTCAGTGTCTCCCTGAAGAGCATGAGAATGAAGACGGTGGGTTTGAGGAGGTCCGTTGCCCTGCTGATCCAATGGATGGGTGAGGGATGGAGTTTGGAAAATTAACAATATAATCATGATTGTAAAGTAAATGATTTATGACTGGTGACATTTGTTTGTGGTTGATTTTTAAATACAAATATTTTATTAGTGATGTCATATCATAACAGACATTTAGAGAAATTCAAAACATTTATTTAAAGTGAAGAACTGCAGTTTATGTGTTAAAAAGAAGGAACTGAATCTGAAACTGCCAAAGTCGAGAACTTGCACCATTCGCCCACATAGGAACTCCACAGCACAGAAAAAAACAGCCTTAGTACACCACCAGTACACACAAACCACAATTCCCACGAAGATGGATGTTTTAAAGAAGAACATAAAAAAGAAATGCAATGACTTGCAAATCCTTGTCAACCTATATTCAGGTGAATGCATTAAAAGACAAGACATCTAATGTCCAACCTTTTTGGTTTTGTTTAACATGTATTCATTCATTCTGAATCTGTTTTTTTTCACACTTGGTGTACAACTTCAACAGCTTCAGTTGCTCAACAGTCTTCCAGGATGATGTCCTCGGTTACCTCGTCTCTTTCTTCCAGAGGGACACGGAGGCGTTCACAAGTCTAAAGAGTCCTGGGTTTTCCCTGCATTTTCTGATGGGACATGAACACATCTTGAAGGACACCGATAGATGCCCAACCCCCATGAACTGGCTTGACTGACTCACCTCTGATCCCTTTCCACCTGACGGAAGTCCTCCCCTTATCCCTACGGTTGAGTCCAACAACTCTTTGAAGTAAGTTTATTGCCCATATCACTCTAACCCACTGGGGACCTTGGGTTCCATAAAGTCCTCCACTGAGCTCCCATCTTTTTCAAACTGAGGACCTCAAACGTGGGCATGCTGAATCCCATCCAAGCTTCTTCACATTCAAATACACATCTCCTCAGCTTTTACTAGAAGTCTGCTACCAAGAAAGCAAACAGAACTACATCATCTACAGACAGCAGTGATGCAATCTCAAGTTGTTTCATCTGGAAACTCCTCACTGGCGATAATACCAGGGAATTATATCAGTCAAGGTTATGAATGGAGCAGATGACAAAGTGCAGCACCGTTGGAGTCCAACACCCTCTGGAGGTCTTTCTGCTGGAGGTCTTCATGAAATGCAGCCGACAGGACATCATATCCCAAAAACACAGACTGACCTGGAATCCCTCCACCCTTTTTGGGCCAAAGCACCGTTTTAAATTTTGGGTTCAGAAGTAAGAAACGTTGCAGTTCTCCGACTGACCCATTAAAGGCTCCAAAAGTGAAACGTTCATCTTTACAGCAGAAATAAATACATTACATTACACATCACTACTAGGTTCAAAGAACAGTTCCAGCTCTCTTCAACTTTGCTACTGAATGTTTAGCAGCGTTTTGATTTCAAAGATTCAATTCAATTCTGTTTTATTCATACCAGTTTTGACAACGATGCTTTCTTTAGACGCCTTTTTCTAACGCTCCCTGATTTGTTGTCACACCACTTAATTTTAGGTGGATACGTTAATTGCTGGCTTGACCCTCAGCTGGACGCTCCTCGTCCAAAGCATGTTCTCCATCCTAGTCTGCCAAGTAATCCAGCCCTTCATGGAGGAATTTGCTGCCACTGATGTCTGGCGCCTTCCTAACCCTTCTAAGAGGGAATATTCATTTTTTAAGCTCCATCATAAAAGGTAGAGCGGGTGTCTGCTTCCCGACCACAAACTGGGAGCTGCTTCCAGAGGAGGGGAACCTGAACCTGATACCTGAAGGTTCTACCTCCCAGTCTACTTTTAGAACCTTCGGGAACCACAAGTAAACCTGCTGTCTGACAGACAAGTGTTCTGCTTGAAAATCTGGAACTATGAGCTCATAAAGATGTGATGGAAGTTGGTCATTAAGAGCTTATCTGTGAGAGGAAGAAGTTTAACTTCTATTCTGGATTTTATAGGCAGACAACAAAGAGAAACTAAAACTGGATAAACACAATCTCTGCTGCTGGTTCTCAGAACATAAGACCTAACAGAACTTAGTCATTCCTTTTTAAAAGGGAATATATTTTGTTGTGCACAACCCATCATGATTGGCCGTGTGTGAGCGCCAGCCAAACGCAGTGATCGTTTCTCTTGTCGCCAACTAAACATCCTTTGAAGCAGGAGGTCCTGCTGAAGAAGCTGGGGGCCAGGACGGATCATTCCAGGACCCTTCCAAGCGGAAGTCTGCTGGGACCGTCATCCAATCTGCCCGTCTCGTCGGTAGAGAGCCCCGGTTTGAGCTTTGGCAGCACTTGTTTCAGATGTTTCTGTAGCAACACTTGAAATGAAGATGTTTGGACAACGTGAAGTAAGTTTTAGGAGCTGGCGTGAGTTTCTGGACCACAGTGTCCGCCTGCACTCGTGTGTCCGAAGCTCAGTGTTTTCCTCAAACCACAGCCACCCATCATAACTTCCCCTGTCATAATTTCCCGTCATGTGAAAGGAAGGCAGATGAGAAAAAAGAGAAATTCATTCTAGGAAAAAGAGGAAGTGGCTTCAGCTTTTTGACAGACAGCTTCTCAGATCACTGAGCTGAAACGTCGACTCTCGGAGTGCACGGATCACAGCTGAGCTGCCCTCAGCGTCTGCAGCCATGCCTGCTGAAAGGTAAACCACAGTTCTTCTGTTTATCACTCTATCATGCCCTCTTCTTCTTCTCTTTCATGCCCTCTTCTTCTTCTCTTTCATGCTCTCTTCTTAATGATGAAAGTTCAGTTCATCGTTACGATCGATCATTAAATCAGCAGTTTTCTGGTATTTTGGGTTTGAAGCAGTGAAGCAGGTTCTTGTATGGATTTATATTTTTCCCATTGTGAGAAATTAAACATTTATTTGTTATTGCATATTGGCAATAAACAAAACTGTTTAGAAAAAGAAAACATATTAAGACAAAAATAAGCAAATTAATATGCAGTTGAAGTGGAGAAGAGTTTTCTAAGTGCAAAGCGAGTGATGTAGACGATGTGAGGGTTCTGGGTCTGACCCCCGCCCTGCCACAAACCCGTCTTCGGTCTGATCTTACGACTCTGAGGCTGCCTGAGCGGAGGGTGGAGATCAGGGATGTTCTGGGAGGCTCGTTGGGGGTGTTTTTGCCCTTCTGGGGAGGCATGTCCAGCCTCCCTGCTGGAAGTGGGAACCCCACGGTCCTCTGTCTGTGTGCAGCAGGAGAACCAAACAGAGCGGCCGTACTATATTACTAATTTTATTATTATTAACGATGGCACTATGATAAGAAGATATCTTGAGAACTGATTAGTGTAGATTAAAAATCCTGAACCAAAAACCATTCATTCCTGTAATTTCAGACTTTTACACCATTATTTTAACAAATCTAGAGGTAAAAATGTAGTAAAATTAACTTCTGAAGCTGTTTAACCAATTTTTATGAATTTAGGAATACTTCTTCTACTGACCATGCTGATGGAAGTGGTTTAAAGATCTTTGGTTAGACAAGGTTACGTGCCAATCAGATGTGGCTTAAACATGCTTTCATTTACTATCCAAAATGATTGAAATCGTCTTCTGACAATCAGAAAGACAGTAAGTTTGGATTACACGCCACACATACCAATATCTCACGAACCCATGAAGTCTTGAGTTATTGGCCAAAAATGAATGCAGTTGTCAAAAATAATCTAATTCCATAATTCCATAATTCCATCCATCCATCCGTCCGTCCATCCATCCATCCGTCCATCCGTCCGTCCGTCCATCTGTCCATCCATCCATCCATCCATCCGATCATACGGCCGTCCGTCCATCCATCCATCCATCCATCCATCCGTCCGTCCATCCATCCATCCATCCATCCATCCATCCGATCATACGTCCATCCGTCCGTCCGTCCATCCATCCATCCATCCATCCATCCATCCATCCATCCATCCATCCAATCATCCATCCATCCATCCATCCAATCATCCATCCATCCATCCAATCATACGTCCGTCCGATCATACGTCCATCCGTCCGTCCATCCATCCGATCATACGTCCGTCCGTCCGTCCGTCCATCCATCCGATCATACGTCCATCCGTCCGTCCATCCATCCATCCGATCATACGTCCGTCCGTCCATCCTTTCATCCGTCCGTCCATCCGTCCGTCCGTCCATCCGTCCATCCATCCGTCCGTCCGTCCGTCTATCTGTCCGTCCGTCCATCCATCCATCCATCCATCCATCCATCCGATCATACGGCCGTCCGTCCGTCCGTCCATCCATCCATCCATCCATCCATCCATCCATCCATCCGATCATATGTCCGTCCGTCCGTCTATCTGTCCGTCCGTCCGTCCATCCATCATCCATCCATCCATCCATCCATCCATCCATCCGATCATACGGCCGTCCGTCCGTCCATCCATCCATCCATCCATCCATCCATGCATCCATCCATCCATCCATCCATCCATCCATCCATCCATCCATCCATCCATCCGATCATACGTCCATCCGTCCGTCCGTCCATCCATCCGATCATACGTCCGTCCGTCCGTCCGTCCACTTCCTCCAGCTCCTGCAAATAATAATTTCTCAAGCATATATGGGTCTATCCCAGGGCTTCCTCCTGGATGGACATGCCAACAGATCCCCTCCCTAGGGAGCCATCCAGGAGACATCTAAACCAGATGCCCAAACCACCCAGTTGGCTCTTCTCAATACGGAGGAGCAATGACTCTGCTCCAAGTTTGTCTCAGATGAAGGAAGCTTCTTCTTCCAGTCTACAGTACTTCTCCCGGAAAGTCAAAGTCGGCGTCGAAGCCAGTCAACACTGGGCTCCTGCTACCTCAAATCTGCCTGCACCCAAATGATCAGCGCTTGTGGTTATATTCTACAACTGATTCTCTTTTTATTGTTATCGTTTATCTATATATTGGCTGATTTCTCTTCATTTTGGTTTCAGGACAAGTGGAGTTTTGTTCATTGGGACTGTTGTTATGGTGTCCCTCATGACAGCTGACTGCACAGATCCAGTGGAAAACGACAGCGGCTTTAAAATGTGCGTCACAGTGAGGCGAGGGATGCAGGACTTCTCCAACCAAAATCTGACAGATGTTCCCAAGAATCTCTCCAACGACACGCAGTATCTGGATCTTTCTCACAACTTCATCCGCAGACTGAGCGCAGCTCCGTTTTTTGGATTATCTCAGCTCTGTTACCTGAAGGTGACCCACTGTGGCCTGAGGGAGATTTCACCTGCTGTGTTTCATCACACACCAGCTCTCAAGGTTCTCAACATATCTTACAATGACTTATCCTTCATTCCAGAATTTCCACTGAAACAGCTGAAAATTCTTGATCTGGATAGCAATCTCTACAGCAGCTACCGGATACCAGAATCGTATCAGGATTTAAGGAGTCTGGATCTGCTGTCACTGGGTAGTACAGCTGCAAAGTCAGTCAACTACCATGATTTTGATCCACTCATGAATACTTCTCTGCAGCACCTGGTTTTGGGAGGAGGAGTTCAGTGGCAGAAGTACGACTCTGGTTCTCTGGTGAAGATTAAGCATCTCCAGAAACTTTCTCTTCGTGCATCTTTTTGTGAGAACTTCAGCATGTTTGAAAGCCTTCTCGTGGACCTGAATGAAACGGAAGTAAAATATCTAAGGTTCATCACTGTGTTCCCAGACAGGTGCGTTGTGACGGGCAACCCCTTCAAAAACCTGAGAACAATGCGGTTCTTAAGGAATCTCACCATAGAAAACACGTGGATAAACAGCTCGTTTATGGAGGTTTTACTGAAGAACGTGTGGCTGTCGTCGCTTTACAACCTCTCGTTTGTTAACATCACTTACAACGAAGATACACCAGATGGATTTCATTTTCTTACCATCAATCATACAATCAACCTCAACTCTGTTACCTTCAAGGGGATTCATCACTATCAGTACAGGTATCCCACTATTAACATGAGCTTTGAGGCCGTCTCCAACCTGACGTATCTGAAGTTTTCTGGGACTGGAATGAACATTTTACCCTGCAAAGTCCTATCCGCCCTTCCGTCCCTGAAAACTCTCGACCTGTCTGACAACCTTTTATCAGAAACAGGCTTCTGGTGGCCTCAGTGCTCATACACCTCTGCTTTTCCCAAACTGCAGAAGCTTTCACTAAGCAAGAACCGCTTCATCAGTCTCTCCTTCATCTCTCATAAAGTGCACCATATGAAGGCATTAAAATCCCTAGATCTCAGTTTCAACTTTATCTCCTTGGACGAGGACTGCTCTTGGCCCGTTCACGTGGTTGAACTCAACCTGGGAAACAACAACAACCTGGGCAACAACATCTTTAGATATCTGTCGCCTCACTTTCAGAAGATTGACTTGTCAAAGACGGGGATAACAGCCATAATGCAAGACCATCTGTCACACTTTCCACGCCTGACGCATCTCATCCTCAGCTCCAACAACATCCAGGTCCTCCCAGCAGATCTGAGCATCTCCACGCTGGTCAGTCTCCACATGGACCAGAATGCCCTCACGTCCATATCCAAGGAGGCGTTGACGGGGCTGCCCAGGCTTCAGAGCCTCAAAGCCGGAAACAATCCCTTTTTCTGCTCTTGTGACTCCTACTGGTTTGTTGCTGTTCTCAACAAATCTTTGCTTGAGGACTGGCCTTTAGATTACACATGCAACACGCCGCCGTCCTTTTCAGGCCTGCCGCTTTCAGAGTTCAAAACCAGCGAGCTGTCCTGTGAGATGTGGCTTCAGGCCGCCATTGCTTTGCCTGTGGTGATAGTCGTATCTGCAACACTGGGTCTAGTTTTCTATAAATGTGATGGAGTCTGGTACACAAAGATGCTATGGACCTGGATCCGAATGAAGAGGAGAGGCAGCAGGCGCTCCAACATGATGAAGAATGCCTCGTTCTCGCATCACGCGTTCATCTCGTACAGCCACAACGACTCCGGCTGGGTGGACGACCAGCTGGTCCCTTCTCTGGAAGGTGCCGGCTTTTCACTCTGTGTCCATGAACGAGACTTTGTCCCCGGTGAATGGATAATAGACAACATCATCAACTGTGTGGAGTCCAGCTACAAGACGCTGTTCGTGCTCTCCAAGCACTTTGTGCAGAGCGAGTGGTGCAACTATGAGCTGTTCTTTGCTCAGCACAGGGCCATCAGCGTCCAGCGGGACTCGTTGGTCTTCATATTGTTGGAGCCAATCCCAACAGACTCTCTTCCCAAGAGGTTCCTGAGACTCAGAAGTTTACTGAGGCAGCAGACGTACCTGGAGTGGCCAAGGGACGAACAGAAGCAGCGGGTCTTCTGGGCCAGTCTGAAGTCCATGCTGCACATGGCGGACAAATCGGTTCTTAAGGATGTGGCAGAAGAGATCTCAGATTTGCTGCCTCTGGTTACCAACCAGGTGTGACAATGTCAAAGACAACAGTTTGGCAGGTTTGAGCCAAAGTACAAAGAACAGACTCAGTCTGTGTGTAATCTGAGGCCGGTCTTGGTCGGTTCTTCCTGTTCTTCCTGTTCCATCTGGTCCTGCTGGGACATCAAAATGAACTTTCACGTAGCAGTTACAGCCACCACTAAGTCAAACCTTCCTTTTTATTCCTACAGATGTCGTTTTCCAGCAGTTAGACATCTCAGAAGATTTGTGTTGGTATTTGCATTGAGACTAGTTTTAATTTAAATAATCATTTCTGTGATTCATGTTGTACATCTTTAATTTGTGTGATCTCGCTGGGTATCTCTTCAAACATCCTAAAGGCCTGAAATGTTTCATGTTTTTTATTCGACTGTTTTCACACTCTGTACCAGTCTTTTATAATCTGTTACTGTAAAGAGAAACTGAGCTAGAAGTCAGGACTGTGTTCCTCTCCTCACCTGTGGTCACCAGCTGCAGGTAGTGAGGAACCAATGAGATGGAGGAGAAGTTCAGTCACATAGGAGAGTCGCTGCTCCTCCACACTGAGAGGAAGACAGCTGACGTGGTTCAGGTACCTGGTGAGGATCCCTCCTGGACCTCCTGCGACTGATAGATGTTGTGTGTTTGGTTCACTAGGGAACAAATGGGAAAAAATGATTGATGAAAAAGTGCTAAATGTTTACAATACATAAGAAAAATATGTGTGAATGCAGTTTGTAATTAAAATAAAAAATGGAAACCTTAATGTTTCAAGAGTATCAAATATCTGAAGCATGTCTGAAGTACTGTCTACACCTGTTTAGATAGTGGTCTCCGTAGTCCACCAACTAACCAGGTACCAGTCTGATGGACAGAAAACTCTCAGGTCTCCAGGTAACAGATACTTATACTGATGGATCTGGTCTTTGGTTCCTTTGACGGTGTGTCTGTGTCTCTTCTCTCTACTTCCTGTTCTACCTGCTGGTCTTCAGCAGGAGGGTCCCCCCTCATGATCCAGGTCCTGATCCAGGTTTCTTCCCCTGTATGATCCAGGTCCTGGTCCAGGTTTCTTCCCCCTTATGATCCAGGTCCTGATCCAGGTTTCTTCCCCCTTATGATCCAGGTCCTGGTCCAGGTTTCTTCCCCCTTATGATCCAGGTCCTGGTCCAGGTTTCTTCCCCCTTATGATCCAGGTCCAGGTCCTGGTCCAGGTTTCTTCCCCCTTATGATCCAGGTCCTGGTCCAGGTTTCTTCCCCCTTATGATCCAGGTCCTGATCCAGGTTTCTTCCCCCTCATGATCCAGGTCCTGGTCCAGGTTTCTTCCCCCTTATGATCCAGGTCCTGGTCCAGGTTTCTTCCCCCTTATGATCCAGGTCCTGATCCAGGTTTCTTCCCCCTCATGATCCAGGTCCTGGTCCAGGTTTCTTCCCCCTCATGATCCAGGTCCTGATCCAGGTTTCTTCCCCCTTATGATCCAGGTCCTGGTCCAGGTTTCTTCCCTCTTACAGGGGAGTTTTTACCTGCTGTTGTTTATGTAATAATTGATCGGGGTCGTGTTCTGGTCTCTGGAGAGATCCTAGAGACAACTTGTGTTGTAATACATGATATATAAATAAAACTGAATTGAATTAAAAATTGATTTATTGAATAGCATTTTTAAGACTTAAAAATAATCATTAGTTCCCCGTGCCTGTGTTTGGTCAGATCTTTAAATTTAAGAAAATGTCCCCATCTACTGTCTGAAAGTTGAAGCTACAAGTGATTCCCAAAGATCATCCGAATTCACAGCTGCACATTTCAGTCCGTCCCTGTAGCTGCTAATCAAAGGAAACTCAAGAATATCAGGAAATCAAGAAAGAAAATCAAGAATAAATCATCAGCAGGTGTGCAGACGTCTGCTGGTCTGCAGTGTTCAGGTGTGTGTTAACACAATGCCAAGAAGGAAAGAAGACAGCACAATCTCTGTCCAGTCTGGGAGGGCTTCTAAATCCACCTGACAAACTTTCCAGGAGCGTACATCCATGCACATTTAGCTCAGTAATAGTGGAAACATCTCAGCCTCTACAGGCCTCAGTTGGCAAGTTCAAATTTTAAAGTAATAACTGTACAGATAGAGAAACGCTGAACAGGTATGGCTTTTTTTCCCAGGAAAACCCCTGCTTTTAAAAAAGAACATGGTATGACAGCGCCTCCTGGAGAGCTGCATCGGAACAAGCCAGGAGACGTTTGGATTAGGACACTAAACTCCATGGTCATGATGCACAGTTCAACAGTTAACAAAAACCAAATGCAGCGTTCATAGCCACTGTCCAGAACAGCGGCGGAGTGGTGATGGTTTGGTGTTGCTCTGCTGCCACGGGACCTGGACACTTTACAGTCTTTGAGCAGATCACGAACTCCTCTGTAGAACTAGAGGCAAATGTGAGGACATCTGTGAGGCCATCAGAGGAGCTGAAAAATAAAAGAATGGAACAACCTCGTTGAATCCAGACCTGCACCTGACAGAAATGCTGTGGATCAAGAGGTCAAAAACCAGCTGTCAGGAAACTGGATGTGGGAAGAGAACTGGACTGGAGAAGCCTTGGTCCTCACATCATCTGTCACATCAGCTCCATGATGGGAACCAGTCTTTATTGACTGAGCTGGTGGACCACTAAAGTCTTTTTGTCACATTGACACGAAAGAACCTGTATAAAATAACAGAATCGGTCCCCAGCCACGTGAAGAGTCCCTTCATGCTGTCGTACAAGAAAAGCGGGACTAAAAACCTGGTTTATCACTGAGACTGTTAATGCTGTAAATGCGTCTGTAAAACCGTCCAGCAGGCTGCGTTGTCAGTGCCACAAAAGTCAAGTAGGATGTCATATTAAACACACGAGGATGTGAAGCTGGAGATGTTCTGATGTCTCGCTTGTTAACTCACTGATCCAGAAGTCTGCTGGTTCAGATGCAGTTTTGTGAGCCTCAGTCATGTTTCCCAGTATCTGGACAGAAGAGGTTTGCTCCTGGAAACTCTTCCAAACAAACTGTCCTGCTTCAGTTTCCTTACAATCGTGAATGTACAGCTGAACTTAAATCATATCCAAGCAGTAAGGGGGTACTTAGCATTGTCCACATTTTCTTTCTTGTTTTTGTCTTCATTTGTGTGAAAAATAAATAAATAATGGTACACCAAGAAAACTTTTAAGTTGTTGTTCACCCAAGATCGTATTTGACTGAGATGCAGTATGATCACATGATTTTTATGTTTTTGCATAAAAAAAACCCCCAAAAAAACCAAAACAGGATTAAAAAAGGGGGTACAAACTTCTGCACATGACCTAATAAGAGACCTCCACCCTTTACTTGGGGTGGTCTGTTGTGCATTTGAGGATGTTCTTGTTATTGTCTGTATTTTCAAGTGTAAACCTAAAAGGTAAATCTAAACCGTGGGAGTCTTGTAGCGTTGGTATGTTCAGTGGGTTTTATCTCTGTGCTGATTTTCATGAAGGCAAAGGTTCTGCCTGTATTCTGGTATGATGCTGTTTTGATGTCAAACAGGGAGTTTCTGGTGTCAATCATTCTTCTGAACATATACTGAATATATGGGGACTGTTCTGGAACCTCTGGAGATGATGGTGCGAAGGAGGATGCTTCATAAAATGAAGATTATGAACAACTATGATCATCCTCTTCACAACACAGTGATCCACCAACACAGTGTCGTCAGTGGGAGACTTCCTCAGACCTGCTGCAACACAAACTGCTGCAGGAGCTCCTGTAGAGGTCTGCAGGAGCTCCTGCAGCAGATCCTTCAGACCTCTACAGGAGCTCCTGCAGACCTCTACAGGAGATCCTTCAGACATCTACAGGAGATCCTGCAGACCTCTACAGGAGATCCTTCAGACCTCTGCAGGAGATCCTTCAGACCTCTACAGGAGCTCCTGCAGACCTCTACAGAAGATCCTGCAGACCTCTACAGAAGATCCTGCAGACCTCTACAGGAGATCCTGCAGACCTCTGCAGGAGCTCCTGCAGCAGATCCTTCAGACCTCTACAGGAGATCCTTCAGACCTCTACAGGAGCTCCTGAAGACCTCTGCAGGAGATCCTTCAGACCTCTACAGGAGATCCTTCAGACCTCTGCAGGAGATCCTTCAGACCTCTACAGGAGATCCTTCAGACCTCTGCAGGAGATCCTTCAGAACGCTACAGAGACTCCCTCAGACCTTTTCATGTGATCCTTTAGACCTCTACAAGAGATCCTTCCGACTGCTGCAGGAGACCTAAAATCTTGTTCAGTTTATACATGCAGCCCTTGGGAAGTTTTATCCGGAACCACTGCAATTATTTTCATTGTTATGCTGATGATACGCAGCTGTATCTGTCTATGAAGATGAAACAGAACCATCAGACAAACTTCAGGTGTCTTCAGGACATCAAGAACTGGATGTCCACTAACTTTTTGCTCCTAAATTCTGATAAAACAGAGGTTGTTGTTTGTGGTCCAAACGCCTCAGGAAGGGATTAGATGGTGTTGCGATGGCCTCCAGTAAAACTGTGAGAAACCTTGGAGTTATTTAGATCAGGATTTGTCATTTAAACAGCAGATTAATCAGGTTTGTAAAACTGCGTTTTTCCACCTCCGTAATATCTCAAAGATCAGGAGCATCGTCTCCCAGAGTGATGCTGGAAAACTAATTCATGCGTTCGTATCTTCTAGACTAGATTACTGTAACGTGTTGTTGGCTGGATGTCCAAGTAATTCTCTGAAGATCCTCCAGATGATCCAAAATGCAGCAGCGCGAGTGCTGACAGGAACCAACAAGAGAGACCACGTCTGTCCAGTTTTAGCTTCCCTCCATCGGCTCCCCGGAAAACTCAGAATCCAATTCAACATTTTATTACTTGTGTATAAAGTCCTAAACGTCCAAACTCCTGGTTTTCTCCAAGACCTGGTTGTTCCCTCTTATAGAGGGGTGTTTACCTGCCAGTGTTTATGTAATGATTGGGTCATGTTCCGGGTCTCTGGAAACCTTGTGTTGTCATAGACACTATTGAATTGGACTGAGGTCCTTCAGACATCTACAATGACTGAGACTGAAATGTTTTAGTAAACAGTATTTATATTATGGGTGTAATGCTGTCTGTATTGTAGTTTGTATAGTTTTTATTATTTTAGAGCGTTTATCACATGGAAACCATTTACCCAGTCCACGGCAGGTTTCAGCGATGCTGCAGAGTCACTAGATGGCAGCGTTGCAGGATCAAACGAAATCCTCCAGGACATTAGTAGATGCATGTTGGTCCTTGTATCTCTCTACCTTTAATTTAGATGGAGATAGATGGAGGATGGTGGAGAGAAACTAACAGGTCAAAGTGGATGTGGACTGTTAAAATATGTAGATTAATAAAGAGTAAAGGACTGCTGCTGCCGCCAGCTGCTCCGTCTGAACCAGGCTGAGGACTGATGGATGCAGTAGGGCCTGCAGAGCCTGTAGCAACATCTGAAGAAGGAGAAATCACATCAGAACAACTGTAGGGACCCACTTCACTTGGTGACAGCAGTCTAGTTAGTTAGTTAGTGGCTCTAATATGAAATCAAACCCAACTTTTCCATGGAAATAACACAACCAACAGTGTCTATTAGATTTTATTTGGTTCCAAATAAACTCATCTCCTCTTCTCCCCGTCTCCTCGTCTCCCCGCCTCCCCGCCTCCCCGTCTCCCCGTCTCTTCGTCTCCCGGTCTCCCCGTCTCCTCGTCTCCTCATTGTCTCCCCATCTCTTCGTCTCCCGTCTCCCCATCTCCTCATCTCCCCGTCTCCCCGTCTCTTCGTCTCCTCGTCTCCTCATCTCCTCATCTCCCCGTCTCCCCGTCTCTTCGTCTCCTCATCTCCTCATCTCCTCATCTCCCCGTCTCCCCGTCTCTTCGTCTCCCCATCTCTTCGTCTCCCCGTCTCCACGTCTCCTAGTCTCCTCATTGTCTCCCCGTCTCTTCGTCTCCTCGTGTCCCAGTCTCTTCGTCTCCCCGTCTCTTCGTCTCCCCGTCTCTTCGTCTCCTCGTCTCTTCGTCTCCTCGTGTCCCCGTCTCTTCGTCTCCCCGTCTCCTAGTCTCCTCATTGTCTTCCCGTCTCTTCGTCTCCCCGTCTCTTCGTCTCCTCGTGTCCCAGTCTCTTCGTCTCCCCGTCTCTTCGTCTCCCCGTCTCTTCGTCTCCTCGTCTCTTCGTCTCCTCGTGTCCCCGTCTCTTCGTCTCCCCGTCTCCACGTCTCCCCGTCTCCCCGTCTCTTCGTCTCCACGTCTCCTAGTCTCCTCATTGTCTTCCCGTCTCTTCGTCTCCCCATCTCTTCGTCTCCTCGTCTCTTCGTCTCCTCGTGTCCCCGTCTCTTCGTCTCCCCGTCTCCACGTCTCCCCGTCTCTTCGTCTCCCCGTCTCCTAGTCTCCTCATTGTCTTCCCGTCTCTTCGTCTCCCCGTCTCCCCGTCTCCCCGTCTCCTTGTCTCCTCATTGTCTCCCCGTCTCTTCCTCTCCCCGTCTCCTCGTCTCCCCATCTCCTCATCTCCCCATCTCCCCGTCTCTTCGTCTCCCCGTCTCCCCGTCTCCCCGTCTCCCCGTCTCCCCGTCTCCCCGTCTCTTCGTCTCCCTGTCTCCTCGTCTCCTCATTGTCTCCCCGTCTCTTCGTCTCCCCGTCTCCTCGTCTCCCCATCTCCTCATCTCCCTGTCTCCCCGTCTCCCCGTCTCTTCGTCTCCCGGTCTCCTCGTCTCCTCATTGTCTCCCCATCTCTTCGTCTCCCGTCTCCCCATCTCCTCATCTCCCCGTCTCCCCGTCTCTTCGTCTCCTCGTCTCCTCATCTCCTCATCTCCCCGTCTCCCCGTCTCTTCGTCTCCTCATCTCCTCATCTCCCCGTCTCCCCGTCTCTTCGTCTCCCCATCTCTTCGTCTCCCCGTCTCCATGTCTCCTAGTCTCCTCATTGTCTCCCCGTCTCTTCGTCTCCTCGTGTCCCAGTCTCTTCGTCTCCCCGTCTCTTCGTCTCCCCGTCTCCACGTCTCCTAGTCTCCTCATTGTCTTCCCGTCTCTTCGTCTCCCCATCTCTTCGTCTCCTCGTCTCTTCGTCTCCTCGTGTCCCCGTCTCTTCGTCTCCCCGTCTCTTCGTCTCCTCGTGTCCCAGTCTCTTCGTCTCCCCGTCTCTTCGTCTCCCCGTCTCCACGTCTCCTAGTCTCCTCATTGTCTTCCCGTCTCTTCGTCTCCCCGTCTCCCCGTCTCTTCGTCTCCCCGTCTCCTCGTTGTCTCCTCGTCTCTTCGTCTCCCCGTCTCCTCGTCTCCCCATCTCCTTATCACCCCGTCTCTTTGTCTCCCCGTCTCTTTGTCTCCCCGTCTCCTCGTTGTCTCCCCGTCTCTTTGTCTCCCCGTCTCCTCGTATCCCTATCTCCTCATCTCCCCGTCTCCCCGTCTCTTCGTCTCCCCGTCCCCCCGTCTCCTCGTCTCCTCGTTGTCTTCCTGTCTCTTCGTCTCCCCATATCCTCATTGTCTCCCCATCTCTTCGTCTCCCCGTCTCCTCGTCTCCCCATCTCCTCATCACCCCGTCTCTTCGTCTCCCCGTCTCTTCGTCTCCCCGTCTCCTCGTCTCCTCGTTGTCTTCCCGTCTCTTCGTCTCCCCGTCTCCCCGTCTCCCCGTCTCCCCGTCTCCTCGTTGTCTCCCCATCTCCTCGTCTCCTCGTCTCCTCGTCTCCTCGTCTCCCCGTCTCCTCGTCTCCTGGTTGTCTCCCCGTCTCCCCGTCTCCCCGTCTCCCCGTCTCCTCGTTGTCTCCCCATCTCCCCGTCTCCCCGTCTCCTCGTCTCCTCGTCTCCTCGTCTCCTCGTCTCCTCGTCTCCTCGTCTCCTCGTCTCCTCATTGTCTCCCCGTCTTTTCGTCTCCCCGTCTCCTCGTCTCCCCGTCTCCCCGTCTCCCCGTCTCCCCGTCTCCCCGTCTCTTCGTCTCCTCGTCTCCCCGTCTCCCCGTCTCCCCGTCTCCCCGTCTCCCCGTCTCCTCGTCTCCTCGTCTCTTTGTCTCCCCGTCTCCTCGTCTCCCCGTCTCTTCGTCTCTTCGTCTCCTCATCTCCCCGTCTCCTCGTCCCCCCCTCTCCCCGTCTCCCCGTCTCCTCGTCTTCCCGTCTCCCCGTCTCCTCGTCTCCTCATTGTGTCCCCGTCTTTTCGTCTCCCCGTCTCCTCGTGTCCCCGTCTCCCCGTCTCCTCGTGTCCCCGAACGGATGGATGGTCACATCTGGCAAGGCTTCCTGCACCCAGGACCTCTCTACAATACTTGTCCAACAGCACTTGAAGCCTCCGTCCACTGAGGCGGCAGGTCACCAACACCGACCACTGATCGGTTGTTCGTCCCTCTCCGGTACTGGACCGACACTGGCTGAAGTCATCAGTCTGACATGTGGAGTTTTAGTATCCCTGCGGATGAAAGAGCCTTTTCCACTGATCCCCTGGTGGAGTAAATGAAGGAACAGGCCCTGAAGCAGCTTGCTGTCGTACTGGATCCCAGTACTTGTCTGAACGAGCCCTAGCACCAAGAGAAAACATTTAAAGAATCATGAAAATGATAAAACAGAAAGAAAGATCCAGGACGGCTGGGCAGACCTAGTCCTCCATCAGACCACAATGAGACAACGTTTCTCTCCACCTCCAGTAGCTGGTCTCCTCACTTCCAGACGTCTATGGACTGAAGAAGCCTGAAGAAGACATCACCTTGTCCCAGCGCTTTCGGTACTGAGGTTGTGGTTCAGACGACTAAGACGGATGAGCTTTTAAGGAATATGTTAGAAAAAGATACTGGATACGCAAATTCTTCTGAGTGTCGTTTCATTGTAAAGTCGATCCTGCGTTTGCATCACTTCTCTCCTGACTCCACGCCATCCCTCCCGCCGTCTGCAGGAAAACCCGACCCCACAGGCTTCCGTGTTCTCCCTCTAAAAATAGACCTTGGTCTCAGGGGATTTCCTGGTTAAATACACGCACAGTAAAAATAAACACAAAAACAGTGGATGCTGCTGTTGGTGTTGAAGGAGATTAAATAATACATCAGAATATTTACAAAATCCTCAGAGCAGGGTCAAGCTCTTACACCTGAACCCAACAGGCATCGCAAACTGCAACAGTCACCCAAATGGAGATGAACAAGGTTCTCTTCCATTTCTGACTGCTGAGACAAAGACTGAACTTACTATCAACTCCTTTAATCCCACAATGTTTTGTGTAAAATACATAATACATAATAGATATTATTTTATCCAAGCGGGTCTTAAAGGAGACAAATACAACCTTTCACAAGTGGAAAACCTTCAGATGTTCTCCAAGATCAGACGGCACAATGCTCAGAGAAATGCAAAAAGACCAAAACAATCCAAGAGCTACTTCACAGATCCTTCAGGTCTCAGTGAACATGTTAGATGTTCAAGTCCATGACAGAACAATCAGAACACCGAACCAGGACGGTTTGTCTGGAACAGTTTCCAGGAGAAGACCTCTTCTGTCTAAGAAGAACATGGAAGGACGATTGAAGTCCACAAACCTGCATCTGAACAAACCAGCAGACTTCTGGAACAACATCGTCTGGACAGATGAGACCAATGTGGAGATGTTTGGTCTTCATATCCAGAACCATGTTTGGAGAAAACCAGCAGAAACACCTCAGACCCACTGTCAAGCACGGTGGTGGAGGGATGGTGGTCTGGACCTGGACACCCATCAGTCACTGAGTGGACCATGAACTCCTCCGTAGACCAGAGTCTTCAGGAGACACATGATCCCAATGATCCCAGGATGATCCCAAACACGGCCGTCTGTGACGGACTGGTTTGAGCCACGCCCGTCTGTCACCACCTCCCAACGAGGACCAGAGGTGTAACAGCAGTGGAACCAAGTCTTGCACCATTCTGCGTCCGTTCAAAGAGGACCAGAACAAAAGAGGCAGAAACATTAACTGTATAAAAAGAATTGGACACACCCCCTGTGATGTCACCCACAGGTTGGCAAAGAGGTAGTGAAGCCGCCGAACCTCGATTCATCCAAAATGGTTAAAAGCCCAGAACGAGCAGGAGGTCGGCTGCAGCAGGCTCACCAGCCTTCAGCCGTCCAGGGTTTGATCCCGTCGTGTTTCCGCTGCACCAGACACGCTGTGAAGCGCTTCACAGCGTGTCTGGTGCAGCGGCCGAGTCAACGCCTCACCGCCGCGACTTCATCGACTCTGAAACTCGGAACATTAATTCCATAGGTTTGTATGTTTTAAAGTTGGCATTTCTGTTTTTGCTCACAAATGTGCACATTTATGGAGTCAGGAAGTCCGTTTTCCCGTATATTGTCTCCTTTCTCAGTGGTTTTCCTCAAACATACGCCGCTGTCATTTAGGTCACTCAACTTGAGTTTGAACTTCCAGTTTCTTCTGAACGTAGAACACACCAATGCTTGGCCGAGGATCTGCAGGATTCCAGCTCACTCAGAGTTTAGGTGTACAGATTGAAATGCCCCCAAACTGTGTCTGCAAATACGATTTAAACGATCATGAGATGGTGATTAATCCCGCGGGTCATGTTCATCGTGGATGCTCCACGTGGCCTGCAGATGACGTTACTGAACATCAACTGAAGACCAAAGGCATACGTTCATCCAACTGCAGGATAAAAGATCCCGTGTGTTACTGGAGGAACACTGAGACACCTACAACTGCCAGTTGGACCACATCCGTGTGTGTCAGCGGAGGATTTTTAATTTGGATGCCTGTGTATCCTCTTTGAATGGAAACCTTCAAACAGCATGAATGAAAGGCATGGAAACCTCTGCAGGAGGCAGATGCAGGCCAGAAGAAGACCCAGAAGAAGAAAGGACGGTCTTGCAAACAGGCCGTCCATCCGTGTCTCTGAGGAGGAAACGCGCTGCAGCCGCTTGTGACTGTGATTGACAGTTGGAGACCATAGATGACCTCAAACAGAAGGCCCGAACATCACCACAACAGACCGGTTCAGAGGCCACATTACTGCTGCCCCCTCACTGATCCGTCCATCTGCGCCTGGAACTGAGGAGCCCGGACTGTAGGCAGACCAGTTCAGCACCTGGACTGTAGGCAGACCAGTTCAGCATCTGGACTGTAGGCAGACCGGTTCAGCACCTGGACTGTAGGCAGACAAGTTCAGATACTGGACTGTAGGCAGACAAGTTCAGCATCTGGACTGTAGGCAGACCAGTTCAGATCCTGGACTGTAGGCAGACCAGTTCAGCACCTCGACTGTAGGCAGACCAGTTCAGATACTGGACTGTAGGCAGACCAGTTCAGCATCTGGACTGTAGGCAGACAAGTTCAGCACCTAGACTGTAGGCAGACCGGTTCAGATCCTGGACTGTAGTCAGACCAGTTTAGATCCTGGACTGTAGGCAGACCAGTTCAGCATCTGGACTGTAGGCAGACAAGTTCAGATACTGGACTGTAGGCAGACCAGTTCAGCATCTGGACTGTAGGCATACCAGTTCAGCACCTGGACTGTGGGCAAACCGGTTCCGACCCTGGACTGTAGGCACACCAGTTCAGCAGCTGGACTGTAGGCAGACTGGTTCCGACCCTGGACTGTAGGCACACCAGTTCAGCAGCTGGACTGTAGGCAGCTCAGTTCAGATCCTGGACTGTAGGCAGACCAGTTCAGATCCTGGACTGTAGGCACACCAGTTCAGCACCTGGAATGTAGGCAGACCGGTTCCGACCGTGGACTGTAGGCACACCAGTTCAGCAGCTGGACTGTAGGCAGACCAGTTCAGATCCTGGACTGTAGGCAGACCAGTTTAGATCCTGGACTGTAGGCAGACCAGTTCAGATCCTGGACTGACCAGTTTTTGCTAGAAGGTGCAAGACCTTCCCTGAAAAAGAACCCGTCTCCACGGGAACATATGTTGGTCTAAATACTTCTCCATACCAACACACATGCTCCACCGTGTTTGTTGCGGTCTGCTGTGGATCATGAGATGTTCCTTTCCTTCCTCAAATATTTTCTGATAAGGTCTAATCTGTCGTTCCTCTTCTGGAAAGTTCCCAGTGGTTTGTATCTTGTTGTAACTCTGTATTTACATCCATGAAGGTGTGTCTTGGTGGTAGATGTTTACAATGATACATCTTCCTTCTCCAGAGTATTCCTGACTCATATGGAAGTTGTGGAAGTTTTCCTCACAGAGGACAGGATTCTGGGATCATACGCTTTAGCTGTCTGCTGTGAGCTTCCACAACATTTGATGTTGTTGAGTTATCAGAGCTTTCTTTCTTTTTAAGAATAAACCAACCTGTTGATTTGGCCACTTCTCCACTTTTTTGTTGCCTCTCTTATAGATTGACGTGGTTTTTTTGAGTCTCACGATGACCTCCTTTACTGGCGTTGAGATCTACTTGGACTTCCTACTGGAAGTCGTGTCAAGCTGTAACAGGATCGTTTTCTTTGGTCTTTCAGTTGTCATGTCTCCATTTACGGAGATGAAGCCTCCAGAAAACTACCACTTTGTACCACCTAGTGGCCGTATTGCACATGTTTCACTGTTTTCCAACCAAAATTAAAAATAATAATAAGAATGGCGTCAAAGAAGAAGAAATAAATACCTTCAAATCCGTCAGCCTGGTCCCGGGCTCACAGAGATTTCTCCGGATTCTCAGAATGTTTTATTATATGTCCAGATGTTGGGACATGAACAGTCTTTGTATTTTTATAGTGAGGACAGTTTTTCTGTTTCTGTTTCTGTTTTAGAGGCAGTTTTTCCAGTAGTTATCTCTCTTTTATTGATCGTTTATATGCTCCTTTTCTCTCTTTAAAGCCTCATTGCCAAGTTTTTCTTGCCCATTGAACTTATTTGAAACATGTAGCTGCCATCAAATTAAAAAGAAATCCATATTTTTAATAAACTCGTAAACTGTCTCATTTTTAACATCTGATATGTTACTATGTTGTATTGGGAATAAAATACAGGTTAACGAGATCTGACAGTGGCTGTTTTCCGCTTTTTCCGTTTTCCGTTCCAGCCGTACTGGGATCGCGGTCGTTTAAGAGTTTGTTTTTATGTCCTCTGTATTGATTTTAGTGGTCATTTCCTCATCCATCCATTGTTGTGTTTGATATTCATGATTCCTCTCTCTGGCTGCAGATGATTGGTCCGTGAAGAGGCCCGCTCCGTGGCAGCTGCCGTCATCCCCTCAGACGCGCTGGGGCTGCTGACTCCTTCTGGTTTCCCTCCTCTGACGGGCTGCAGGCTGCATGTGGACACATCAGGTAAATTATATTTTTCTTTCTCTGTTTAAGAGGATCAACTGAGCCGATGGTGATTGTGTTTTAGTTAGATTTGTTTTTAATGATTCATCTATGATGTATTTTGCAGCTTCTATTGCCTTCTTCTTTTTTACGGCTGTGACTCTGCCGTGTGTGTGTGTTGTTTTGAATGAAATAGCCGTTTTTGCGGGCTGATGTGTTCTGTCCATGTCGGTTTCAGACAGATGGATGCTGAGATGAGATAGCGTCCTGTGCGTCTCCGCCGCGCCGCTGCAGCAGGAAAAGACGTGGGCACTCTGCATCCCAAACGCCTCACGGTCGGATTTACATTTCATTCCGTCCTTTTGAAGGATTCTGTTTGTCCCTGGACATATTTTGCCGGTGGGTGGTGATGCTCTCCAGAGGTGATGTGAGCTGAAGGAGCGGGGGCCGCAGAGGAGCTGTCCGTCTGTCGAGGTGCTGGCGCGGCTGTGACAGCAGCGATGGCCGCCGGGAAGCTGCTGCTCTACGCCGGGCTCTGTCTGTCTCTTTCCGCCCTGGCCATGCTGGCTGTGGCCATGTGCTCCGACCACTGGTACGAGACCGACGCCAGGAGGTACAGGGAGCGCTGCCGGAGCTTCTCCAGCCGCCGCAACCTCTACATCCCCAACATCAGCCTGCCGCTGCAGGCCAGCCGCGGCAGCGCGCCCCGCTGGGGCGACAAGCTGCCGCTGGCCCGGAACCGGCGGCAGCTGTTCGCCATGAGCGCCGCGGACGAATGCAGCAGGCAGTACAACTCCACCAACATGGGGCTCTGGAGGAAATGCCACCGACTAGGCTTCGACCAGGAGATGGAAGACTTCATTCGTAAAGGTAAGCATGAAAAAAGCGTGAAAAGTTGGGCATTTGTTATCGATAATGACCGGTTACCGGACGAAAAGGGCGGACAAGGGCACGGAGCGTCATGGTGTGTGACCGTGGATGGACGTGACGCCCAGACGGGGTGTTTGATGGACTGGACTGGCTGTGGCAGCAGACTGCGTGTTGTCATCCTGCTGTGGAGATGAGGGCGCATATAAATGATGAGTAAGAGCGCGTGAGAGTCCGAACCAGCAACTGAAAGTAATGACATAATCATTTTAGCATGAATGGGAACAGGGCCGATTACAGCTTTCTGGGGGCTGAGGGCAAGATTCGGAATGGGGGCCCCTGTATTCTGCACCTCCGGTGTGGTGGTGGAAATTAAACTCTTAAGAGGATTTGTGGCTCTGCATTAATCTCTTAAACTATGGCTATGTTCAGATTAGTCCAAAACATATATGTGTATGTGTATATAGAGAGATAAAAGCGAGACGTGTCCAATCAGAATCTGAAATTCAGACTGGGCATTTACATTGGAAATTTCTTGTGTCCAGATCTCTTATCCACATGGTTGCTATGGTAACGTACATACATGGATCCGGTGTAAACAAACCAAAGTGGAGGGTTTCAGATAACCAGATACAAAGGAAGCTGCTACGTGCTGCTTTATTTCTGCACCCGTCCTCTGATTGTTGTCATCGTTGGGTTGACTTTCTGCCACGTCAAAACCACAGGTGAAAATAGAGCGGACGAAGCTCTGAACCCATCCTTCAGTCACTGTGGGTGATTGGTTCAAAGATCTGCCTAATCGGCCCTATGCAGCTGCGTGTCTGCACACAGCAGGTTTGTGTTAGGGCTGGTCAGGGTATTCACTCCTTCAGGAAACAACTGCACACGGTTCTGGAGGACCTCTGGTCCGTTCTTCAGGTCATTCAGGTTTTTGGACCTTCACTTCTACACAGCTCCCTGAAGGTCCCACCACAGCACCTCAACCAGGTTTAGGTCTGGACTTTGACCAGGTCATTCCCGAACCTTGAATCTTCTTTTTTCATCGTTCTGGTGTAGATCTGCTGCTGTGTTTGGGATCGTTTCCTGTCACATGACCCGGTTTCAGCCAGTCTTTTGCTGTCAGACAGGTGTCCTCACATTTGTCCCAGTGAGGCTTGTAGGCTCTGAGATGCACCTCTGGTTTTGTTGTATTTCTCTGAGCTTTTCACGCTCTGACAAACTTGCTGTGATGTCCTCTCCTGGGAAGATTGACATCTGTTTTGAATGTTTTCCACTGTAGAAGGTTGAACTCCAACCTCCAAAAATTGCTTCCCTAAAATCATTGCTAATGTCTTTCCCTCTTGGCATTATGTTAACTCACATGAATGCTCCAGACCAAAGCATCTGCTTTTCCAGAGGTCTGCACACCTGCTGATGATCAGTTCATCAGTGGTGATGAGTAGCAGCACCTGGCTGCAACTTACCCCCTTACATCCTGAGGAGGCAGTATGGGGGTACTTGGTATTGCACACATTATGTTTTTATTTTTTTTATTATGATTATTATTTTGGTTAATTTTTGTCAAACAACTAACGGCAGGGTGAATCTTGCTGTTTTTCTGAGGTCTGTATGAGAGAGAGTCAGGAGAGGCTGAATCCTGCCTGTATGTTTTACGTCATTAAATGTGTTTCAGAGCGAACTCTTAAGTGCTTCACATGCTGGGTGTGTGTGAGATGGTGAGGATGAGGTTTCTGATGGATGTTATTGGTCTGAGTCCAAGAGAGGGAGAGCATTTGCATGTGTGTGTGTTTGTGAGCTGCAGCTGTGCTTCCTTTGAGGACGCCTCGTTGGCTTTGATTGCCCACCATCTGCAGTAATGTGCAGCCCACAGTCAGCGAGCTTAGTGATCAGATGAATGCCTCCATACAGGGATCTGATCTCAGCTTCATCAGCATGGAAAACTACTCTGTGGTTGGTCATCATCTGAACACAACGTTACACTGATGCAGCAATACCAGGAGAGCGGTGGAGATGAACACTTTTATCTATCTCTATCAGCTCTGAGCTTACATTATCAAGGTCCTATAGCAACACGTACAGCTCATAATCCAGCAGCCACCAACAACCACCAACAATCTGATCCCTCAGACAACACTGCATCAAGAACCATCATTCATCAACAGCAGGTAGAACCAAATGGACAAGAGTTACCTTGGAAACCTTTATCAATGAATACAACGATGGGATACATTCACTGATAAAATTTAAAACTTTGCTGTGCAAAAAAGAAGCCTGAAGTTAATCTTGTCCTGAGGAGACATCTCTGGACTCAGAGTCATATAGGATGGACCATCACCATGGAAACATGGATTGTACTAACTGAAGAGTACCACAAGGCTCTGTATGAGGACCTTTGCTTTCATTCAATTGCTCCCACTCAACGCTGTTTTGTTAACTGATATAAATGTTTTGTTTTATTTGTTTTGTCTAATTTACATTCAGATCTTTCTTGAAGGAAATGGGCTTCAGACAAAAGAGGACAATGATGCTCTGGGGTCATCACGCTTAGTAATGAACACATCACAAAGACATGACGGAGGAACAGGAGGTTGTGGGTTCTGGGCCGGCCGGCCTGCACCTGACCTGTCCACACAGAGAATTATGGGGAATTTGTAAACAAACAAAATTGAAACAAAACTGGCTCCAGTATTGAGTTGAGTTTGCAGGCTGATGTCTGCAGCGTTGTGGCAGGTGTGATGTGAAACGTATTTACGGGTCGCCCTATGAGAGCATCCTGAGTGCACTCGGCTCACACTTGAATTGGTCTATAGAGAGATGGGTTCAGTTGTCCCCCACAGCTGCGGAGGAACGTTACGAGAACGTTCGTTCTGTTGAAATTGTTTGTCTCTCCTGCACAAACCTTCAGAGATGCACGTTTCACCCGTTTCTGTGCTAATATGTTAAACTCACTGACGTTTGCCCCTTTGTCATGTTTTCAGCTTCACTAGCTCACTATCATCTCAGTCTGACTCAGATGGCCACCTAGTGGTTCAAGCATATAAGTACAGAGGTATTGATCCCTTTTTGAACAGCAGTCAGCATGATCTTCACCTTTTATCCAGCGATAAACGCTTGTTGTGTCCCAGTCCCAGTCTGCATTTGAAGACTGTCACATGTCAACCACTCTTCCTAATGTGTCCCGTTCTCGAAAGTCTCCGTTTTCTCTAAGAAACTGCGTGATAAGAACAGGACTGTTGCTGGTGATGTGGGCAGGACGTTGTCGTTACAGCAGCGATCACGTCAGCCTCTGAAGGACACGTCTTCGCAGTCCTCGTCCTCTGAAGAGGCAGCTCCTCAGCTGGGAACAGCAACAACAACAGTGCAGGAGGGATGTTGACGAGTCAAGAACACGTAGGCAGAGCGGACAGAGAACCCTGTGGGTCCGTCGTGGTTTGGAAAAGAGGCCAAACTCTTACAGAAACAAAAGAAAAGACAACAGGCTTGTTACAGCTTACATTTTGATAGAAGTCCTACATGATCTTTCTATCAGATTTTATTTTCGGGATGTGTTCGTGAATTCAGGTCAAGAGTCACCTGTCACATGATCAACCAGCGTGTCATTCCATCAGAACTGTCCCTCATCACGACCGTTAAACCTGTCTGCTCCGAGCAGTGTTACGGTATTTAGGGGTTAATGTAGTTGAGTTTTTCTTCTTTTCTGGCTGTATGTGAGGGGCAGTGGCGCCGCGGCTTCTTCTCTTTCCTTCTTCTTGTGAAGCTTCAGGAACAACCTCAGACCCTCCTGCTGTGTCTGGACGGACGCGTCTCCGGTTTCTTAGAGTCCTTTCTTATTTTTAACACCGTCTTAACTTTTTAACTTTAGATGCTATAGCATCTCTGTGGTTTCATGTAGAAAAACATTTATTTGAACAGCTGTATTTTTTTCTGTTTGACAAAGTTTTTAGAGGTTTTTGACCAGGAATGTTTAGATACATTTCACACATTTTACAACTGGTTTTATTTCATATATGGATCCCTAAATGTGCTACTTCCTTTCAAACACCACTGTTTTGTGTTTATTCAGCGGACCTCTTCAGTGCGTGCACTAGCGCCCTCGTGAGGAACAGGAACTGGTGGTTGTGCACGGACTTATCTCAGGAATGCTTTGACTGATTTGAGTGTCTGAACCCTCTATCGAGGCTTTTGTTGTGGTAGAGAGGTCGTCTCATGTCTCACCGGCCTTTCTTTCGCCCCCTTTATGCTCTTCTGCAATGCGCTGATTTGACCCGTTACGCCTCTATCACAACCTCCCAAACGTGTACAGCTGTGGAATAAAATGTTACACCATTCCCCCTCGTGTGCCTTTCACACAGTAGGGCAGAAAAAAGGGGCAACAGGGCCGGAACGACCTGGCTGTGTGAATGGGTCCAAATGCACATTGCATTTTCATGTTTTGAGTGCGTTTCTCAGCTGCTTGCTCTTGGAAATGTGTTTGTTTTGGTGGAAATGGTCTTCTACGGGTCCATGATGTGCCTTTCCCCATTTTAAAAGGTTCAGTGTGGCTTAAACTGAACAGGCTGCTCACAGAGCAAACAGAAATCAGAAGATTTAGGCACAATCTGACAGACCCCGAGACTCTGAGCCACCGTCAAAGTAAAACAACGATCTGGTGGTGGTTGATCAATATGAATCAAGTTCAAGATCTCATAATATGGGATCAGTTCAAGAACCACACTCGGGTGCTGTGGACATCTACCTCGACCGGTTTGAAGAAGCTTTCAGTCCCAAAGCAAACGAGTTACCCAACCAAGGGTCAATCCAGAGCCACAGTTCACACATGCAGACCGTAAGAAAAAATCTGAAGCAGATCATCTAAATCTTCCACTCCATGTTTGAGATGAATCAACCCTGCTGTTTTGGCTCTTTGAAGCTGCCCTCTGCTCTAAATCCAGGTTTAGGTCAGTTCTGTAGCAGCAGCTGATCGCTCTGTTGATAATCCAAATATTTGGCAGATGTTGGCAGATGTTGTTTCTGGGCACGATACATGACCTCCTACTGAAGGAGCAGCTCATTCTGTCAATATATATTACAACAGATATGTCCTGGAGACAGGAAGGAGGAGGAGACAAACATCAAGCTGCAACATGGTTTGGGAGTGCAGATAGGAGGAAAGAGAGGAAACCAGGGATTACTGAGGAGAGCAGGATGTAAGAGAGGAGGGGATTACGCAGAGAGGGATGGAGGTGGGGGTACGCGGCCTCATCACGCCATCTGTCATCGCTTTGTGAGGAAATGGCCTTTCAAGTCCTGATGAAGACATCCCCAGTCCCATCCATGCAGAAAGAGCCGAGCAGAGGGAGGCGGGGACTGGGTCACCCCCGGAGGGCCCTGCACTGCTGGGAGGTGAAACTAGACACCAGGAAGGTGAGGGTGCTTCAGATGTTCCTGGTCAAAGAGCCGTCTGGTAAAGCTGCTCATTCAGTGGTCACAGGAGGAGGTGGAGGGGACCAGAGCGGCTAGTTCAGCCTTCTGATGGGTGGAGGTTCTGAGGAGTTCTGACCAGTTTCTGAGTCTGTGATGATAAAGGGGATCCCACAGCATGATGCTGCCACCACCGTGTCCCCCAGTGGGAATGGTGTTCTGGGCTTGACGAGAGGTGTTGGGTTTGTGGCAGATAGGTTTGGTTTGGTTTTAGTCCCCCAGACCAGAGTACCTTCTCCCACATGTTTGGAGCAGCTCTGTGGAGCGTTGTGGAGTGTATGGTTGGAGTAATCTGTGGACAGATCCTCCAGACTCTGCTGTGGGGCCGCTGGTTTGGTGGTGCATCTTCGTTTGTGGTGCAGACTTTGAAGCTTTTCAGAACAGATGTGCGTGTCCTGAGTTCATACTGGTACTTAGTCTTCACACAGGAGTACTTCATGGTTGACGGTCCTGATGACAGTACAAAGTTCAAGATGTTTGGAGCTGGAAACATCTCGCCACAAAACGTCTGCACCTGTTTCTGTGTTTCTAGAAAAGTCCTTCTGCCTCCACGTTTCAGATAAATATAAAGATGGAATAACGTCTAAAACTCACTTTCCTTAAAATCCCCCCAGTCTTCATCTAGATAGATTTTAATAACGTAATGATGCTTTCATTACAACAAAGGTGCATTATACAGGTGTATTAAATATGAATGTATTAATGATTTCTGTTGGCATGGTTACTGCTACAAAGTGGATCAAGTGAGCCAAGTTTTTATTTTAATGGCTCCTCGCTGCAGAAATGTCATGGAAGCTGTGGGTGGCGGCACACAGTGGGCTCTCAGCTTAGATGACCTCAGTAAGTACGTTTACCCACGTTGCCTTGCAGTGTCATGGGAGAGGGACATCTCCATGGAGACGGGGTGAACATGTGACTGGAAGTCAGCAGACTGAAGTTATGAAGGATGAACGAGCCGCTGGAGCTTTCTGTTGAAAACGGTGTTTTAGTAAACTAGAGTCAGTGCGCCGACCCTAACAGATGAGACCCACGTGGAGATGTTTGGTCTTCAAGTCCAGAACCGTGTTTGGAGAAAGCCAGCAGAAACACCTCAGACCATCTGTCAACACGGTGGTGGAGGGATGATGGTCTGGACCTGGACACCTGTCGGTCACGGAGTGGACCATGAACTCCTCTGCAGACCAGAGTCTTCTAGAGAAACATGTGAGGACACCTGACTGACAGATGAAGATGGGCTGAAACTGGGTCATGTGACAGGAAATGACCCCAAACACAGCAGCAGAATGGGTGGAATGAAGGCGTACTGGGAGCTGGAAGGCGTTTGTCATCTTTGACAGAAATCTTGGTCTTTGACACGTGATCTACCAGACAACAGGAAACCCCCGACAGTTCAGGGATGACAGCGTAATTCCTACACAAGACTCCGAGCTGCAAAGAACGGCCGAGATGAAAACCATGTTTGATTTAACTTCAGTTGACATTTTTATCCTGTAGAAGGCAGCTCTCTCCTGCATCGCCACGCAGACTCATCTTCCTCTGCTTCGTTTCATCAATGGCTTATCAAGTCAAGAGAGCGCTGTGGGCCGGTGGAGAGAGCCCACATCAATCAGACCCTTATTATTTCTGCCCAAAGACTGGCCGTCTGTGAGGAGCCAGAGCAGATGAAGGGAGCTTTGTAGCTACAGCTGCCTCCATCACAAGTGAGGCCTTTTTACTGCTCAGGATTGCTGGACAATACAAGAACTTTGTGCTTTGAAAGGACTGCTATTCTGCATGTAGAGCGTCCAGGCTGGACGGTAAATGAAAGGCGTAGTTATGGGCGCGCTGTGCTCCCTCCTTACTCATAACATCTTCTCCCACTAACCACAGACAGCTGATTCACAATCACTGATTACTGCAGAGGGAGCTGACTGATGATGATGATCTTCATCATGTAGCTCATAACAGTGAAGAACACCCAGCTTGTCCCGGGTTCATGTTGTCATTGTAACAGTTGCTGTCTGCGTGACAGATGTTATTCGACATATTAAGCCACTGGCTCTGCTGAGACAAAGAAAACTGGGATATGGACAAGTGTTTGAGTGAAGACAGGAGCTTCCTGCCCTGGATGAAGACGGACACCGTCCCCACCGCGGTGAGGTGAAGGGACTACTAACAGAGCTGAAGCTGGACACCGTAGTTCTCAGTCAATATTCTACTTTGTTATTGTTAATGCTTAAACACAGTCTCATTTCAACCTGTTTGAAAAGAATAAGTGAAAGGAGGAGTTTGCTGATGCTCACTCCTGTCCACCTGACTGGTAATCCACTGCAGGGCGGTTACTTCACTCATGCCTGGAGGACCATCAGAGAGTGGTGTCGTGGTGCGGGCTGAGCTTCAAAGCAACACCAGCAGCAGACCTCAGGACCGCCTTCGAACCTGTCAATCATGACATTCTCCTGTGTCACCTCGAACGCTGGGTTCATAGCCTGGCGGAAGTCATCCTTGCATTGCTTCGTCACCTTGGGCTTAGCAGATGGTCCAGATAGTCCAGATGGTCCAGATAGTCCAGATGGTCCAGATGGTCCAGATGGTCCAGATGGTCCAGATGGTCTCTCACCACAGTGGTTCTGGCCTCACACTGGCTCCCAGTGCAGTCAGCTGCTGGTGTTTCGAGGAGACCTGGGTAGGGCGGTTGGTAGAATGTTGGACTTTCTTTTGTGGGTCTGGTGCCCCTCCCCCGGTATCCAGCGTAAAACCCGATCGATGGGCAGACTGTGCTGATCCACTGGGGCGACCGCTCTACTTTGAGGGACTAAGCTACCAGCTACTGGGTCTACAGGGTCCAGCAAACACCACTGAAGGTTCCGTCAGATCTGCAGGGAAGACCCTCTACCTTACAAGGTGACGGGTCAGAATATAATAATGAGGTGATAATTGCTGATCTTTGTGACATTTGTAGATCCAGTTGTTGCTGCTTGTGATATAAACGTCTCCCTCCATCGCCGTTGTGAAGTCAGGACTCAAACGTTGCCTGAATTCAGGGTTTCTCCTCTGATTTCCACCTGCTGCCACGTCTGCTTCTCCGTGTTGGTCCCCTGATGTCTCATCATTGTTGGTCCATGTCGTTTGGTGGTATAGTTGTCCAGTTTAAACCTGGACAACGGCCTCATCTCCTACTGCTGAACTGCTCATCATCTACGTTGCTTAATGATCAAGCCTCCAGTTATCATAATGTCATTTGTTCCTGTCTTATTTGTGATGAGCTCATAATGTAACATTTGGAGTGACGGGAGATGATCGGGGGGTGAGGAGGAGGAGAATCTCATTTGACTGCAGGAGCAGATTGCAGGATGTTGAGTTCAGAGGCAGCAACAAAACCAGCGAACCGCTCCGTGGAGACTTTTGTGACAGGCACCGTATTGTCCCTTGTTTTTGGACATGGACGCCGTTTCATGAGGTTCTAATTAAAATGTCTGTAATATGTCAAAAACAAATAAAATAAAATAAAAACAGAGATACAGTACAACAGCTCCGCTTATAACAGTTTTTACAGCTTTGATTTCAGCAGCAGGTTTTAGGAGGTGGAGTCAGACACGTAACTTGACTCCACCCCTTGCCTTCATGGGGTGTTGATCTTTGCAGGTTTTACCCTGCCCACTGAGAACCAGTCATGTAAAAGTCATTCCAGATCTGGTTTCCTGTCTGACGTCATCACTATCTCATGGTTCTGGTGGAGTTCTGGTATTTGTTTTCTCCATTGTTGGTTCTGTTCATCTATGATTTTGGATGTTCACTTCTACACAGCTCTCTGATGGTCCACCTACAGCATCTCAACCAGGTTCAGGTCATCTTAATTCTTTTATTTTTCTTTGTTCTGGTGTAGATCTGCTGCTGTGTTTGGGTTAATTTCCGGTCACACGACCCAGTTTCAGCTTTTTCAACTGTTAAATGTCAGACAGATGTCCTACATTTTTTGAAACACTTCATGGTTTTCTCCAAAGATGGTTCTTGGAAACGTAAAAATTGTCTTGAAAGTGTTCCAGTTGTCAATAATCCTAGTCTGGAAAGGGTTTTGCTTCTCTAAGGCCATTGCCGATGTTTCTCCTTGCCAGCATGTGTTTACACACACTGGGATGTTCCATACCAGCAAACTGCCAAAACATCAGCTTTTCTAGAAACCTACATACCTGGCAATGATCACATAATCATCACTGATTATGGTCAGCTTATCAGTGATTACGATCAGCTCATCAGTGATTAGAATCACCTCATCAATGATTACAATCAGCTCATCAATGATTACAATCAGCTCATCAATGATTACAATCAGCTCATCAATGATTACAATCAGCTCATCACTGATTAGGATCAGCTCATCAATTATTAGGATCAGCTCATCAGTGATTACAATCAGATCATCAATGATTACAATCAGCTCATCACTGATTAGGAGCAGCTCATCAATTATTAGGATCAGCTCATCACTTATTATGATCAGCTCATCAATGATTATGATCAGCTCATCAATGATTAGGATCAGCTCATCAATGATTAGGATCAGCTCATCAATGATTAGAATCACCTCATCACTTATTATGATCAGCTCTTCACTGATTATGATCAGCTCATCAATTATTAGGATCAGTTCTTCACTGATTAGGATCAGCTCATCAAGGATTATGATCAGCTCTTCACTGATTACGATCAGTTCTTCACTGATTATGATCAGTTCTTCACTGATTACGATCAGCTCATCACTTATTACGATCAGCTCATCAATTATTAGGATCAGTTCTTCACTGATTACGATCAGTTCTTCACTGATTACGATCAGTTCTTCACTGATTACGATCAGTTCTTCACTGATTACGATCAGCTCATCACTTATTACGATCAGCTCATCACTTATTATGATCAGCTCCATACATCCATTTTCAGTCCTTTTCGCGGGGGTCTGGTTGCGACTCATCCTGTGACCCCAGTGGAAGCAGGAGTGTACTTGACGATGGCACAGTAAAAACTAGGATACATTGTTGTTTATCTAGTATTTTATTTGCGTTATTCTAATACACTTACAGAAGAATGGGTCCAAACGTTTGCACGACTGTGTTCGGTAGGGTTTTTTATTCTCCTTGATGGTTGAATGTATAACCTGAACTTTTCTTTTTCTTAGCAACAAAATCTTTTGATTTGCATCGTAAAACTTTATTGGTAAATAGTTTTTTTGGGGGTAAATGTGTCTTCATTGTGGCCACTCCTACTCTTCTGACACCGTCTGCCGAAGCGCTCGGCGCGGGGCTGAGGCTCAGCGGGCCGCTGGACCTGCTTGGACCTGCTTGGACCTGTTTGGACCTGTTTGGACCTTTGAATGACATCCATTTCTCTCTGCATAGTTGGCGGAGGCTTGCTCACAGATACGTGTTGGAAACCGCCGCTCTTCCCCAGGATCTCTTCAGCAAACGCAGATAATAACAGCGGTGGGCCCGGCAGCCCCGCCTCCACAGCCACGGCCCCTTTGTTTGCCTTATCTTCTTATTCCCATTATTATATCCTGAAATGACTCTTCCCCCTTTGTCATGTAAATTTTGCGGACTGTGAAGATGTGGAGCATCTCTTTGAACTGGTACAATCTTGCTTTTCTGTCAGTTAAAACGTGTCTTCTGTGGACGCAGAAGGCCGGTTCCTCCAGAGTTCCTCCGACGTATTTCTGTTGTACAGTTTCTTTATTCTCACTTTGACATGAACGCTCGTGGTTGCAGAGTAGAGCGCGTTCGGCTTTTCCCTTCATTTCGGTGAAGAGATTTTATTCTCTTTCTAAATGTCTCTCTGAGCATGTTCAGCTATTATTTCCTCCAAGTGAGGTTCACCTTCAGGTGAAGCTGCGTTTTTAGAGCTTAGGATAATGTAATTTCAAGAAGCAGTGAGCTTGAAATGTGTGAAAATGTGATAATGAAGCGCGTTATTCTGGCTCAGTGACTCGCCGGCACCTCACCATCCAGATCATCTGGCCGGTCACGTTTCTGAGGCGTCGCGCAGGGAACCACTCGTATGGTCTTAAAACAGGATCCGGCTTTATTTGAGGTCACGCCGAAAACGTAGCGGCAGGTTTAATAAATGTTGCAGTGGAGTAAGTTTGTTCCACAAATTATAACTATACAGTTTAAATTGAAACAGGTCGTATCAGCTGATGTTGTAGGTGTCCGAGCCTGCAGAGCGAAGCTCGCTGAAGGCTTTTCACTCCTAATGAGACGTTTCTGCTCAGAATGAAAACGTTAATGGTTTCAAATGAGTTTATCTCAGTAACTCGCAGGTGTATTTGAATAAAGACAACACATCTGAGCTGCAGCACAAGTGTAAAATCAAGTAAATCAAGACGGAACACGGCAGAAATATTCAAGCTCATGTCTGTTTGGAGTCATGCAGTTTGAACCGGAACTCCAGGAATCCATCCTAGAACATCTCACCACTTATTGGCCCGAGTTTAATGTTCCTGTTGTGGAACAGAGCGTTTTGAGAGGTTTTTGAAGACGAAGAAGATGACAAGCTGATGAAGACCATTGATCTGAGTCAGGTGTGTTGCTGGAGGCAAACATCTGAAACATGCAGGACAGCCGACCTTGAGGACCTGGACTGCCCAGTCCTGGTTTAGATACTTTACTTTTACTACGTTCCGTCATACCTGTGTCATTGAGGTTTTTCAGGAACTAAACTATAAATGTTAATTCATGTATTAATTCTTGTCAGTTCCAATGTGGCTCTTGTATGGTTTAGGTGATAACAGTAAAGATCTAAGATAGTAAAAACAAAAGATTTTTATATGTCCACAAACTTCAGATAACATGAAGGACTCAGACTTGACTCAGACTTGAGTCCAGGACTTGAGATTTGACTCAGACTTGAGTTCAGGACTTGAGACTTGACTATGACCTGAGTGTAGGACTTGAGACTCGACTCAGATTTCAGTCCAGGACTTGAGACTTGACTCAGACTTGACTCAGACTACAATCTAAGACTTGAGACTTGACTCAGACCTGAGTCCAGGACTTGAGATTTGACTCAGACTTGACTCAGACTAGAGACTTGACTCAGACTTGAGTGTAGGACTTGAGACTTGACTCAGACTTCAGTCCAGGACTTGAGACTCGACTCTGACCTCAGTCCAGGACTTGAGATTTGACTCAGACTTGACTCAGACTTCAGTCCAGGACTTGAGATTTGACTCAGACTTGACTCAGACTTCAGTCCAGGACTTGAGATTTGACTCAGACTTGACTCAGACTTGAGTCCAGGACTTGAGACTTGACTATGACCTGAGAGTAGGACTTGAGACTTGACTCAGACCTAAGTCCAGGACTTGAGATTTGACTCAGACTTGACACAGACTTCAGTCCAGGACTTGAGATTTGACTCAGACTTGACTCAGACTTCAGTCCAGGACTTGAGATTTGACTCAGACTTGACTCAGACTTGAGTCCAGGACTTGAGACTTGACTATGACCTGAGTGTAGGACTTGAGACCTGACTCAGACTTGAGTCTAGGACTTGAGACTTGTCTATGACCTGAGTGTAGGACTTGAGACCTGACTCAGACTTGAGTCTAGGACTTGAGACTTGACTATGACCTGAGTGTAGGACTTGAGACTTGACTCAGACTTCAGTCCAGGACTTGAGACTTGACTATGACCTGAGAGTAGGACTTGAGACTTGACTCAGACTTCAGTCCAGGACTTGAGACCTGACTCAGACTTGAGTCTAGGACTTGAGACTTGACTATGACCTGAGTGTATGACTTGAGTCTTGACTCAGACTTCAGTCCAGGACTTGAGACATGACCCTGCAGCCATCAGTTCGTTGGCCGTGCATCGTGTTTTGACGGCGCTGCGATGCTGGCCTGCTGCTTGATGCAGATTTCTGACAGATTCGTCTTTCGAGTCCATGCTTTGTGTGACTATAAATGGTTTGAATTACCTTCCTCGTCCAACTTGTTAGATTTCTCATTGGCCTCATTAGAAACACGTTAAAGGAAGACGCGCTTGATTCCAGGCCTCGCCAACACACTGACTTGTGTTTTGACTGGATTCCTGTTTGTTTTCTCTGATATTTCTCTCCAGCAAAGTGCACCGCAGCATTCAAACACATACACTCGGACCCGTCGGTCACATGTGCAGCAGCTGAAACTGAGATTTCCTGACTTTCAGACCCCAGGAAAGGTCAGGCTCCACCTCCAGTCTACACTTCCTAAACTACTTCCACCCTGCGGGATTTTCATTTCCCCCAAAGACCAAGGATCTCTGAGTGGATGCAGTTCCTGCCCAGCGACCGACAGACACAACCGTACGCCGTTTCACCAACAAGACGCTGCATTGCAGTCTGAAAGTCGGTACAGTTCCAACGCTCTAAAGGTTGTGAATCTGAACCACATGTGGTCGATAAAGCTGCTTGAAACATTAATGACGCATAAACAATCCCTGTGCATGTGCACTTTGGCAAAGCTGCCCGCAGTTAAGATGTCTTGGCATGAGACTCGGTGAAGCTGATAGATCGTAACTATGAGGTGCAAAGAGCAAAAAAGGATTCTCCATCGTGGCGGGTGTTCTTCAGTTTCTCCATCGTGGCGGGTGTTCTTCAGTTTGTCCATCGTGGCTGGTGTTCTTCAGTATGTCCATCGTGGCTGGTGTTCTTCAGTTTGTCCATCGTGGCGGGTGTTCTTCAGTTTGTCCATCGTGGCTGGTGTTCTTCAGTATGTCCATCGTGGCGGGTGTTCTTCAGTTTGTCCATCATGGCGGGTGTTCTTCAGTTTCTGAATCGTGGCGGGTGTTCTTCAGTTTGTCCATCATGGCGGGTGTTCTTCAGTTTGTCTATCGTGGCTGGTGTTCTTCAGTTTGTCCATCGTGGCGGGTGTTCTTCAGTTTGTCCATCGTGGCTGGTGTTCTTCAGTTTCTGAATCGTGGCTGGTGTTCTTCAGTTTGTCTATCGTGGCTGGTGTTCTTCAGTTTCTGAATCGTGGCTGGTGTTCTTCAGTATGTCCATCGTGGCGGGTGTTCTTCAGTTTGTCCATCGTGGCTGGTGTTCTCAGTTTCTCCATCGTGGCGGGTGTTCTTCAGTTTCTGAATCGTGGCGGGTGTTCTTCTGTTTGTCCATCATGGCGGGTGTTCTTCAGTTTGTTCTTGTGGCTGGTGTTCTTCAGTTTGTCCATCGTGGCGGGTGTTCTTCAGTTTGTCTATCGTGGCTGTTGTTCTTCACTATGTCCATCGTGGCGGGTGTTCTTCAGTATGTCCATCGTGGCGGGTGTTCTTCAGTTTGTCCATCGTGGCTGGTGTTCTTCAGTTTCTGAATCGTGGTGGGTGTTCTTCAGTTTGTCCATCATGGCTGGTGTTCTTCATTTTGTCCATCGTGGCTGTTGTTCTTCAGTTTCTGAATCGTGGCGGGTGTTCTTCAGTTTCTCCATCATGGCGGGTGTTCTTCTGTTTGTCCATCATGGCGGGTGTTCTTCAGTTTGTTCTTGTGGCTGGTGTTCTTCAGTTTGTCCATCGTGGCTGGTGTTCTTCAGTTTGTTCTTGTGGCGGGTGTTCTTCAGTATGTCCATCGTGGCGGGTGTTCTTCAGTTTGTCCATCGTGGCTGGTGTTCTCAGTTTCTCCATCGTGGCGGGTGTTCTTCAGTTTGTCTATCGTGGCTGGTGTTCTCAGTTTCTCCATCGTGGCTGGTGTTCTTCAGTTTCTGAATCATGGTGGGTGTTCTTCAGTATGTCCATCGTGGCTGGTGTTCTTCAGTTTGTCCATCGTGGCTGGTGTTCTCAGTTTCTCCATCGTGGCGGGTGTTCTTCAGTTTGTCTATCGTGGCTGTTGTTCTTCAGTTTCTGAATCGTGGCAGGTGTTCTTCAGTTTCTCCATCGTGGCGGGTGTTCTTCAGTATGTCTATCGTGGCGGGTGTTCTTCAGTTTGTCTATCGTGGCTGGTGTTCTTCAGTATGTCCATCGTGGCGGGTGTTCTTCAGTATGTCCATCGTGGCGGGTGTTCTTCAGTTTGTCCATCGTGGCTGGTGTTCTTCAGTTTGTCCATCGTGGCTGGTGTTCTTCAGTTTGTCTATCGTGGCTGGTGTTCTTCAGTTTGTCCATCGTGGCTGGTGTTCTTCAGTTTGTCCATCGTGGCGGGTGTTCTTCAGTTTGTCTATCGTGGCGGGTGTTCTTCAGTATGTCCATCATGGCGGGTGTTCTTCAGTTTGTCTATCGTGGCTGGTGTTCTTCAGTTTCTGAATCGTGGCTGGTGTTCTTCAGTTTGTCTATCGTGGCGGGTGTTCTTCAGTTTGTCCATCATGGCGGGTGTTCTTCAGTTTCTGAATCGTGGCGGGTGTTCTTCAGTTTCTGAATCGTGGCTGGTGTTCTTCAGTTTGTCCATCGTGGCGGGTGTTCTTCAGTATGTCTATCGTGGCGGGTGTTCTTCAGTATGTCCATCATGGCGGGTGTTCTTCAGTTTGTCCATCGTGGCTGGTGTTCTTCAGTTTCTGAATCGTGGCTGGTGTTCTTCAGTTTGTCCATCGTGGCTGGTGTTCTTCAGTTTGTCCATCATGGCTGGTGTTCTTCAGTTTGTCTATCGTGGCTGTTGTTCTTCAGTTTCTGAATCGTGGCGGGTGTTCTTCAGTTTGTCTATCGTGGCTGTTGTTCTTCAGTTTCTGAATCGTGGCGGGTGTTCTTCAGTTTCTCCATCGTGGCGGGTGTTCTTCAGTTTGTCTATCGTGGCGGGTGTTCTTCAGTTTGTCTATCGTGGCGGGTGTTCTTCTGTTTGTCCATCGTGGCTGGTGTTCTTCAGTTTGTCTATCGTGGCTGGTGTTCTTCAGTTTGTCCATCGTGGCTGGTGTTCTTCAGTTTGTCCATCATGGCGGGTGTTCTTCAGTTTGTCTATCGTGGCGGGTGTTCTTCAGTATGTCCATCATGGCGGGTGTTCTTCAGTTTGTCTATCGTGGCTGGTGTTCTTCAGTTTCTGAATCGTGGCTGGTGTTCTTCAGTTTGTCCATCGTGGCTGGTGTTCTTCAGTATGTCCATCGTGGCGGGTGTTCTTCAGTATGTCCATCGTGGCGGGTGTTCTTCAGTTTGTCCATCGTGGCGGGTGTTCTTCAGTTTGTCCATCGTGGCGGGTGTTCTTCAGTATGTCCATCGTGGCGGGTGTTCTTCAGTATGTCCATCGTGGCGGGTGTTCTTCAGTTTGTCAATCGTGGCGGGTGTTCTTCAGTATGTCCATGGTGGCGGGTGTTCTTCAGTTTGTCCATGGTGGCGGGTGTTCTTCAGTATGTCCATGGTGGCGGGTGTTCTTCAGTATGTCCATGGTGGCGGGTGTTCTTCAGTATGTCCATGGTGGCGGGTGTTCTTCAGTATGTCCATCGTGGCGGGTGTTCTTCAGTTTGTCCATGGTGGCGGGTGTTCTTCAGTATGTCCATGGTGGCGGGTGTTCTTCAGTTTGTCTATCGTGGCGGGTGTTCTTCAGTATGTCCATCATGGCGGGTGTTCTTCAGTTTGTCTATCGTGGCTGGTGTTCTTCAGTTTCTGAATCGTGGCTGGTGTTCTTCAGTTTGTCTATCGTGGCGGGTGTTCTTCAGTTTGTCCATCATGGCGGGTGTTCTTCAGTTTCTGAATCGTGGCGGGTGTTCTTCAGTTTCTGAATCGTGGCTGGTGTTCTTCAGTTTGTCCATCGTGGCGGGTGTTCTTCAGTATGTCTATCGTGGCGGGTGTTCTTCAGTATGTCCATCATGGCGGGTGTTCTTCAGTTTGTCCATCGTGGCTGGTGTTCTTCAGTTTCTGAATCGTGGCTGGTGTTCTTCAGTTTGTCCATCGTGGCTGGTGTTCTTCAGTTTGTCCATCATGGCTGGTGTTCTTCAGTTTGTCTATCGTGGCTGTTGTTCTTCAGTTTCTGAATCGTGGCGGGTGTTCTTCAGTTTGTCTATCGTGGCTGTTGTTCTTCAGTTTCTGAATCGTGGCGGGTGTTCTTCAGTTTCTCCATCGTGGCGGGTGTTCTTCAGTTTGTCTATCGTGGCGGGTGTTCTTCAGTTTGTCTATCGTGGCGGGTGTTCTTCTGTTTGTCCATCGTGGCTGGTGTTCTTCAGTTTGTCTATCGTGGCTGGTGTTCTTCAGTTTGTCCATCGTGGCTGGTGTTCTTCAGTTTGTCCATCATGGCGGGTGTTCTTCAGTTTGTCTATCGTGGCGGGTGTTCTTCAGTATGTCCATCATGGCGGGTGTTCTTCAGTTTGTCTATCGTGGCTGGTGTTCTTCAGTTTCTGAATCGTGGCTGGTGTTCTTCAGTTTGTCCATCGTGGCTGGTGTTCTTCAGTATGTCCATCGTGGCGGGTGTTCTTCAGTATGTCCATCGTGGCGGGTGTTCTTCAGTTTGTCCATCGTGGCGGGTGTTCTTCAGTTTGTCCATCGTGGCGGGTGTTCTTCAGTATGTCCATCGTGGCGGGTGTTCTTCAGTATGTCCATCGTGGCGGGTGTTCTTCAGTTTGTCAATCGTGGCGGGTGTTCTTCAGTATGTCCATGGTGGCGGGTGTTCTTCAGTTTGTCCATGGTGGCGGGTGTTCTTCAGTATGTCCATGGTGGCGGGTGTTCTTCAGTATGTCCATGGTGGCGGGTGTTCTTCAGTATGTCCATGGTGGCGGGTGTTCTTCAGTATGTCCATCGTGGCGGGTGTTCTTCAGTTTGTCCATGGTGGCGGGTGTTCTTCAGTATGTCCATGGTGGCGGGTGTTCTTCAGTATGTCCATCGTGGCGGGTGTTCTTCAGTATGTCCATGGTGGGGGGTGTTCTTCAGTTTGTCCATGGTGGCGGGTGTTCTTCTGTTTGTCCATGGTGGCAGGTGTTCTTCAGTTTGTCCATGGTGGCGGGTGTTCTTCTGTTTGTCCATCATGGCGGGTGTTCTTCTGTTTGTCCATCATGGCGGGTGTTCTTCAGTTTGTTCTTGTGGCTGGTGTTCTTCAGTTTGTCCATCGTGGCTGGTGTTCTTCAGTTTGTTCATGGAACCGTGTGTCTTCTGTGGAGTCAAGGCTTTTGACGACGTTCACCACAACTGTGTGAATGTATCGGTGTTCTGCACGGCTCAAAGTGTCCATTGATTCTTAAAAAACACTGAGGACGAACCCGAGATGCCTGGAAAGTAGCAGAGCAGGGCTGTTTTATTGATGCTGCTGCTTCTATCTCAGCTAAGTGGAGTGAGATTCTTCAGACGTTCTCAGTGGACCACAGTTTGATGGTAAACAGAGCAGAAAGATGGTGAAGAATCTAATCTAAGAAAATCCCTCAAACTAAACTTCCGTTTTCCTGGAAGTGGCCAGGGCCGTGTAACTTCATCAGTATTTGCACTGAGCAGATCCTGTCAGCCTGGACTGTGTCTTTCTGCATGTTTGGTCCAAAAGCCTCCACAGACATGATGGAGGCTAACGCGGTTACTGACGCGGTTACTGACGCGGTTACTGACGCGGTTACTGACGCGGTTACTGACGCGGGGCCTGCGGCGTCCTCCATGCGGCGTCCTCCATGCGGCGTCCTCCATGCGGCGTCCTCCATGCGGCGTCCTCCATGCGGCGTCCTCCATGCGGCGTCCTCCATGCGGCGTCCTCCATGCGGAGTCTTCCAGGAGAGACTGTATTAATATCAAGATGAGTGGGAAGCGGAGGAAACGAGGATGGCAGCCCCGACTGGCCAATCGGCACGCCATCTGCAGAGTGATTCACGGCAGACATGGATGTCACTGCTAAATGAGCCCCGAATCACGCCGGAGCGTGCAGATGAGTCACCGGGACAAGGCCCCTCTCCTTACAAACGCTCAAAAATAGTCCCGCAGTCGGCTCCTGCGCTGCTGCGACGAGTGCGTCTGCCTCCGCTGCTCTTCATAACTCCATTACCGATGCTCTTCAGATAAGGATGCAGGAAGATTAAACGAATGAGCTTCCATCCACAACGGGGTCTTCAGTTAATGAAATTCCTCTTTTCCTCTGAATGTTTCCTCCCTGTCTGCTTTGACAAATGTTTGATAGTTTGAATAACAGTGGGGACAAGAGATTTGTTTTGTGAGCGTTTTGTCTCTGAAACGTTGATACTTTATCAGTCCTAATGTTGCAGTAAAATGACAGAAAGAATAAGAATAAATAAGAAGGTAATGTCAGATAACATGAACTCCGCTGGACGGAAACTCAAGTCAAGCGCTCGCTGATCCTTCTTACGACTGCATCAAGAACCGTCGTTCACTGCCGTGGTTACCACGGAAACCTTTACCACAATACAGAGTGACCTTATTAGACGATGCTGTCATTCAGCTCAACCTTGTCTTGGGGTTGACATCTCTGGGCTCGGAGGCCTCTGGGATGGACCATCACACAGCCGACACACGGGCTGAACGAGTCATGTAGTTTAAGTCTGAATCACAATTTGAAATGTCAGCAAAGCGGCCTTTTCGTCATAGATTATGCAACATGTCTGCTGGAGACTGGAAACACAGCTGCTCACGTGGTCCTTCTGTCCTCCAGTCATCGTCTCCTGCAGCGAGAAGCTCCGTTCTCCTCGTGCAGCGGTCAAGTTGAAACCAGGTCCTGACTTGTGGAAGTCAGAGAAGCTCCTTGGCCCCTGTGCGAGCTTTCAACCGCCAGGACGACTGCATCCCTCCTGAGGTTGGTGTCCTCGAAGCTGGAACACCGTTCAAGTGGGAAGGACTCCAATCATTACAGCG
>CM026219.1:22204698-22212198 GCA_014839995.1 Xenentodon cancila
AGGTCTGGATCCAGACCCTGGTGGTCAGTAGAGGGACCGCAGGTCTGGATCCGGACCCTAGTGGTAGGTAGAGGACCACAGGTCTGCATCCAGACCCTGGCGGTCAGTAGAGGGACCGCAGGTCTGCATCCAGACCCCGGTGGTCAGTAGAGGGACCGCCGGTCTGGATCCAGACCCTGGTGGTCAGTAGAGGGACCGCAGGTCTGGATCCGGACCCTAGTGGTAGGTAGAGGACCACAGGTCTGCATCCAGACCCTGGCGGTCAGTAGAGGGACCGCAGGTCTGGATCCGGACCCTAGTGGCTCGCAGAGGAACTGCAGGTTTCTGTTCTTTTTTGTTCTTGTTCAGTGGAAGACTTTGTTCATTTGGCTCAGCAGTGGGCTCAGAGGAAGGAACCGCTCGGGCTGGAAAGATTCCAGCAACTGCAGAAAGGTGTCAGTTTCTCTGCGTCAGGGCGGCTCGTGGGTCTTGTTACAAACACCTCGCCGCCCCGCAGCACTCGCAGCCACTTCCTCGCCACAGTCCAGTCCCCGGGTGTTGTCACAAGAACAGGAGACAGATGGAAGACACAGTGACCTCCCGGGAACACCGTGTAGTGCAGCCAGTGATGTCATCAAATCGATGGAGACTCTGGAGCTGGACGTATCTGTGCTCCCAGGAGCAGACGAGGCACTCCAGACAATCGAGTTTCTACTGGTTGTTGTCACACTGGTGTCACTAATGCCTCAGTTCTTTGATTTTGCATTTCATTAGTGAACCAGAGACTCGTGTACACCTGTATGTCTACATTTATGTGCAGATGTTGGCACACCCCCTTTTAATGCTTAGAGCATTAGGGTTTCCTGTCTGACTTCAATTCAATTCAGTTTTATTTATATACCCAGAACACGACCCCGATCAATTATTACATGAACAACGGCAGGTACAAACTCCCTTTCAGAGGGAAGAAACCTGGACCAGGACCTGGATCATAAGGGGGAAGAAACCTGGACCAGGACCTGGATCAAAAGAGGGAAGAAACCTGGATCAGGACCTGGATCATTAGGGGGAAGAAACCTGGACCAGGACCTGGATCAAAAGAGGGAAGAAACCTGGATCAGGACCTGGATCATAAGGGGGAAGAAACCTGGACCAGGACCTGGATCATAAGGGGGAAGAAACCTGGACCAGGACCTGGATCATAAGGGGGAAGAAACCTGGACCAGGACCTGGATCATAAGGGGGAAGAAACCTGGACCAGGACCTGGATCATAAGGGGGAAGAAACCTGGATCAGGACCATGGATCATAAGGGGGAAAAAACCTGGACAAGGACCTGGATCATAAGAGGGAAGAAACCTGGATCAGGACCATGGATCATAAGGGGAAAGAAACCTGGACCAGGACCTGGATCATAAGGGGGAAGAAACCTGGACCAGGACCTGGATCATAAGGGGGGACCCTCCTGCTGAAGACCAGCAGGTAGAACAGGAAGTAGAGAGAAGAGACACAGACACACCGTCAAAGGAACCAAAGACCAGATCCATCAGTATAATTATCTGTTACCTGGAGAACTGAGAGTTTTCTGTCCATCAGACTGGTACCTGGTTAGTTGGTGGACTACAGAGACCACTATCTAAACAGGTGTAGACAGCAGACACTGAGGTGGTCAGAGGTGGGACTGCAGGTCAGAGGTGGGACTGCAGGTCAGTGGATCATGTTGGTCCCCCTGCAGCAGGTCTACAGCAGGAGATCCAGATGAAGCTGTGTTGAAGACCAGCTGCTCCAGTCTGGTCCTGCAGCTGCAGCTGTGACTACTGGTCCTGACACACTAAAGTTTACACCAACTAGATGTTTTACTGAACACAAACGTTTGAAGTTTGGTTTTAAAGGTGGAGGTGGTGTCAGCCTCCTTCACCCAAACTGGAAGTTGGTTCCATAGTGATGGTTCCTGATAGCAGAAGACCCGTCCTCCAGATCTACATCTGGATCTTCTAGGAACTACGAGTAAACCTGAACTCTGAGAACGGAGAACACTGTTAGGAACATGAGGAACTATCAGGTCTTGGAGAAAACCAGGAGTTTGGATGTTTTGGACTTTATACACAAGTAATAAAATTTTGAATTGGATTCTGAGTTTTCCGGGGAGCCGATGGAGGGAAGATAAAACTGGAGAAACGTGGTCTCTTGTTGGTTCCTGTCAGCATTCGCGCTGCTGCATTTTGGATCATCTGGAGGATCTTCAGAGAATCACTTGGACATCCAGCCAACAACACGTTACAGTAATCTAGTCTAGAAGATACGAACGCGTGAATTAGTTTTCCAGCATCACTCTGGGAGAGGATGCTCCTGATCTTTGTGATATTACGGAGGTGGAAAAACGCAGTTTTATAAACCTGATTAATCTGCTGGCTTCATCAGTGTCTCCTGGTTTTGGAGTTCTGGTCCAACACATGACCCAGTTTCAGCCAAGCTTTAACTGTCAGACAGACATCCTCACATTTGTCTCTAGAAGACTCTGGTCTACAGAGGTTGTGGGTTTTTTAGTATTTCACAGGCTGATCTTGGGGTTAATTTACTGGGACGTCGAGTCTTTGGAAGACTGACTGTCTTGAATGTCTTCCACTTGTCAATAATCTTTCCATTATTAAACTCCAGATCATTTAAAAATGTGCTGATATCGTTCCCTCTTGGCCGTGTGCTCTCACACTCCTGAATGCTCCAGCAGCGGTCTGTGGATGAACCGGTCTTCAGCCGCTGGCTGCTGCTTCGTTTTTCACATCTTTCTCTTTTCGTTTTGACTTCATTTTTGTTGAATCAATGACGACGTGGTGAAAAAAGCCCCGTGCTGTGATCAGCGGAGTTCCTGTTTTCTTTTGCACAAAAGAAAATCTCGTCTCAAATGCGTTCTAGCCTTTGATGACTGTACAACCTTCTTTTCTACTTCCAGCGACGGAACGGAGGAAACCCCAATCACACTACACTCACTCCTCACTCAGCCTTGTTGCTGTGAAGAGGGTTTTCACGGGACTTCTCTTTTCTTGGACTCTTCTTGGCTCCACTTGACACATGAACACAGTCTCACTCCCACTGTCAGCAGAAGGGATCCAGTTAGTGCAGGAGCACGATCCCACAGAACGGCGCCGACCGGCCGCTCAGGTGAGCCAGTGTAATGGGGGGAAATGAGCGCCCTGGAGCTGGAGTCCGGACTGTCAGCCAGCCGGCTCACGACCGTAGACGGAGGGCCTCATTTAAGCATTTAAACAGGAGCAGATCATCCACAGGTGAAAACGCTCTCACTGAGGAGAGATCCCAGCAGCTGTCATTGGTGTAATATACTTCCTTCAGTGGAGGGAATCTCGGAAATGTAGTTTTTATCGCGTGAATTCTTCTCAATCCAAATGTTCTAAGAGGAACTGTTCTGCAATGCTCCTACCTCCTGCACATGCGTGTATTGTGCACCAAAGTGGTTTATATTTACTGCAGTAAAAATGCGCACCATTTTGTACCATGGCGGTGATGCGGTTTGATTCATTTCAAATCCCTTCTGGGACTTTTTCTGTCTTCACATGTTTTTGTGTGATGATGTTTTTAGTCTTCGGAACATCGGTTCCCTCGCAATCCCAGCAGTCAGCAGAGACCTCTCAGTTCTTATTCCGTCTTGACATCTAAGGGATGCAAAGCAGAGTGTAATTGAACTTTGGAGTCTTTCTCAGACTTGTCTGTAGCCTAATACCAGACCAGACAGTCATATTGATCCATATGAGTCCAGCTGAGGTCCAGGCACCTCGCTGAGCTCAGCATGACGTCACTGGATTGAGGCTGGCTGCACGAGGCTGCTTCTCCCGTCCTGTTTGATATTCCCATCCATGGCTGCCTCACTGATGTAGAGCATTGCTGCACAGATCCACACCGGATCTGTGCAGCGCCGGAATGACAGATGACCCGGAACAATAACAGACATGAAGAGACGATGGACGATTTCCTTTTCAGCCCACGGATGCTTACTTTGCTCTCACTTTGAATCCTTGCTGATGGTGTGAATCCAGATATTCCACGTCATTTCTCATCGACTTCGTTAGATTTGTTAATATAGATCATTTTTTCATTTTAGACCTGTTGGGTCCGGAAATCATTTATCACTTTGTAATGTTGTCATTTCTTCTCACAACTCATAAAATTTGTTCTGGTATTGAGAGTTCCAGTTGCCACATTATTGGTTTTTAAAATTCTCCCACATGGTCCCGTTGGAGCCAGACCAGTCCACCATCAGTAGCCCCTGTTTTCCTCCAGTTAACAGATCTGGTCTTTGGTACCTTTGACGGTGTGTCTGAGTCTCTTCTCTCTCTACTTCCTGTTCTACCTGCTGGTCTTCAGCAGGAGGGTCCCCCTTATGATCCAGGTCCTGGTCCAGGTTTCTTCCCCCTTTATGATCCAGGTCCTGGTCCAGGTTTCTTCCCCCGTATGATCCAGGTCCTGGTCCAGGTTTCTTCCCCCGTATGATCCAGGTCCTGATCCAGGTTTCTTCCCCCTTATGATCCAGGTCCTGGTCCAGGTTTCTTCCTCCTTATGGTCCAGGTCCTGGTCCAGGTTTCTTCCTCCTTATGGTCCAGGTCCTGGTCCAGGTTTCTTCCCCTGTATAATCCAGGTCCTGGTCCAGGTTTCTTCCCCCTTATGATCCAGGTCCTGGTCCAGGTTTCTTCCCCCTTATGATCCAGGTCCTGGTCCAGGTTTCTTCCTCCTTATGGTCCAGGTCCTGGTCCAGGTTTCTTCCTCCTTATGGTCCAGGTCCTGGTCCAGGTTTCTTCCCCTGTATAATCCAGGTCCTGGTCCAGGTTTCTTCCCCCTTATGATCCAGGTCCTGGTCCAGGTTTCTTCCCCCTTATGATCCAGGTCCTGGTCCAGGTTTCTTCCTCCTTATAGTCCAGGTCCTGATCCAGGTTTCTTCCCCCTCATGATCCAGGTCCTGGTCCAGGTTTCTTCCCCCTTATGATCCAGGTCCTGGTCCAGGTTTCTTCCCCCTTATGATCCAGGTCCTGGTCCAGGTTTCTTCCTCCTTATAGTCCAGGTCCTGGTCCAGGTTTCTTCCCCCTTATGATCCAGGTCCTGGTCCAGGTTTCTTCCTCCTTATGGTCCAGGTCCTGGTCCAGGTTTCTTCCCCTGTATAATCCAGGTCCTGGTCCAGGTTTCTTCCCCCTTATGATCCAGGTCCTGGTCCAGGTTTCTTCCCCCTTATGATCCAGGTCCTGGTCCAGGTTTCTTCCCTCTTATGATCCAGGTCCTAGTCCAGGTTTCTTCCCTCTTATGATCCAGGTCCTGGTCCAGGTTTCTTCCACCTTATGATCCAGGTCCTGGTCCAGGTTTCTTCCACCTTATGATCCAGGTCCTGGTCCAGGTTTCTTCCCTCTTATGATCCAGGTCCTAGTCCAGGTTTCTTCCACCTTATGGTCCAGGTCCTAGTCCAGGTTTCTTCCACCTTATGGTCCAGGTCCTGGTCCAGGTTTCTTCCCTCTTATGATCCAGGTCCTAGTCCAGGTTTCTTCCACCTTATGGTCCAGGTCCTAGTCCAGGTTTCTTCCACCTTATGGTCCAGGTCCTGGTCCAGGTTTCTTCCCCCTTATGATCCAGGTCCTGGTCCAGGTTTCTTCCCTCTTATGGTCCAGGTCCTGGTCCAGGTTTCTTCCCCCTTATGACCCAGGTCCTGGTCCAGGTTTCTTCCCTCTTAAAGGGGAGTGTTTATGTAATACTTGATCGGGTCATGTTCTGGTCTCTGGACAGATCCTGGAGACGACTTGTGTTGTAACAGACGTCTGTATGAATAAAACTGAGGTGAAACTGAAGTTCCTGTTTTCTGAGCAACTGAATTTTCAGTTGGTTTGTGGAGGTGAGATTTATTCTGGCGACTCCTCAAACACAAACTAGAACCCTGCTGCTGTGTTTCAGCCTGGAATTTAAAATGTAGACTCATCCAGTCTCACACGTCAGAGACCGGACAGCGTTCCTGGTCCTGGGATCTGTTTGGTTTCCAAGCACTATCCCAGCTGGTATCTCACCGTGTTGGTGCAGATGTGTGACTCCGGCCTCAGAAAACAGGTATTCTCGTGTCCTTTTTCTTTTTTCAAGCATTAAAGAAAGAAAAGGGACTAGTGGAGGCCACGGAGTTGATTAATGAAATGTTCACGGCCCAGAAAAGCCTAAGAAAATGTATAGTTGAAGAAAACACACACATTCCATCTCCAGCGGTCCACAGCCCCGAGGAGATGTGCAGATGGAGGCAGTAACAGGCTTGTAGTGTTAATTAAATGCATGGCGAGCCCTTTGGAGACGACCGTGAAAAGTTGGTCAAGCAAAGCAGCCAAGCGTTAATGATGGATGCTGCCGCGTGAGGGTGGCTGTGTTGTATGTCTTTGTTCTTTAGATGAATAAGTGGAAGGAGAGGATGTTGTCTTGGGTTCGGACGGGCCTGCTCGGCTCAGAACCAGGACCGGCTCGTACATTTATTTATAGAGAATGGCAGCGATGCATGTAGGCACGAGAACGTGACGTAAGGCTGCTCTGGTTCTTCTGACAGAACCGAGCTGCTCTCAGCTGAAATAGATCAACACTTCTTTCAGGTTTTTTACCGTGGCGATCCGAGTGCTTCCTCCAGTATGACTGATTTTCTGCACAGCTGATGCTCAGCAGCACCTGGCAGCAGCTTCCTCCTCCGTTGGCTTTTATAGGAGCCACCGCCTGTCTAGGTTGTAATCCATCTCTCACAGAACATCTGACGTCTTCGTCTCTGCCATCTCCAGCTGGGCTTCCTGGCTCTTGTCAGTGCTGCTGTCTCCAGCCTCGGAGGCGGACTGGTGTCACTGCTGGGTGTAAACCCTCTTCTACTCTTGCTGCGACTCATCTGTCACAGAAACTCCAGAAACTCTTCTCACACCGGTTCTGACCTTCGCCTCTTCTCTCTACCTCATATGACCGCCTCTCCAGGATTTCTTCCGCCTGTTCTTTGTTTTCACTACAGAGTGATCTACAAACATCTCATTTGACGGAGTCTCCGGTCTGACCTCATATGCAGGCATGTCTGCCACCGTGGCAACACGAAGCGGCTCAGGCCAGGTCTTTGATTCAGTCCCACCTGAAACCCCGCCCCTGCTGCGATGCTGCCCTCAGACATGTTCTGGACCAACATAGTTTCCTGACACTCCAGACGTTCTCGTAATTCCTTCCTCAGCCCACTTCTGTAGCTTTTGTGTAAACGGTCACTCAGCAGTCGCAGGATGAAGACATGCTGGCCTTCGTTCCGCCTCCTCTCCCCTGCTCCCCTGAGTCTGCCATCTAGGGAAGACCCTTTTCTTTACTCGTCTCTGATGGCGTGAATGATGCGGCTGCAGCTGGAGGACGGAGCCTCAGCAGGTGGGGCTCATCCAGGTTACTGGGCGGTTAGTGCCTCCTCGACCACTGCAGTTATTGTTTTTAAAGCTCCGAGTCTTCTTTATCTTTCTTACCTGAACTGTGTGTCAGATGGTCCACT
>CM026219.1:22217198-22219410 GCA_014839995.1 Xenentodon cancila
CAGGTCATGAACTTGGAGAAGTCATTTATAATAAAAATAATAATAATATAATACCCAGTATAAAGACTAAATCAATCCCATAGTTGGATAAAATCCTCAGCTTTCTGCAGACAGTCCTGCTTCTCTGAGGTGACTGAGACATGCTGAGTTCGCTAATTAACGAATGTCCATCAAACACACAGATCTTCTTCTGCACGTCATGCTGAGATGAAGCGAAAAGGTGCTCAAGGAGCAGCTGTGTTATGAGCGAGTCGCTGCTGATGCTGCGGGACAGTTGCCAACGGTAACGGAGGGTTATTAAACGAAGGTCTGCTGGGTCTCCAGGTCACTGAGAGGTTTAAAACCTTCATTGAAACATCTCAAAAGATCACTTTCTGGTGTTTAAAAAAAAACACAAACCATCAACATGTTAGAATCATTTCAGGTGGAAGTTAGAAGATCAAGCAGCAGCCTGTCCTGCTGACACCTGACATCACGTCTGGTTATTCAAGCAGAAAAAGATTTACGTACGTCTGAGCCAGCTCTGAACCAGAACCGGCTTCATCCAAAGGAGTCAGCAGCAGACGTGGTGAAAGCAGCGGGAACATCCCAGAACGATGTTCTGGTAGGAAAGGATCGTCTGGAAACCGGCCTTCAAAACCGGTCATGGCAGCACTTACAGCAAATAAAAAACAACTTCTCCACACTCTGTTAGGCTCGTTTCCACCAGCAGGAGTCCTGGGTAAAACCTCCAGACAGGAACCTCTAACAGGACCATCTCCTCGGGCCCTGCAGACGGCGTGTCTCCATCACACTGCAGCGCCAGCAAGAACCGCTGACTGAATAAATAACACAGCCAACACCAGGTGGCAGTAATGATCACGTTTTACTGTTCGCAAATGTCCTGCAGCATAAAAGGATCCAGACCTGCAGTTCCTGTACTGACCACGAGGATTTGGATCCAGACCTGCAGTTCCTCTACTGACCACTAGGTTCCGGATCCAGACCTGCAGTTCCTCTACCGACCACGAGGATTTGGATCCAGACCTGCAGTTACTCTACTGACCACTAGAGTCTGGATCCAGACCTGCAGTTCCTCTACCAACCACTAGGATCCGGATCCAGACCTGCAGTTCTTCTACTGACAACTAGGGTCTGGATCCAGACCTGCAGTTCCTCTACCGACCACTAGAGTCTGGATCCAGACCTGCAGTTCCTCTACCGACCACTAGGTTCCAGATCCAGACCTGCAGTTACTCTACTGACCACTAGAGTCTGGATCCAGACCTGCAGTTCCTCTACCGACCACTAGGTTCCGTATCCAGACCTGCAGTTCCTCTACTGACCACTGGGCTCCGTATCCAGCCCTGCAGTTCCTCTACTGACCGCTAGAGTCTGGATCCAGCTTTACAAAAAGCATTTTTGGTCTCCATAGAACTCCATAGAGTTCTCATCCAGGCCAATGGTATGGGATTTTTTTCAGATTTTTACAGACCACATCCTGCTGCAGATGTTCACCAGCAGTCCTGCAGCTCTTCCGGTGTGGATCAGGTGAAGGAGCTTGGACCCAGGTGGATCATTTCCAGATCTTTCCAAGCAGAAGTCTACAGGGATCCACAGTCATGTTGGTGAGCTGCATCAGGTCGGGTCCCCGAGGAGTTAACCGCATTCATGTTCCTTCCTCCGTTTCACAACATGGTTCCACACGGTACGAGGAAACAACAGAACTTAAAAGCAGAAAAGGCCTGGCTGACACCCCAGGAGGTTTGTGCAGCTCTTCTCCAGTCTGTGGTTTCTCTGAGCACCTGCAGGTTCATGCAGGTGAACCAGCAGGTTCATGCAGGTGAACCAGCAGGTTCATGCAGGTGAACCAGCAGGTTCATGCAGGTGAACCTGCTGGTTCATGCAGGTGAACCTGCAGGTTCATGCAGGTGAACCAGCAGGTTCATGCAGGTGAACCTGCAGGTTCATGCAGGTGAACCTGCTGGTTCATGCAGGTGAACCTGCAGGTTCATGCAGGTGAACCAGCAGGTTCATGCAGGTGAACCTGCAGGTTCATGCAGGTGAACCAGCAGGTTCATGCAGGTGAACCTGCAGGTTCATGCAGGTGAACCTGCAGGTTCATGCAGGTGAACCAGCAGGTTCATGCAGGTGAACCTACTGGTTCATGCAGGTGAACCTACTGGTTCATGCAGGTGAACCTGCAGGTTCATGCCAGGTGAACCAGCAGGTT
>CM026219.1:22219610-22227110 GCA_014839995.1 Xenentodon cancila
TGTGAGTGTGTGAGTGTGTGCGTGTGTGCGTGTGTGGTGTGTGTGTGTGTGTGTGTGTGTGCGTGTGTGCGTGTGTGCGTGTGTGTGTGTGTGTGTGTGAGTGTGTGTGTGTGTGTGTGAGTGTGTGTGTGTGTTTATATTCTATTATAAGTTAAGTTTTATCATTTATAGATAAGATAAGACTTTATGTTCAGTCTCTTTAGATAAAGTACAACAAAGTTGGAGGTTCCGTGACTCAGTGTGACGTCAACGTTAAAAGAATAACAAGAACACAGACTGCATATTTAACAATTGCCTGGTAAAATTATTATATATTATATACTTCTATACACTATACATGCTTACCAACCCAGGTCCACAGGGGGGTAGGGGTTTTGGGTCCTAGGACTGTCCATGTCACTGTGAGTAAACGTAGGTGAGTTAAGCCGGGTTCTCCTGGTTTTCATGAGTCTCGTGCCAGAGGGGTAGATGGGTCATCTACTGATCATTGCTTTCCTGCGGCGTCTGCAGGTGTAGACCTGGTCCAGGTTGGGGACGGGACAGCCAGTGGGGTTTCTCCACAGACCCCTCCGATGATGACTGGCTGGATATCAGTTTTAGTTCTTCTAAAGTCAACAACCAGGTCTTTTGTATTGTTGGATGAAGCTGGATTATGACATTTATGACACAACTGTACGTGCACACGTGTGAGGCGTGAGGATCAACGTGGAGCTGCTGATAGCTTCAAGAAGCACTCAAAGCACGGTTTGAAGCATTTCAAAGTGTCCTGAGATCAACGAATAAAAGCAAAGTTTTTGCATCTGTAAAAACAGGTAGAGGGACCGCAGGTCTGGATCCAGACCCTGGTGGTCAGTAGAGGGACCGCAGGTCTGGATCCGGACCCTAGTGGTAGGTAGAGGACCACAGGTCTGCATCCAGACCCTGGCGGTCAGTAGAGGGACCGCAGGTCTGCATCCAGACCCTGGTGGTCAGTAGAGGGACCGCCGGTCTGGATCCAGACCCTGGTGGTCAGTAGAGGGACCGCAGGTCTGGATCCGGACCCTAGTGGTAGGTAGAGGACCACAGGTCTGCATCCAGACCCTGGCGGTCAGTAGAGGACCGCAGGTCTGCATCCGGACCCTGGTGGTCAGTAGAGGGACCGCAGGTCTGGATCCTAGTGGCTCGCAGAGGAACTGCAGGTTTCTGTTCTTTTTTGTTCTTGTTCAGTGGAAGACTTTGTTCATTTGGCTCAGCAGTGGGCTCAGAGGAAGGAACCGCTCGGGCTGGAAAGATTCCAGCAACTGCAGAAAGGTGTCAGTTTCTCTGCGTCAGGGCGGCTCGTGGGTCTTGTACAAACACCTCGCCGCCCCGCAGCACTCGCAGCCACTTCCTCGCCACGTCCAGTCCGGTGTTGTCACAAGAACAGGAGACAGATGGAAGACACAGTGACCTCCCGGGAACACCGTGTAGTGCAGCCAGTGATGTCATCAAATCGATGGAGACTCTGGAGCTGGACGTATCTGTGCTCACAGGAGCAGACGAGGCACTCCAGACAATCGAGTTTCTACTGGTTGTTGTCACACTGGTGTCACTAATGCCTCAGTTCTTTGATTTTGCATTTCATTAGTGAACCAGAGACTCGTGTACACCTGTATGTTTACATTTATGTGCAGATGTTGGCACCCCCCTTTTAATGCTTAGGCATTAGGGTTTCCTGTCTGACTTCAATTCAATTCAGTTTTATTTATATACCCAGAACACGACCCCGATCAATTTTACATGAACAACGGCAGGTAAAAACTCCCTTTCAGAGGGAAGAAACCTGGACCAGGACCTGGATCAAAAGAGGGAAGAAACCTGGATCAGGACCATGGATCATAAGGGGGAAGAAACCTGGACCAGGACTGGATCATAAGGGGGAAGAAACCTGGACCAGGACCTGGATCAAAAGAGGGAAGAAACCTGGACCAGGACCTGGATCATAAGGGGGAAAAACCTGGACCAGGACCTGGATCATAAGGGGGAAGAAACCTGGACCAGGACCTGGATCATAAGGGGGAAGAAACCTGGACCAGGACCTGATCATAAGGGGGAAGGGGAAGGAACCTGGACCAGGACCTGGATCATAAGGGGGAAGAAACCTGGATCAGGACCATGGATCATAAGGGGGAAGAAACCTGGACCAGGACCTGGATCATAAGAGGGAAGAAACCTGGATCAGGACCATGGATCATAAGGGAAAGAAACCTGGACCAGGACCTGGATCATAAGGGGGAAGAAACCTGGACCAGGACCTGGATCAAAAGAGGGAAGAAACCTGGACCAGGACCTGGATCATAAGGGGGAAGAAACCTGGACCAGGACCTGGATCATAAGGGGAAGAAACCTGGACCAGGACCTGGATCAAAAGAGGGAAGAAACCTGGACCAGGACCTGGATCATAAGGGGGAAGAAACTGGACCAGGACCTGGATCATAAGGGGGGACCCTCCTGCTGAAGACCAGCTGGTAGAACAGGAAGTAGAGAGAAGAGACACAGACACACCGTCAAAGGTACCAAAAGACCAGATCCATCAGTATAATTCATCTGTTACCTGGAGAACTGAGAGTTTTCTGTCCATCAGACTGGTACCCTGTTAGTTGGTGGACTACAGAGACCACTATCTAAACAGGTGTAGACAAGCAGACAACTGAGGTGGTCAGAGGTGGGACTGCAGGTCAGTGGATCATGTTGGTGTCCCCCTGCAGCAGGTCTACAGCAGCAGATCCAGATGAAGCTGTGTTGAAGACCAGCTGCTCTAGTCTGGTCCTGCAGCTGCAGCTGTGACTACTGGTCCTGACACACTAAAGTTTACACCAACTAGATGTTTTACTGAACACAAACGTTGGAAGTTTGGTTTTAAAGGTGGAGGTGGTGTCAGCCTCCTTCACCCAAACTGGAAGTTGGTTCCATAGTGATGGTTCCTGATAGCAGAAGACCCGTCCTCCAGATCTACATCTGGATCTTCTAGGAACTACGAGTAACCTGCACTCTGAGAACGGAGAACTCTGTTAGGAACATGAGGAACCATCAGGTCTTGGAGAAAACCAGGAGTTTGGATGTTTTGGACTTTATTACACAATGCTAATAAATTTTGAATTGGATTGAATTTTCCGGGGAGCCGATGGAGGGAAGCTAAAACTGGAGAAACTTGGTTCTCTCTTGTTGGTTCCTGTCAGCACTTCGCTCTGCTGCATTTTGGATCATCTGGAGGATCTTCAGAGAATTACTTGGACATCCAGCCAACAACACGTTACAGTAATCTAGTCTAGAAGATACAAACGCAGTGAATATTTTTCCAGCATCACTCTGGGAGAGGATGCTCCTGATCTTGAGATATTACGGAGGTGGAAAAACGCAGTTTTATAAACCTGATTAATCTGCTGGCTTCATCAGTGTCTCCTGGTTTTGGAGTTCTGGTCCAACACATGACCCAGTTTCAGCCAAGCTTTAACTGTCAGACAGACGTCCTCACATTTGTCTCTAGAAGACTCTGGTCTACAGAGGTTGTGGGTTTTTTAGTATTTCACAGGCTGATCTTGGGGTTAATTTACTGGGACGTCGAGTCTTTGGAAGACTGACTGTCTTGAATGTCTTCCACTTGTCAATAATCTTTCCATTATTAAACTCCAGATCATTTAAAATGTGCTGATATCGTTCCCTCTTGGCCGTGTGCTCTCACACTCCTGAATGCTCCAGCAGCGGTCTGTGGATGAACCGGTCTTCAGCCGCTGGCTGCTCTTCGTTTTTCACATCTTTCTCTTTTCGTTTTGACTTCATTTTGTTGAATCAATGACGACGTGGTGAAAAAAGCCCGTGCTGTGATCAGCGGGAGTTCCTGTTTTCTTTTGCACAAAAGAAAATCTCGTCTCAAATGTGTTCTAGCCTTTGATGACTGTACAACCTTCTTTTCTACTTCCAGCGACGGAACAGAGGAAACCCCAATCACACTACACTCACTCCTCACTCAGCCTTGTTGCTGTGAAGAGGGTTTTCACGGGACTTCTCTTTTCTGGACTTTCTTGGCTCCACTTGACACATGAACATGTCTCACTCCCACTGTCAGCAGAAGGGATCCAGTTAGTGCAGGAGCACGATCCCACCGAACGGCGCCGACCGGCCGCTCAGGTGAGCCAGTGTAATGGGGGGAAATGAGTCCGGACTGTCAGCCAGCCGGCTCACGACCGTAGACGGAGGGCCTCATTTAAGCATTTAAACAGGAGCAGATCATCCACAGGTGGAAACGCTCTCACTGAGGAGAGATCCCAGCAGCTGTCATTGGGTGTAATATACTTCCTTCAGTGGAGGGATTCTCGGAAATGTAGTTTTTATCACGTGAATTCTTCTCAATCCAAATGTTCTAAGAGGAACTGTTCTGCAATGCTCCTACCTCCTGCACATGCGTGTATTGTGCACCAAAGTGGTTTATATTTACTGCAGTAAAAATGCGCACCATTTTGTACCATGGCGGTGATGCGGTTTGATTCATTTCAAATCCCTTCTGGGACTTTTTCTGTCTTCACATGTTTTTGTGTGATGATGTTTTAGTCTTCGGAACATCGGTTCCCTCGCAATCCCAGCAGTCAGCAGAGACCTCTCGGTTCTTATTCCGTCTTGACATCTAAGGGATGCAAAGCAGAGTGTAATTGAACTTTGGAGTCTTTCTCAGACTTGTCTGCAGCCTAATACCAGACCAGACAGTCATATTGATCCATATGAGTCCAGCTGAGGTCCAGGCACCTCGCTGAGCTCAGCATGACGTCACTGGATTGAGGCTGGCTGCACGAGGCTGCTTCTCCCGTCCTGTTTGATATTCCCATCCATGGCTGCCTCACTGAAGTAGAGCATTGCTGCACAGATCCACACCGGATCTGTGCAGCGCCGGAATGACAGATGACCCGGAACAATAACAGACATGAAGAGACGATGGACGATTTCCTTTTCAGCCCACGGATGCTTACTTTGCTCTCACTTTGAATCCTTGCTGATGTGTGGTGTGAATCCAGATATTCCACGTCATTTCTCATCGACTTCGTTAGATTTGTTAATATAGATCATTTTTTTCATTTTAGACCTGTTGGGTCCGGAAATCATTTATCACTTTGTAATGTTGTCATTTCTTCTCACAACTCATAAAATTTGTTCTGGTATTGAGAGTTCCAGTTGCCACATTATTGGTTTTTAAAATTCTCCCACATGGTCCCGTTGGAGCCAGACCAGTCCACCATCAGTAGCCCCTGTTTTCCTCCAGTTAACAGATCTGGTCTTTGGTACCTTTGACGGTGTGTCTGAGTCTCTTCTCTCTACTTCCTGTTCTACCTGCTGGTCTTCAGCAGGAGGGTCCCCCCTTATGATCCAGGTCCTGGTCCAGATTTCTCCCCCCTTATGATCCAGGTCCTGGTCCAGGTTCTTCCCCCGTATGATCCAGGTCCTGGTCCAGGTTTCTTCCCCCGTATGATCCAGGTCCTGGTCCAGGTTTCTTCCTCCTTATGGTCCAGGTCCTGGTCCAGGTTTCTTCCCCGTATAATCCAGGTCCTGGTCCAGGTTTCTTCCCCTTATGGTCCAGGTCCTGGTCCAGGTTTCTTCCCCCGTATGATCCAGGTCCTGGTCCAGGTTTCTTCCTCCTTATGGTCCAGGTCCTGGTCCAGGTTTCTTCCCCCGTATAATCCAGGTCCTGGTCCAGGTTTCTTCCCTCTTATGATCCAGGTCCTGGTCCAGGTTTCTTCCCCCTCATGATCCAGGTCCTGGTCCAGGTTTCTTCCCCCTTATGATCCAGGTCCTGGTCCAGGTTTCTTCCTCCTTATGATCCAGGTCCTAGTCCAGGTTTCTTCCACCTTATGGTCCAGGTCCTGGTCCAGGTTTCTTCCCTCTTAAAGGGGAGTGTTTATGTAATAACTGATCGGGGTCATGTTCTGGTCTCTGGAAGGATCCTGGAGACGACTTGTGTTGTAACAGACGCTGTATGAATAAAACTGACGTGAAACTGAAGTTCCTGTTTTCTGAGCAACTGAATTTTAAGTTGGTTTGTGGAGGTGAGATTTTTTCTGGCGACTCCTCAAACACAAACTAGAACCCTGCTGCTGTGTTTCAGCCTGGAATTTAAAATGTAGACTCATCCAGTCTCACACGTCAGAGACCGGACAGCGTTCCTGGTCCTGGGATCTGTTTGGTTTCCAAGCACTATCCCAGCTGGTATCTCACCGTGTTGGTGCAGATGTGTGACTCCGGCCTCAGAAAACAGGTATTCTCGTGTCCTTTTTCTTTTTTCAAGCATTAAAGAAAGAAAAGGGACTAGTGGAGGCCACGGAGTTGATTAATGAAATGTTCACGGCCCAGAAAAGCCTAAGAAAATGTATAGTTGAAGAAAACACACACATTCCATCTCCAGCGGTCCACAGCCCCGAGGAGATGTGCAGATGGAGGCAGTAACAGGCTTGTAGTGTTAATTAAATGCATGGCGAGCCCTTTGGAGACGACCGTGAAAAGTTGGTCAAGCAAAGCAGCCAAGCGTTAATGATGGATGCTGCCGCGTGAGGGTGGCTGTGTTGTATGTCTTTGTTCTTTAGATGAATAAGTGGAAGGAGAGGATGTTGTCTTGGGTTCGGACGGGCCTGCTCAGCTCAGAACCAGGACCGGCTCGTACATTTATTTATAGAGAATGGCAGCGATGCATGTAGGCACGAGAACGTGACGTAAGGCTGCTCTGGTTCTTCTGACAGAACCGAGCTGCTCTCAGCTGAAATAGGTCAACACTTCTTTCAGGTTTTTTACCGTGGCGATCCGAGTGCTTCCTCCAGTATGACTGATTTTCTGCACAGCTGATGCTCAGCAGCACCTGGCAGCAGCTTCCTCCTCCGTTGGCTTTTATAGGAGCCACCGCCTGTCTAGGTTGTAATCCTCTCTCACAGAACATCTGACGTCTTCGTCTCTGCCATCTCCAGCTGGGCTTCCTGGCTCTTGTCAGTGCTGCTGTCTCCAGCCTCGGAGGCGGACTGGTGTCACTGCTGGGTGTAAACCCTCTTCTACTCTTGCTGCGACTCATCTGTCACAGAAACTCCAGAAACTCTTCTCACACCGGTTCTGACCTTCGCCTCTTCTCTCTACCTCATATGACCGCCTCTCCAGGATTTCTTCCGCCTGTTCTTTGTTTTCACTACAGAGTGATCTACAAACATCTCATTTGACGGAGTCTCCTGTCTGACCTCATATGCAGGCATGTCTGTCACCGTGGCAACACGAAGCGGCTCAGGCCAGGTCTTTGATTCAGTCCCACCTGAAACCCCGCCCCTGCTGCGATGCTGCCCTCAGACATGTTCTGGACCAACATAGTTTCCTGACACTCCAGACGTTCTCGTAATTCCTTCCTCAGCCCACTTCTGTAGCTTTTGTGTAAACGGTCACTCAGCAGTCGCAGGATGAAGACATGCTGGCCTTCGTTCCGCCTCCTCTGCCGTGCTCCCCTGAGTCTGCCATCTAGGGAAG
>CM026219.1:22232110-22257437 GCA_014839995.1 Xenentodon cancila
TCTGAGGTGACTGAGACATGCTGAGTTCGCTAATTAACGAATGTCCATCAAACACACAGATCTTCTTCTGCACGTCACGCTGAGATGAAGCGAAAAGGTGCTCAAGGAGCAGCTGTGTTATGAGCGAGTCGCTGCTGATGCTGCGGGACAGTTGCCAACGGTAACGGAGGGTTTTAAACGAAGGTCTGCTGGGTCTCCAGGTCACTGAGAGGTTTAAAACCTTCATTGAAACATCTCAAAAGATCACTTTCTGGTGTTTAAAAAAAACACAAACCATCAACATGTTAGAATCATTTCAGGTGGAAGTTAGAAGATCAAGCAGCAGCCTGTCCTGCTGACACCTGACATCACGTCTGGTTATTCAAGCAGAAAAAGATTTACGTACGTCTGAGCCAGCTCTGAACCAGAACCGGCTTCATCCAAAGGAGTCAGCAGCAGACGTGGTGAAAGCAGCGGGAACATCCCAGAACGATGTTCTGGTAGGAAAGGATCGTCTGGAAACCGGCCTTCAAAACCGGTCATGGCAGCACTTACAGCAAATAAAAAACAACTTCTCCACACTCTATTAGGCTCGTTTCCACCAGCAGGAGTTCTGGGTAAAACCTCCAGACAGGAACCTCTAACAGGACCGTCTCCTCAGGCCCTCCAGACGGCGTGTCTCCATCACACTGCAGCACCAGCAAGAACCGCTGACTGAATAAATAACACAGCCAACACCAGGTGGCAGTAATGATCACGTTTTACTGTTCGCAAATGTCCTGCAGCATAAAAGGATCCAGACCTGCAGTTCCTGTACTGACCACGAGGATTTGGATCCAGACCTGCAGTTCCTCTACTGACCACTAGGTTCCGGATCCAGACCTGCAGTTCCTCTACCGACCACGAGGATTTGGATCCAGACCTGCAGTTACTCTACTGACCACTAGAGTCTGGATCCAGACCTGCAGTTCCTCTACCAACCACTAGGATCCGGATCCAGACCTGCAGTTCCTCTACTGACCACTAGAGTCTGGATCCAGACCTGCAGTTCCTCTACCAACCACTAGGATCCGGATCCAGACCTGCAGTTCCTCTACTGACCACTAGGGTCTGGATCCAGACCTGCAGTTCCTCTACCAACCACTAGAGTCTGGATCCAGACCTGCAGTTCCTTCTACCGACCACTAGGTTCCAGATCCAGACCTGCAGTTACTCTACTGACCACTAGAGTCTGGATCCAGACCTGCAGTTCCTCTACCGACCACTAGGTTCCGTATCCAGACCTGCAGTTCCTCTACTGACCGCTAGAGTCTGGATCCAGCTTTACAAAAGCATTTTTGGTCTCCATAGAACTCCATAGAGTTCTCATCCAGACCAATGGTATGGGATTTTTTTCAGATTTTTACAGACCACATCCTGCTGCAGATGTTCACCAGCAGTCCTGCAACTCTTCCGGTGTGGATCAGGTGAAGGAGCTTGGACCCAGGTGGATCATTTCCAGATCTTTCCAAGCAGAAGTCTACAGGGATCCACAGTCATGTTGGTGAGCTGCATCAGGTCGGGTCCCCGAGGAGTTAACCGCATTCATGTTCCTTCCTCCGTTTCACAACATGGTTCCACACGGTACGAGGAAAAACAGAACTTAAAAGCAGAAAAGGCCTGGCTGACACCCCAGGAGGTTTGTGCAGCTCTTCTCCAGTCTGTGGTTTCTCTGAGCACCTGCAGGTTCATGCAGGTGAACCTGCAGGTTCATGCAGGTGAACCTGCAGGTTCATGCAGGTGAACCTGCAGGTTCATGCAGGTGAACCTGCAGGTTCATGCAGGTGAACCAGCAGGTTCATGCAGGTGAACCTGCAGGTTCATGCAGTTGAACCTGCAGGTTCATGCAGGTGAACCAGCAGGTTCATGCAGGTGACCCTGCAGGTTCATGCAGGTGAACCTGCAGGTTCATGCAGGTGAACCTGCTGGTTCATGCAGGTGAACCAGCAGGTTCATGCAGGTGAACCAGCAGGTTCATGCAGGTGAACCTGCAGGTTTCATGCAGGTGAACCAGCAGGTTCATGCAGGTGAACCAGCAGGTTCATGCAGGTTCATGCAGGTGAACCAGCAGGTTCATGCAGGTGAACCTGCAGGTTCATGCAGGTGAACCTGCAGGTTCATGCAGGTGCAGCAGTTTCCATCCAGACTGGTTCTCATCCCCTGACTTATGAGTCAGTTTGTTTCTAGAGATGAACAAAGTACACGTGGATGTGGAAGGATGAGGTTCCAGGTTCTCTACAAAGGAGACTCATCGTCATGGTAACTGCAGTGACTCAGCTGTCCACAGAAACTGCAGCGACTACAAAGTAGTAGTTCAACTAAACCCAGTGACCCCAGCTGTGTGAGTCCAGTGTGAGGAGTCAGGTTGACGTGCAGCTGGTCCAGATGATGGGTGTAATTGTTCACTTCAACCTGCTGAAGCCTGCAGCCCTGCATCCTCCCTGCTGGACCACGTAGCGTCGGCTCAGCCGTGCTGCTCTCCATCTAATCCTGGAGGCCTGGCTGCGGGAGCAGGGAGGAGGGTGGAGGGTGGGAGGGAGGGATGCGGAAGTGGGTCATGCAGAAAATGAGAGCATGCAGGGCTTGAACTGCAGAAGGACCTCCCATCTGGCAGAGCGCTGTCCAGCTTATCAGCCACGAGCGCAAATGAAGCAGGTCAAAGCCGCCGGCCCACGTTCCTATGATATATAGAGAGATAGGATATATATGCTTAGAGATAGAGAGAGAGAGATAGAGAGAGAGAGAGAGGAGAAGAGAGAGGAGACGAGAGAAGAGAGATGAGATATATATATATAGTATATATATATATATATATATAGATATATATATATATATATATAGTATATATATATATATATGTATATATATTACTTGCTACTTTTTATAAAATAATTAATGCATTAAACCATTTGTGCTCTGTTCATCAACTATTGACTTTGCTCTCAACTGAACAGTTGTTTCCACATAAGAAGCAGATTTAAAAAAAGAAAAACAAAAAACTATTTTCTACTCAAGAAAACTTCATGTGCTCCCCAAACGTAACAAATAAAAAGCAGATTAAGAGTATTTCAGTTTTGTTGACTACACAGTAACACATATGGAGCCATTTTTCTAAATAAATCTCACAACGTAGCTTTTCATTTGGGACCGTAAGTATAAACATTCAACTCTGTGTCTCGTGGTTGTACCATAAAGAAAGGTTTTGCTGCTGTAAGTCACCCAAAAACAGGGTTTGAGAGAGGTTTGTGTGTGGTGGGACGAAGCTTGTGTGGTTTTCAGGAAGGTGGTCACGTGGTCACGTGGTCACGTGTCCCTCAGCTGCTGCAGAGCCGATGAAAGATAGAAGGGCTGTGAATGCTCGCAAATGAGGTTCCCCATCCCTTCACTGATGTTACGAGGGAAGAACCAAAGTTTGGGACGTCTTCCACATTTGCGTGAGTGTGGAACACAGCAACGCCTCAAAGTGATAGGGAGTTAGTGACATCACCATATCTGAAAGCCATCTGAATCTTTCAGATTTTTTGAAGAAGCGTTAGTTTCCATCCCAGCGTTGTCGGAGGTGGGTTCTGATGAGGAGCTAACCTCTGCGTTCTCCAGAGCCTCCGCATCTTAGAGTCCTACTCTGCATTGTTTTGCATCTTACTGGGTTGCAACACAACTATTTATTTCACCGCGATGTGGCTGCAGAAGCAAATTTTGCTCTCTAACATCTCTATAACCAGCTGTCAACAGGAGGGTGATGTAGAGTATTAAGAGTAAATGGAGAGGAAAGGAGGAGGGACTGGGGCGCTTGTTTGCGGCATCCGGAGTAATCATGGACCTCTTCCTCTGAAGGAGCGCCCCTGCACCCAGATATTGAACTGTTGGCTTTCTGTCCATGTTGTTACGGAGACTTGCCAACGCTGCATGTGATGTCATCAGCTCGGTTGCTAGGAAACAACTAATCTCTGGAGATTTCAACCACTCCTGTCCAACTGTACATTTATTTATTTTTCTAATTATTTTTTTAAGGCATAGACTGCAACAATATAATTTCCATTTGGAGACAAATAAACTGAAATCCCTTCAGATCATGTAGCTGTCAGTCAGAACTCAGACTGGCGGCTGTCCGGTCTGAGTTTGCTTCAAAAAGGGAGAAATGGGGAAAATATATAAATACATTTGTGTTTAGTAGATTCATTCTTTGTTATAAAGATCTTCTAAATCTTATACCGTTGGATTTACCGTTTCTTTCCCTTTAAATGGTACATTTTTAAAGAACATGCATTTGTGAGATGAGCAGCAGAGCAGAGTACAGGGTTACACACACACACACACACACACACACACACACACCACACACACATACATATATATATATATATATATATATATATATATATATATATATATATATATATAGTTAAATACAAATAGATTGGCGAGTGATTCGTTAAACATGCCTTATATATATGCAACAGTCTCCAACAGTCGCTGGAGAAGATGTTCGTAAACATGCTGCCTCGATCTCAGTGCAATCACTTCAGTCACAATCAGTAATGGAGAGGAAATGGTGTCTGGCTCTGAGATGTTTGCAGAAGGCTGAAGGGTAATTTGGCTAACATGACTGAGTTAGAAATCCATTTGGGAGAGCAGGAGCAATATGCTCCACTCAGCGCAGGAGGGAGGGGCCATCTCGACAAAGCGGTGTGATGTTGTGCAGAGTAATGTGTCTCCCTGTGCAAAACTATGCCAGAGGTCTGAAATTAGACTTCCTCAGATGATTCCTGCAAACGAGCAGCAAAGAGGTTAATGCAGCACTCGTAAGTCAGGAAATCAGGGCTGAGAGCGCCGAGCAGCTTCAGGCTGTGGGGAGGAGATGGTGATTGATGCAGAAGGATATTCAATGTTTCACACAAGATGGGACCAGATTACTCCTCGTTGGCCTCCTCTTCACGCACAACTACACCATTACGTGGTGTGACTCTCCCCATTTATCAGAACTTTAGCCACCTGTGGGTGCTGCCTGCTGCAGCTGACATCAAATGACCGCTCGGTGAACTGCTTCATCCAGCAGAGGCTGTGCTGGACTTCACCGGGAAGAAAAGTAAGTGAACCCAAAAACGAAGCGCTTCAACCGAAGCTTATTGCTGTCATGAACCATACCTCACTAAAGGAGGTCCTCTGAAGACACACGATCAAAGGTTTCTGTGGAAGTATGAAACCAAGACAAACTGACTATAAATGAAGAGGAAGAGGTGGACGTCCAGCCAAGATGACAAAGAACAACGCAGAATCCTCAGTGAGGTGCAGAAGAACCCACATGGACCATCTGAAGACTTGAAGAAAACCTTCGTATGTGGACTCCACCAGCTGTCACATAACGGATCACTGCCTCGTTAGTGTGTAGCATATTTGAACACTTCCATCATCATCTACGCCCCCTTCTTCAGGGTCACAGGGCTCCTGTGGAGTCCATCCCAGGACACGTCCAGGTGCCATCCAACTTTCTGAACGTCATCAACCTCCAACCTTTTCCGTTTTTTCTGATGATTCATTACGGTAGATTCTGTTTACCACAGAAACAAACTTAAACAGTCTTATTTGTCCGAACTGAGAATCCCTGATTGCGTTTAACTCCGCCACCTCCTGAACCTGTTTTTCACACCGTAAAGTGTAAACGTGGGTGTGTAATCGTGTCGTAAACCAGTTACTAACAAACATTAAACATTAGGTGTGTAAAACCAACCAGGTTCTATTGGAGTAGAACAGCTCCGCTGCACATTTAGAACTCTTTTATCGCTGATCTCGCCGGGTTTCCATCTCTCTGTTTTGTTTTTATTTTTTTGCGTGATGGTGCGGATGCTCAATAGTAAACAGCAATTGTACGTTTCATGTTGCATTATGGGATATAGTGAGTGAGCTGGGTTGGGATTAACAAGCTTTGTGACGTATTCGGACGTGGCGGTTCGGGCGTAAATCTGCTCGCTCCTGGACCACGAGGCGTTTGTGTAAATGAGGCGTGGCATAAATATTGCTTTCATGTCAGATTTAACAACATTAATGTCTTACATGGACTGTTTTTTTTTTTGTAGATGTCTTTGAAACATGTATTTTAAACATAAATAATTAAAAACATATTCCTAATTGCTTCAAATGATCCTTCTTCAGTTGTGTAATAAGAGAACCTCCGCTGGTCACCAACGCAGCGGCTGGATACAGGTGTGAGCGCCGTTGATGTGGACAGATGCTTCTCTTTTTGTCTTGGATGCTTTGATGGACAGACGACGCGGCGTTGTACCTGCTTTAGTGGGTGTGGCTTTGTAGGAGTGGTTTAGTGCAGATCTACTCACAGACTTTTCATGAGCCGTTATCTGGACCAGAGCAAACCTGTTTGTAGGTGTCAGCGGTTCCAGATGTGCAGCTGCCCCTCTGCAGGTACTAATGAGCCACTGGTCAGGGTTGAGTTAAGTACAGACGTGATACATAATTCAGGTAAAACCGACCAATGACCACGTGAACGCGTCTGTTCGGTTCTGATGTTTCTGTATTTGACCAACACATGTCCATCTGTTCTTCTGCAGGGTCCATTGTGAGGTGCTCCTACATCAAGTACCACTACTCCTCGGCCACGATACCCAAGAACCTGTCGTACAACATCACCAAAACGATAAGGCAGGACGAATGGCACTCCCTCCGTAAGTCCGACCTACAGCCTGCTCATCACGCCACTGCCACTTATGCTGCAATGACCTCTAATAAAGGTGGTAAAATGACAAAAAATCAAAGAAGGTGTTTGGTTATCAGGAGTCCTGGGCTGACTGTGCTGTTCACACTACATGACTGATCAGTCACAGCAGACACGGACTACCCCATCTGAGAACCACATGGTGGTCCAGTTCCTCTGTCTGGTCACCAGACGAAGACAAAAACTCCAGAAGCCGTTTAACCGGAATCTGGACCGTTTTGTTGCCGTGATGCTGCTTCATGGGTGTACCCTCCTCACAGTGACATCACAGCGTTCCTCGCTCTCTGATTGGCTGCAGCGTGGACTTGTGGTCACCTGCAGCTGCAGATACTGTCCGCTGTCATTGATGGGCGGCTGATGCGTCGGGGAGTCTCTTTTCATGGTTCTGTTAGGAGTTCCACATTACAGTTGTGTGTTCCTCTCTACAGAAGAGCAAACACACATCAAAGCCCATGAGTTTCCTGTTTTTTTGTCCTTTTCCAATCACATTCCTGCAAGGAAGATCATTTTCTCCAAGTGAACAGATATGGCAAAGCAGCAGAGGAACCGGGCTGAGGGCGGCTGTGAAGGTGGTTTTATTTGTTCGTCTGTCAGAAGTGTCTTCACGGAGTCGTAATTAAATCTGCATTTATCTTCACCACTAATAACCACTGAGAAGATGAAACTCCTGATGCTCCAGTTTCATGGCATTTAAATACATTTATTCAGTCTCTTTTGAGTGTTTTTACAAAAATAACTTGATACTGGGTCAGATGAAGGTGATGGAGAACCGGAGAAACCATCTTCCTCAGTCATTTACCCCAAGCTCAAACTGTTTCTGGACCAGCGACAGAAGGTCTCAGAAATATGACCAGTCCAGAAAAAACACCTTAAAGACCAAAGTCTGAATGAAATGTGGGTTTCTGCACGATTCTCCTCGTCTGTTCTTGGAGATGTTGTATCCAGTAAGCTTGGCCCTTCTGATCAGCTATATTGACGCTGATTGATTGTTTTTGAGTGAGTCTATGCGAGTTGAGGCAGTGCTGTGACGTTTGTGACAGCTGCTCTTGCAGTGACGGTATGAGTTTTTACGTCGTTATGCTCAGTGACACCCTCGTTGCCGTGGTAAAGCAGAGTGTCCGTTTGTTTTAGTATTATTGGTGAAGCCTGGGAGAGTAGCTGGTGGGATTTCTGTAGAGAAGTGAATGCATGTCAGAGGATCGAGGGAGTCGGTTTACTTTAATGATACCTGCCACTCACGAGTCCTTCATTTGGACATCTCGGAGATCTGCAGGAGCCGGCCCACTGAGCCTCATGGAAACACATCCTGACCTCAAACTGTCGGAGTGTCACCCCGTCGAGCCGAAGCTGGCAGGTGACAGCTGGGGAAAAGTCTCTGCTACAACCAGAAGAAGACTCTTTTGTCTGATTTCTTCAGTTTCCTTCTAGCAGAATGAAGAGTCCATATTCTCCTCATCTAATTTTAACCTCCAGAGTGGCAGCGCAGCCAAGGACCGGCAGATTTGGATGCAGTGTTTTCTGATTGGTTGAAATGCCGGAGGCTTGTTGGTAGGCGGGGCTAAAGATCACACTAATGTCAGAGCCGGAATCAAACTCAGAAGGTGAAAGTGGACGAACAACAAAGTACAACAAAGATTCCAGATGGACGTCTGTCAGGTAGATGCTCATGAGCTGAAGCTGTGCAGCTGACATGTGGCCGTGGAAGGAAACCCACTAAGTCAGGAGACATCATCTTCACGGTTCCTTCATCAATTTAACAAAAATGACACAAGAAAATCCTGTGGGCAACATTAAGAGCCCTCATGATTCAGCAGCTCCTAGATCCACCTGCACCTGCAGGAACCCTCAGTAGACGTTTCCTTCAGCAGCAGGAACCTTCAGTAGATGTTTCCTTCAGCAGCAGGAACCCTCAGTAGATGTTTCCTTCAGCAGCAGGAACCCTCAGTAGACGTTTCCTTAAGCAGCAGGAACCTTCAGTAGATGTTTCCTTCAGCAGCAGGAACCCTCAGTAGATGTTTCCTTCAGCAGCAGGAACCCTCAGTAGATGTTTCCTTCAGTAGATGTTTCCCTCAGTAGATGTTTCCCTCAGTTGATGTTTCCTTCAGCAGCAGGAACCCTCAGTAGATGTTTCCTTCAGCAACAAGAACCCTCAGTAGATGTTTCCTTCAGCAGCAGGAACTCTGTAGATGTTTCCTTCAGCAGCAGGAACCCTCGGTAGACGTTTCCTTCAGCAGCAGGAACCCTCGGTAGATGTTTCCTTCAGCAGCAGGAACCCTCAGTAGATGTTTCCTTCAGCAACAAGAACCCTCAGTAGATGTTTCCTTCAGCAGCAGGAACTCTGTAGATGTTTCCTTCAGCAGCAGGAACCCTCGGTAGACGTTTCCTTCAGCAGCAGGAACCCTCAGTAGATGTTTCCTTCAGCAGCAGGAACCCTCAGTAGATGTTTCCTTCAGCAACAAGAACCCTCAGTAGATGTTTGCTGTTTGCCTGCATCAGTATCTCACAAAGAATCTTGGTCCTTAGTCTGTGTTTGAGATCATTTCCTGTCACATGACCCAGTTTCAGCCAAGTTTTGACATTGTTCAAGAAGTCTGCTGGTTCGTTCAGATGCAGTTTTGTAAACCTCAGTGGTGCATCCATGTTCTTGTTAGACAGAAGAGGGTTTCTCCTGGACAATCGAACGCCCTGGTCCAGTCTTCTTCAGATTGTTCTGTGGATTTGAACATTAATAACTGAGGTCTGTAGGCTCTGAGGTGGAGCGCTTGCTTTTCTTTTCCATGTTCCTTGTGGTAAAGCTCCTGGGATGTCCACTCCTGGGAACATCTGTCTTGAATGTTTTTCACTTGATCAATCTTTCAGACTGTGGGACGATGAATTCCAGTTTATGTAGAAATATTTTATAGTCCTTTACAAACTAATGTGTTCTCTAAGACTGTTGCTGACTTCTGTTCCTCTTGGCATTGTGTTAACAGACATCGGCCGACACTAACATACAATAAGGCTCAGTAAACTAGGAGAAAACGAGGACGTGAAGCCCAGCTGATGCTCTTCACGCCTGAAGAACGCCACTTCAGCTCAGCTCCTCTGGGCTTCTTGGTCAGCAGATAGAGTTTAATAGTTTGGTGTTCGGCTTCAGAGCCGCGGAGCCTCAGGACGTGTATGGATTAAGTAAAAATGACAACCTGGTCTTGACTTTTCTGAAGTGTGTGAAATTGAGCCCAGGCAACCCTGACAATTTCACCCAGTCCTGTTACGTAGTCCTGAGGGAATATTGGGCGGCACAGCCTCAGCGCCCAGATGAACATAATACTCATTTGTTCCTGTCAGTCATAAACACTGCAGGAGCGGTCAGCAGCATCTGCACATCTGCACCCAGATTGTTCAAAGCAGCAGCAGAATCTCCTGCTTTGCCTGGTTCTCCGTCACTTTTCCGCTTTTCCGTTTCTGACACCGACTTTCTGAGAGCACAGGAGTCGAATGAGGTTTCCTCAAACTGCAGCTTAAGGATTTGTTACTTCAAAAGGAGGCAGGAGTTGAGAGCTGCAGCAGCTGTCAGTGAGCGACGGTGAATAATCCAGAGAGCTGAAGGTTGGGGGCAGGGCTAATTGTTCTGCAGCCGCCACTCCCTCTGCACCTCGTAACGCTGATTATGGCAGCTGCTGCTGGTGGATTACGCCATCACAGGTCTGCATCGACCACGGGGCTCGAGTGGAAGCGCAGATGCAGAGCGAAGAGCGTCCGGCCTCCACTCCAGCCCCACCTGGCCCTCCGACCAATCCGTGACGGCGCCGGGAACAACACGTGTGTGAATACTACTGCAGGTCCAAAATAGTTGGGACACTTTGTGAACTGCAAATGAAACAACACACAATGATTTGATAATCGTATAAACATGCATTTTATTCATAGCTGAACTTCTGCAGCCGTGCTACTTTTCTAATTTACGTATTCTAACAGCTCATTCAAAGCCGCAGCCATCAGGAGGATGTCCTCCGTTTACTTGGGGTTGCCATGGCGATACACCTGTTGAAGTGACACGTTCCTCATGTCGGGTATGTCAACACTGAGTTTGATTTTTTACTCTGCTGCTGGTGTGATCAGCATATATCAATGTTATTGATCAGCTCGATGTCCTGCTGATCAATAAGAATCAGGAAGAATACGCAGCACAGGGCATGAAACCCACACAGCTCAGGAACTTCATCCAGCGGTGAAGAGAGAAGAGCAGGAGGGAGGTCCTGGGTGGTCCCGCGTCGCTGTCTCCGGACCTGGACCCCGCCCCTGGAACCCATCCCTGGAACCCATCCCTGGAACCCGTCCCTGGACCCCATCCCTGGAACCCGTCCCTGGACCACGCCCCTGGACTCAGTCCCTGGAACCTGTCCCTGGACCCCATCCCTGCACCACGTCCCTGGACCACGCCCCTGGACCCCGTCCCTGGAACCCGTCCCTGGACCCCGCCTCTGGACCCCATCCCTGGAACCCGTCCCTGGACCACGCCCCTGGACCCCGTCCCTGGAACCTGTCCCTGGACCCCATCCCTGCACCACGTCCCTGGACCACGCCCCTGGACCCCAGTCCCTGGAACCCGTCCCCTGGACCCCGCCTCTGGACCCCGTCCCTGGAACCCGTCCCTGGACCACGCCCCTGGACCCCGTCCCTGGAACCTGTCCCTGGACCCCATCCCTGCACCACGCTCCTGGAACCTGTCCCTGGACCCCATCCCTGCACCACGTCCCTGGACCACGCCCCTGGACCCCGCCTCTGGACCCCATCCCTGGAACCCGTCCCTGGAACCCGTCCCTGGACCACGCCCCTGGACCCCGTCCCTGGAACCTGTCCCTGGACCCCATCCCTGCACCACGCCCCTGGACCCCGTCCCTGGAACCTGTCCCTGGACCCCATCCCTGCACCACGTCCCTGGACCACGCCCCTGGACCCCGCCTCTGGACCCCATCCCTGGAACCCGTCCCTGGAACCTGTCCCTGGACCCCATCCCTGCACCACGTCCCTGGACCACGCCCCTGGACCCCGTCCATGGAACCCGTCCCTGGACCCCGCCTCTGGACCCCGTCCCTGGAACCCGTCCCTGGACCACGCCCCTGGACCCCGTCCCTGGACCCCGCCTCTGGACCCCATCCCTGGAACCCGTCCCTGGACCACGCCCCTGGACCCCGTCCCTGGAACCTGTCCCTGGACCCCATCCCTGCACCACGTCCCTGGACCACGCCCCTGTACCCCGCCTCTGGACCCCATCCCTGGAACCCGTCCCTGGAACCCGTCCCTGGACCCCGTCCCTGCACCACGCCCCTGGACCCCGTCCCTGGAACCCGTCCCTGGACCCCATCCCTGCACCACGTCCCTGGACCACGCCCCTGGACCCCGTCCCTGGAACCCGTCCCTGGACCCCGCCTCTGGACCCCATCCCTGGAACCCGTCCCTGGACCACGCCCCTGGACCCCGTCCCTGGACCACGTCCCTGGACCCCATCCCTGCACCACGTCCCTGGACCCCGCCTCTGGACCCCATCCCTGGACCCCACCCCTGGACCACGCCCCTGGACCCCGTCCCTGGAACCCGTCCCTGGACACCGTCCCTCAATCAGTTCTCTAAAGAGGAACGATCGAGAAAACCTCTGGAACGCTGATGCTGGAAGATCTTGATGAAGCCAATGTAGCTGAAGGAGCTCCAACCAGCGAGTATCTTCAAGGATTCGCTTACGTCTTCCTCCAAAACTTAAAATGTTCAGAGAGCTGTAGTTGTTTGTCTGCTATTGTGATGTTCCATCTTTATGCTCCCGAGAAGAACCTACTGGCGTTAATTGGCAAAGGGATGGGTTTGAGTTTGGATCTCAGCGCCTCTGATCCAGGAGCATCCAGACCATCTGCTGGACCTGGACGCCGCAGCATCTCTGCTGTGGGTGAGCAGCCCGTTCTCTGTGCTGCTCGTTACAACTTCTGAATGTGCTTCAGGGGCTCCAGATTAGGGGAAATCAGTTGTATGCAGTCACGTGACCAGGCCGCCTGCAGGCCAGTGATTCATCGCCGCTCATCCTCGCCATGTAAAGCCTCGGTCCGGAGGGAAGAGCCGTCTCTGTTCAGCAAAGATGAGCTGTTTTTCTAATCCAGAGAGCTCATTTCAAGCTCCTGTTTGCTGCCTCGATGTCAAAGCAGAAGTTGTGTTTCACATAAACACTGTTACATCTGAGTTAAATCTGGACGTCAGTGTCCATCAGCACTGTGTGGCTGTACACACCAGCTGACCAGCTGACTGGTTACGGTGGGATGGTCCTGAGTCTCCTCCGGACTGAAGCACACCCGTAGACTCGTCGTGGACGAACCCAGAGCCTCGGCTCATCGCTCTCCAAATATCTGTTACACTGTTGGGACCTAAATCCGAGTCCTCTTTGATAGTCAACCCAGCGCGTTCAGGTTCAGACGCTCCTCCACGTCCAGGATCACGTCTGCGATCCCTCCTCCTTCTGCTTACGCTCCGCCTGCAGCCTCCGCCGATACATGCGGTCCTCAAACTGGCTGGAGGCCAGTTACTCACAGTTCAGTGTCTCGGGTGCAGAGTAACAGGTCCAGGGTGGTCAAGGCCAGTTTCCTGGCTCTGGAAGCACCAGACTCCCCGCCAAAATTAATCCAGAACGACGAAGATCACAGTTGTAGGTTTAGGCCGGTGCTACGATTGTGCCTCGATGAGGGGCTCTGAAGGCGGCGTGGGCGAACGATTTGAAAATAGCTGCGTGCTTCCTGTCAGTTGTTAGACTATTAAATCTTGTTTCAAAGAAAGTTTAAAAAACCTACAAACCCAGCGTGATGACATCAGCTGGAATAATCAGGAAGGTTTTCCAGAGAAAAGTCTTGAAATTAAAATACTCTTCAGCTGAGATATATATCCAGCAACTGGAATATTCTGGAACAGTTACGGGCACTTACAGCTGATGCGGGACAAATGAATAAATATAGTCCAGATGAGTGGATGACAGCATCAAATCAGAACCTCACTTCTTGTTTGAGAACAGAAAACTGCTCTTCAGAACCTGCTGGGTTCCCTCTGAGGAGCAGCTCAAGAAGCCGATGGAGCACGCCCACCACATGTCAATCACAGTTAGAACCCCGTCAAAATACCTGGGAGCTCCCGGCAGACGATTACAGCAGTCAAAGATGACCGACCCTAGTGGTCAGTAGAGGAACTGCAGGTCTGGATCCAGACCCTAGTGGTCAGTAGAGGAACTGCAGGTCTGCATCCGGACCCTAGTGGTCGGTAGAGGAACTGCAGGTCTGGATCCAGACCCTAGTGGTCAGTAGAGGAACTGCAGGTCTGCATCCGGACCCTAGTGGTCAGTAGAGGAACTGCAGGTCTGCACTCCGGACCCTAGTGGTTAGTAGAGGAACTGCAGGTCTGCATCCGGACCCTAGTGGTCAGTAGAGGAACTGCAGGTCTGCACTCCGGACCCTAGTGGTTAGTAGAGGAACTGCAGGTCTGCATCCGGACCCTAGTGGTCAGTAGAGGAACTGCAGGTCTGGATCCGGACCCTAGTGGTTAGTAGAGGAACTGCAGGTCTGCATCCGGACCCTAGTGGTCAGTAGAGGAACTGCAGGTCTGCATCCGGACCCTAGTGGTCAGTAGAGGAACTGCAGGTCTGGATCCGGACCCTAGTGGTCAGTAGAGGAACTGCAGGTCTGGATCCGGACCCTAGTGGTCAGTAGAGGAACTACAGGCCTGCATCCAGACCCTAGTGGTCAGTAGAGGAACTGCAGGTCTGCATCCGGACCCTAGTGGTCAGTAGAGGAACTGCAGGTCAGCATCCAGACCCTAGTGGTCAGTAGAGGAACTGCAGGCCTGCATCAAGACCGTAGTAGTCAGTAGAGGAACTGCAGGTCTGCATCCGGACCCTAGTGGTCAGTAGAAGAACTGCAGGTCTGCATCCGGACCCTAGTGGTCAGTAGAGGAACTGCAGGTCTGCATTCCGGACCCTAGTGGTTAGTTGAGGAACTGCAGGTCTGCATCCGGACCCTAGTGGTCAGTAGAGGAACTGCAGGTCTGGATCCGGACCCTAGTGGTCAGTAGAGGAACTGCAGGTCTGCATCCGGACCCTAGTGGTTAGTAGAGGAACTGCAGGTCTGCATCCGGACCCTAGTGGTCAGTAGAGGAACTGCAGGTCTGCATTCCGGACCCTAGTGGTTAGTAGAGGAACTGCAGGTCTGCATCCGGACCCTAGTGGTCAGTAGAGGAACTGCAGGCCTGCATCCGGACCCTAGTGGTTAGTAGAGGAACTGCAGGTCTGCATCCGGACCCTAGTGGTCAGTAGAGGAACTGCAGGCCTGCATCCGGACCCTAGTGGTTAGTAGAGGAACTGCAGGTCTGCATCCGGACCCTAGTGGTCAGTAGAGGAACTGCAGGTCTGCATCCGGACCCTAGTGGTCAGTAGAGGAACTGCAGGTCTGCATCCGGACCCTAGTGGTCAGTAGAGGAACTGCAGGTCTGCATCCGGACCCTAGTGGTCAGTAGAGGAACTGCAGGTCTGCATCCGGACCCTAGTGGTCAGTAGAGGAACTGCAGGTCTGCATCCAGACCGTAGTAGTCAGTAGAGGAACTGCAGGTCTGGATCCGGACCCTAGTGGTCAGTAGAGGAACTACAGGCCTGCATCCAGACCCTAGTGGTCAGTAGAGGAACTGCAGGTCTGCATCCGGACCCTAGTGGTCAGTAGAGGAACTGCAGGTCTGCATCCGGACCCTAGTGGTCAGTAGAGGAACTGCAGGCCTGCATCCAGACCGTAGTAGTCAGTAGAGGAACTGCAGGTCTGCATCCAGACCGTAGTAGTCAGTAGAGGAACTGCAGGTCTGCATTCGGACCCTAGTGGTCAGTAGAGGAACTACAGGCCTGCATCCAGACCGTAGTAGTCAGTAGAGGAACTGCAGGTCTGCATCCGGACCCTAGTGGTCAGTAGAGGAACTGCAGGTCTGCATCCGGACCCTAGTGGTCAGTAGAGGAACTGCAGGTCTGCATTCCGGACCCTAGTGGTCAGTAGAGGAACTGCAGGTCTGCATCCGGACCCTAGTGGTCAGTAGAGGAACTGCAGGTCTGGATCCGGACCCTAGTGGTTAGTAGAGGAACTGCAGGTCTGCATCCGGACCCTAGTGGTCAGTAGAGGAACTGCAGGCCTGCATCCAGACCCTAGTGGTCAGTAGAGGAACTGCAGGTCTGCATCCGGACCCTAGTGGTCAGTAGAGGAACTGCAGGTCTGGATCCGGACCCTAGTGGTTAGTAGAGGAACTGCAGGTCTGCATCCGGACCCTAGTGGTCAGTAGAGGAACTGCAGGTCTGCATCCGGACCCTAGTGGTCAGTAGAGGAACTGCAGGTCTGGATCCGGACCCTAGTGGTCAGTAGAGGAACTGCAGGTCTGGATCCGGACCCTAGTGGTCAGTAGAGGAACTACAGGCTTGCATCCAGACCCTAGTGGTCAGTAGAGGAACTGCAGGTCTGCATCCGGACCCTAGTGGTCAGTAGAGGAACTGAAGGTCAGCATCCAGACCCTAGTGGTCAGTAGAGGAACTGCAGGCCTGCATCCAGACCCTAGTGGTTAGTAGAGGAACTGCAGGTCTGCATCCGGACCCTAGTGGTCAGTAGAGGAACTGCAGGTCTGCATCCGGACCCTAGTGGTCAGTAGAGGAACTGCAGGTCTGGATCCGGACCCTAGTGGTCAGTAGAGGAACTGCAGGTCTGGATCCGGACCCTAGTGGTCAGTAGAGGAACTACAGGCCTGCATCCAGACCTTAGTGGTCAGTAGAGGAACTGCAGGTCTGCATCCGGACCCTAGTGGTCAGTAGAGGAACTGCAGGTCTGGATCCGGACCCTAGTGGTCAGTAGAGGAACTGCAGGTCTGGATCCGGACCCTAGTGGTCAGTAGAGGAACTGCAGGTGCTGATCCGACTTCCTTATATCCAGACCAGGAGTCCTTCTGGAAGTCCAGCAGCGTCTGGACCTTGTTCATAAATAAAGTCCTCTGTATTGAAAAATAAAAACTCCTTCACTTCCACCAGGATGGAAAACAAACTCATGGATCATTGCAGATGTAAATTTCCACTTTTAAAAAAACTGTGAAGCTCTAGTTCTTGGATGCACACCACCTGGCCTGGAGAATATGACCACGCAATGAAAACTCCGCCCCCTGTGACATCATCGAGAACCGATGGCTGAAAAACTCCAGAAAGTCTCTGAGCTCCCAGAAGCTGGAGGAATGCTGTAATTCAGCTTGTTAATAAAGTGTGTGGACATGTTCAAGAAGATAACTGATGATAGGAAGAGTTGGGATCAGACAGAAACCACGGTCTGGTGGTTCTACTCAAGCATGGTTCTCACGACGGCTACATATTTTCCTTCGTTAACACCCAACACAACAGATTTTGCTTGGCTTTGAGTTTTCCTGAGAGCCAGAATGCTGAGTTTGGATAGATATGATTCCTGAAAAATCCAGCTGTGGCTGGGTCCAGGAGTGGTGATTTGAGATAACGGAGCGCCATGGTGAAGCAGCTTCAGGCTTTTCCTCCTCTGGCGTGAAGCTGCTCCTCCCTCCTGAAGGATGTGATGAGGGCAGGAGCCTGACGGCTGACCTATCACAGTAAAGAAGAGGTCTGGTTGCCAGCGGTGACGGCATCCTTGAAGACAGCCGTGGATTATAAAATCTGCTCTTCTGCAGCTTTCCGAGTTCATTAAGCGCTCCAGTGGGGGATAATAGCTGCCTGCTTTCTTGCTCTCATGGATTAATGTGAGGCACACAGGAAACGATGATCGAACCCTCTGAAGCACATTCACTCTTCCTTTATTATTCTAACAGCAAACATTTCATACTTTGGTAAACTGAAATGGGTTTTACATCAGCTGTACGGTCATGTGCAGACGTTCCTTCCTCCTTCACTAATCCGGGAGTTTTAATGTAAAAGCTCTTCTGATCACAGCACATCTTAGTATCATCCAACCTCACGGTAACAACAACATTTAACTATTTTTTCACTGTGTGATTTAACAAATATTTAGCCACGAAAATTAGAAACATCAAGTGGGTAATACTAAGTACCCCCATGATTGAGATCCACCTTCAGCAGCAGGAACCTCGGTAGATGGTTCCTGTTTGACTTTGTCTCATGGTTCTGGAGGAGTTCTGGTCTGTTCTTCTGTCCAACGTTGCTTCAGTTCGTTCAGGTTTTTGGACGTTCACGTCTACACAGCTCTCTGAAGGTCCCACCACAGCAGATCAACCAGGTTCAGGTCTGGACTTTGACCAGGTCATTCCAGAAGCTGATCTTTAACTGTCAGACAGACGTCCTCACATTTGTCTCTGGAAGACTCTGGACCACAGAGGAGTTCATGGTCCATCAGTGACTGACAGGTGTCCAGGTCCAGACCGTCGTCCCTCCACCTCCGTGTCGGTGCCTGAGATGTTTCTGCTGAGTGTCACCTGCTCTGATCTTGGAGTAAATGTGCTGGGGCGTCCACCCCTGAGACGACTAACTCGGTCTTGAGTCTTCACTACTCGTGGCTGAGAAGTCGCTGTAGAACGTTGATCCTCACATCTGCTGGTGATCAGGTCATCAGTGGTGATGGTCACCTGGCTGGCTTGTTTCCTTACGTCTTCTTCTTTCTGATTGAATAAGCAACTGCACAGTTAAAAGAACAAGTCTATTTTGTTCTGCACCTTAAGTTCTACATGCTGAGTAAAAAGATCCGGTATGATCAAATTATTTGATCGTGTTTTTCCAGGAGAAGAAGAAAATCAGGATTAAAATCATTTCTTCCACGTGGCTGTAAGTAGATGAGTGAGTTTCCTTTGCGACGGGATGAGCCACGTCTGTGGAAACATGCTGCCTGGCTAATCCTCTCTGTATTTGTCCGTGCAGTTAATGGTTTCCTTCGGGAAGAAAAGTTGCTGGATTTGAGCATAAAAGCATTTCTCCGTGATAATCTTCCCTCACGGATGCGACGCTTCTGCTTCCATCAGTCGTTGAAGCTGCTGCAGATGCATGATGGTCATTTTCACTCCGACAACACTCCCGATTCCAGATGTTACACAGTGTCCTGCATCAGTCTGATCTTTGGCTTCTGCTTGTTTCACTGGACACATCAGGAAAACCGTGATTTTAGGAAGAATACGTCTCAAACACGAGGATTTGCCATCATTAAGTGTATTCCACGGATGTGTACCGCCCAGTACTTTGGGTCGGGGTGTTTAATTTGCCCCTGAGGTCTGTGCTGCGAGGTGCGGCCGGGCTGCAGGTCGGACTGTTTACAGTCAAAAACAGAAAAGCTGTTTGGCTTGTTTGGATTATTTCTCGTCTTGCACAGACGTCCGTTCTGCACAGATGCAGACGGAAACACGCACACAGGTTCTGACAGGAATCCAGCTGAAACCGTCAGCGGTCTGAGAGCTTTGGAGGTGCAGCGCGTTCTTCTGCTGACTCACGCCTGCTGCAGTCAGCAGCCTGGCGTTATTTTTAGTCTGGACCCGGAGCTGAGGACAGACCAGTTCGCTGCTCCGAGGCGAATCACACGCGGAACCACGTCCGGGGAGTACTGGACAGAGAACTCACACCTGCGGTCCGTGATGCAGCCGCGACCGCCCAGGTTACCTGGCGCTCCGCTCAGGTTGATCCAGCTCAAAGACGCGGTTCTCTACAGCACATGGTCAAAGACGTGCTGGAACCCTCATTAAAGCCTGTGAATGTTTCTATTTGCTGCTTTCGTTTTCCATAAGATCTCAATAACAGACAGAGAGACGACACTAACTTAACATTTGTTAAACAACGTTAAACGTTAAAGGAAAGTGTAAGTTTGTGCGTGGCTGAAGCTCCTTCAACCAGATCTTCCAACACATCTGGATCAGAGCTGCTCAACGTCCAGGGTGAATTCTGGACCATTCCTCTTTCCAGAACTGCTTTAGACACAACTGCAGTATTCCTGGTGTGAACGGCTCTTTGGAGATCATTCCACGGCACCTCTATGGTGTTCGTTCCAGAGGTCTATTGGTTTGTTCAGATGCAGGTTTGTGCACGTCCATCATGCATCCATGTTCTTGTTAGACAGAAGAGGTCTGCCCGTGCACACTTTCAGACAAACTGTTCTGGTTCAGTCATATTCTGACCGAGCTGTCATGGACTTCAACATCTAACGTGCTCAGTGAGGCCTGTAGGTTCTCAGACGTAGTTCACTTGTGAATGATCTTATATACTATAGAACTTTAAACTCCAAATAGTTTTAAAATGTTTTGAAAACCCAACCACGTTGATCTGCGTCTTCTCTAAGACCATTGCTGATGTATTTCCCTCTTGGCATTGTGTCAACGCACACTTGAAAGCTCCAGAGCAGCAAACCACTGAAACATCTGCTCTTACAGAGGTCTGCACACCTGCTGACGATCAGTTCATCCTTGAGGATCAGCAGCTTCTGACAGTAACTGACCCTCCTGAATCCTGTGGAGGCTGTCAGGGGGTACTTGGTATCACCCGCACACATTTTCCTAATCTGTTCAACTTCATTTTTGATAAATAAATAATAGCACTGCCAGAAAGGTTGTATGGTGTTGTGTTCCTGAGGTTGTACTGGCCCACTACCCACTGTCATGCCATGTTCTGTACTCTGTACTGTTCTATGTGCTATAAATCTTTATAAATGTGCAAAGAAAAACAGCAGGCAGCTTCTTACTGGCAGACTGACATAACTCTTCGTCTGAGCGTGCTTACTTTCCTCATATCTACACCGAGCCACGAGTAATTGGAAACTGAAAATCCCATCTCATGGTTGTCCGACTTCAGCTCCTCCCAGACTTCAAAGCTGTGCAGACTGCTCGTCTCTCTTCTGCAGAGACGAGTGTCTCTGCAGAAGAGAGACGAGTGTCTCCTGCAGAGACGAGTGTCTCCTGCAGAGACACTCGTCTCTCTTCTGCAGACGAGACGAGTGTCTCTGCAGAAGAGAGACGAGTGTCTCCTGCAGAGACGAGTGTCTCTGCAGAGACGAGTCTCTCTGCAGAGACGAGTGTCTCTGCAGAGAGACTCGTCCTCCCAGCAGGACAGACAGCGTCTCCTCCACCACATGTAAACTCAAAGCTGCGGAGCTATTATCAACTAGTAGGCCATACGTTACAGCCAACAGCGTTCCCTGTTTTGTGTGAGGAACGTTTGTGTGGGAGTGCTGGAGAGTCTCTTGGACAAGAATCCACAAACTGTAAACAGAAGCTCAGAAAGGATGAGCAGTAAACAGCAAACAGAAGCGCGGCCAGTTAACGCCTCTGTAAGCTGTCTTCTAGAGGAGGACGCTGGTGGAAGGGTTTTCTTCAGACGACGGGTCGGTTGTTTGGTGGAAAAGGTTTATCAGACAAATTTAGAGGCGAGGCGAGGCGAGGCGAGGCGAGGCGAGGCGAGGCGAGGCGAGGCGAGGCGAGGCGAGGCGAGGCGAGGCGAGGCAAACTTATTTGTTTAGCACATAAATGTGATTCCAAGTGCTTGATAGAGACATTAAAACATGACATAAATAAAAAGCATGATTTAAAGTGTAAACAAAAGAAAGTGCAGATTTGTGTCTTTGTTCACCTGCAGCTGAGAACAGGAGAGTCTCCAACCTGGATTTAAATAAACTGTTTCAGCTGATCTGAGGATTTCTGGGAGTTTGTTCCAGACATGTGGAGCAGAGAAGCTGCAGGAAGCTTCTCCAGGTCTGGTTCTGACTCCGGGAACTGATAAAAATCCAGATCCTGGATCCAGATCCAGATGACCTGAGGGGTCTGAAGGTTCATACTGGGTCAGGAGCTCACTGATGGTCCTGGACCGCCATCCATTATCTATACCCGCTTACTCCATCTCCGGGTCACGGGGGTCTGTCGGAGCCGATCCCAACGCATAGTAGATGAAAGGCAGGGGTCCACCTGGACAGGTCGCCAGTCCATCGCAGCACCACGTACAAAGACATGCTCTCATTTACGCCTACGGACAAATTACAAGTATCAATGAACATGCATGTTTTTGGACTGTGGGAGGAAGCCGGAGTACCCGGAGGGAACCCACGCAAGCACGGGGAGAACATGCAAACCCCACACAGACAGACCCACCGGGCCGGGAATTGAACCAGGAACCTTCTTGCTGTGAGGGAACAGTGGTGACCACTACGCCACCGTGCTGCCTTCACAAGCCAACAACAGGAAAAGAAAGTAAAATAAATCCTTTTTGAAATGAACGAGGTTTGACTGCAGTCAGTGACATCCCGTCCCCGTCCTGGTCTCATTCCTCTCTCCCGGTGGAGATTCTTGGAAGTCCATTAGATCGAGTTCAAGCGCTTATCGGTTTGATTTCTGAGTAATGAAAGTAGAAAATAGCGACCCTTCCTGGACAGACGTAGTGTTACTGCGGTGAAGGACGAGGTGATAAAACGTCGGCGGTGTGCAGCTGAGGTCAGAACCAAGACTGGCAATGCATGAACCCATGAGGACTGCTGACCCGGAACATGGACTTACCTGGTCCTGGAGGGCTGGTTGGCTGGCCTCAGATGGGCTTGTGGCTGTTTGTAAATGGTTTGAGGTGCTCTGAGGGTGATTCACCGCCAGCATCATGTGGTTTTCCTGATAATAGCCATTTACACGGGAAAACGAACGTGTTTTTGATGCGTAGTTTGTCTGTGTGCGTTGAGAGCTGCTGTGTTGTCGGAGCAGCAGGCGGGTGGTCCTTCCACCTTCAAGTCCTCACTCACACTTAATCCAGTTAGTCACATCACAGAGATTTCGTAAGCACAAGCCCAGGAATCATGGAGTCGTTTAGCCTGACTGGGAGACGAGGAGCGAGCTCAGCTCGGAGGACTTTCACCAGCTGCCACAGGAGATTTCACAGAGCGCTGCTGTTTTCAGACTTCATTTGGTTTGTTCACCACGGAAACAGCTGCTGCTGCGTCTGCACAACGCCGAGCGATAACCGAGGTGACACCTACACACACCTCCACTTCAGCTCACAAACCCTGCCTCCGACCAGCGCTGCAGCAGCCAGCAGGTCCGCGTGGCCACATCTGGAGAAAACAGGGCTTGTTGGGTCTGAAATGGATAAATGTCCCTGATGGTCCCAGAGTTGTGGGTACGAACGCAAAGTCCATGAGGATATGTGGAGTCCAGGAGGGAAGAACCAAACGGGCCACTAGGGTCGGTCCCCATGAGCGCCACGGGGACCGACCAGCACTCAGCCTGCCGCTGGTGCACCACTCCACTCGGAGTAGTCCACTAGTCCTCAATCCAGCTCTGGCAGGACCCGTTTGTTATTGGCTGGAGGTCTGATTAGTCCTGACTAGCCAGTTGGATCTAGTCCAGTCCAGTTAAACCAATTTTAACTTGGACATTGATGGAGACTGACTCGCTTTTGGATCCAGACCCTAGTGGTCAGTAGAGGAACTGCAGATCTGCATCGAGAGCCCAGTGGTCAGTAGAGGAACTGCAGGTCTGGATCCAGACCCTAGTGGTCTGTAGAGGAACTGCAGATCTGGATCGAGAGCCCAGTGGTCAGTAGAGGAACTGCAGGTCTGGATCCAGACCCTAGTGGTCAGTAGAGGAACTGCAGATCTGGATCGAGAGCCCAGTGGTCAGTAGAGGAACTGCAGGTCTGGATCCAGACCCTAGTGGTCTGTAGAGGAACTGCAGGTCTGGATCGAGAGCCCAGTGGTCAGTAGAGCAACTGCAGGTCTGGATCCAGACCCTAGTGGTCAGTTGTGGATCTGCACATCTAAATCCAGACCCTAGTGGTCAGAAGAGGATCTGCAGGTCTGGATCCGGACCCTAGTGGTCAGTAAATGAACTGCAGGTCTGGATCCGGACCCTAGTGGTCAGTAGAGGAACTGCAGGTCTGGATTCAGGCCCTAGTGGTCAGTTGTGGAACTGCACGTTTGAATCCAGACCCTAGTGGTCAGTAGAGGAACTGCAGGTCTGGATCCAGGCCCAGTAAACTTAAACCTGGACCCGGTAGTTCATACTTCATCACTACAACTCATAAGAATGTACTTCCGAGGACGGGAGAACATCAGTGTTCATGTGTAACTGATGATTTAATGAAGGATCAAACATCAGATTGTCCTGTTTCTTTTTGTGCTGCCAATGTGAAAATGGATGTATATTAACAAATGAAATGAAGATGACTGAAAAATAACGAAATCTACTGGGTTCAGACTGTAAAGGTTAATTAGGATGTAGAATTAAGACAATATTTGATGTCATGTGAGTACAAAGGATGCAGCAACGTGCAGACGTGGTTAAACAAGTGCAGAACATCTGCTGGCTCTGCGTCTGCAGCTGCATTATTCACAGCTGCGGGTGTAAAACGAGTCGGTCTTATGTAAAGAAGACCGGTGTGTGTGTGTGCACGCGTTGAAGGCACCTCCTGAGCCAGTTTTCCAGCATTTCCCGCCTATCTCGGAGCAGTGCAGTGACAGAGTGTCAAGCCTAAAAATTGCAAGGCGTCAGGATTAGTCAAGTTGGTTTTTCAGCAGCGCTGCTTATCTCCTCTGTGCATGTGGGCAGCGGGACCTCCACAGCCTGCAGAACCAAGGTCATCTCCACCCGCTCTCCTCAACCCCCCCCGTCCTCAGACAACGAAGCATGTGCTGAAGAAGCCTCCGGATGCTGAGAGCACAGACACGAGGTGCTGTTCAACCCGTCCCCAGTAGGACAGAAATGTCTGTGTTTTTGTGCATCCTTGAAAGTCGGCGTGTCCCGCCCTTTCTGCTTTCTCTTATACACTTAGAGGAAAGAAGAAGTACATGAACCCTCTGGAATCAACTGTTTTATTGGTTTTTTATTCATTCGTTGCTGCTAAGTGTACATGAAACCATTTTCCTAGATCCAAACCATGATAGTTTATTATTTGGCACAACTACACAGAGTAGCATGAAGTTCAAGCAAATCAGCTCACACGGTGAGCAAACCCCAAATCTGTGGCGACGATGTGAACCAGTCCGAAGGACAGAGGGAGCGCCGATCTGATTTACAAATCTAATAAACATGCAGCCTTGTCCCTGGCGCACAGAGATTCCTGCGGATTCTTGGAATATTTTGAGAAGATTATGAGTTGTAGAAGCTGAGGTCACGTCGCTCATGTGTTGAAAATTAACTCTAATTAGTTGTAGATGTTCCTCCAGGTTTTATCACGAACGTGTTCACCTTTTTTCTTGTTTTTAAGACCTAAGGCTTACAATTTGAAAATGAGCTGATATTTTCATTAAATGATAAAATGTCTCTCAGAGTAGTCACACCGAGGCAGCAAAGTCTTTTTTTTTACATGTCAACTTGTATTAAGGTGAGGACAGGAGTGTGTGCGGTGACCGGGACCAGCATGGCGTTGCTTCTGTTCCCAGCTCTGCTCGGCTCTCACATCCATCAAAGCCAGCGCCGCTTTCGTGCCCACCAGAGTATCTGGAGCAGCAGATATCACAGAATCATGCCTCAGCTTTCAGGATCCAGTCCGGGACCCTACTCCTCTCACATCAGGGCAGCGGTCCAAAAAAGATTAAGAAAATCTGTCAAGAACGCTGAGTCAGAGGAGTCAGGTTCTTGTGGGGG
>CM026219.1:22260137-22360137 GCA_014839995.1 Xenentodon cancila
AACTAGATGGAAAAAATTATTTATAAACACAATATATGTCCAAAAGTATCGTCTCACCTGCCTGGACTCTCATATGACCTGAAGTGACCTCCCATTCCTGATCCAGACGGTTCAATATGACATCAATCCACCCTAAGCAGCTTCAGCTCTTCTGGGAAGACTGTCCACAAGGTTCAGGAGTGTTTATGGGATTTTCTGACCATTCTTCCAGAAGTACATTTGTGAGGTCACACTGATGTTGGACCAGAAGGTCTGGCTCTCAGTCTCCGGTCTGATTCATCCCAAAGGTATTGAGGTCAGGACCTGCAGGCCAGTCAAGTCCATCCACACCAGACTCTGTCATCCAGGTCTTCATGGACCTGCTTTGTGCTCTGGTGCACAGTCATGTTGAAGAGGAAGGGACCAGATCCAATCTGTTCCCACAAAGTGGAGGGGGGATTCTGTCCGAGGAGGCAGCCTTGATATGATGCATGACGAGCCGTTCAAAGCACTTCATGATGATGGGAGTCAGTGCAAGTGGACGGTAGTCGTTGGAGCAGGAGGGAGATGACCGTTTTGGGACCGGAAGGATGTTCCGGTCTGACTTTTCTATTCAGCTGCACAAACTACTTTTAAAGGACACAGAAATGTGCTGTAGAAGACTTTAGATTCTCAAACGCCACAGTTCTGGACCGATCAGCCGCGTTACGTCATCCTTTGGGTTGAGACGGCCAGCCCGCTGACGGGCGGGACGCGTGGATGTGCAGTTCTTCTGTGGAGCAGAGGGTGGCGGTAAAGCCCTGGTTTTAAACAACGAAGAAGAGGAGGCGGCCGAACAGAAGAAGAAGAGCTGCGTATGAGCGGTGAAGGTTAATGTCGTCAGGTACAATTACAGAAAGTTAAACAGCCGGAGAACAGACCCGCGACCCGGAGACCCGCGACCCGGAGACCCCAGCGAGCACCGGTCCGCCCGGAATCACCGCTGCGGGGTCGGTAAGTCTGAAGACGCCGGGAGGCGGCGTGAACTACGGAGCCAGAATAGGGCCAAACCTCAGCCGACGTGCTTGTGTGCTAATTATATTATTATCATTATTGAGGGCTAATTAACTCGCTCCACGTCTGCGCCGACACGTCGTGAAGACGGATCCGGGTCCGTCCGCGTGCTCCCAGTAAGCTCCAGGACACGTGATCCAGAAAACGTCACAAACGACCCCAAGCTCACGTTTTATGTAGAAACGCGGGTTTTATCAGTTTAACTCTTGAACGTTACTAAGCGGTTCCTACGTGTTGTAAAGCCTGATGGTCGTGGATTTCATCTTTGGTCGTGTATCTGTATCATTTCACAACCCAGACTAATCATTAAAAAGCAAAACTGTGGGTCATAAATACGTGTTTACCTCAACAATGTTGTTGGTGGGCCAAGAGACTCAATTCAGTTTTATTTAAATAACACATAGTACAACTTAGTTTTAAAAAGTCGTCTGCGCACTTTACATAGACTAGAACACGACCCCGATCAGTTATTACATATACAACGGCAGTAAAACCTCCCCTTTAAGAGGGTAGAAACCTGGATCAGGACCAGGATCATAAGGGGGAAGAAACCTGGACCAGGATCATAAGGGGGAAGAAACCTGGACCAGGACCTGGATCATAAGGGGGAAGAAACCTAGACCTGGATCATAAGGGGGAAGAAACCTGGACCAGGATCATAAGGGGGAAGAAACCTGGACCAGGATCATAAGGGGGAAGAAACCTGGATCAGGGCCTGGATCATAAGGGGGAAGAAACCTGGACCAGGATCATAAGGGGGAAGAAACCTGGACCAGGACCTGGATCATAAGGGGGAAGAAACCTAGACCTGGATCATAAGGGGGAAGAAACCTGGACCAGGATCATAAGGGGGAAGAAACCTGGACCAGGATCATAAGGGGGAAGAAACCTGGATCAGGGCCTGGATCATGAGGGGGAAGAAACCTGGACCAGGACCTGGATCATAAGAGGGAAGAAACCTAGACCTGGATCATAAGAGGGAAGAAACCTGGACCAGGATCATAAGGGGGAAGAAACCTGGACCAGGACCTGGATCATAAGGGGGAAGAAACCTGGACCAGGATCATAAGGGGAAAGAAACCTGGACCAGGATCATAAGGGGGAAGAAACCTGGACCAGGATCATAAGGGGGAAGAAACCTGGATCATAAGGGGGAAGAAACCTGGATCAGGACCTGGATCATAAGGGGGGACCCTCCTGCTGAAGACCAGCCGGGTAGAACAGGTTGGATCTTCTAAGAACTACGAGTAAACCTGCACTCTGAGAACAGAGAGCTTTATTAGGAACATGAGGAACCATCAGGCCTCGCAACTATCACCGCACTAGACCATGTTGGACTTTATACGCAAAAAAAATATCTAAATTAGTGGACATCCAGTCCTTGATGTCCTTCAGACACATCTGAAGTTTGTCTGATGGTTCTGTTTCATCTTCATAGACAGATACAGCTGCGTGTCATCAGCATAACAATGAACATTAATGCCGTGGTTCCGGATAAAACTTCCCAAGGGCTGCATGTATAAACTGAACAGGATTGGCCCTAGAACTGAACCCTGCGGGACACCATAGCAGACCCTCGTCTGTACGGAAGAAACCTCATGAACATGAACAAACTGGAATCTATCAGACAGATATGATTTAAACCAATCTAGAGCTGTCCCTTTAATCCCAACAACATACTCTAGTCTCTGCAGGAAAATGCTGTGATCTATAGTATCAAAACAGCACTGAGGTCCAGCAGAACCAGTATGGACACTAACCCATTATCTGAGGTCCAGCAGAACCGGTATGGACACTAATCCAGTATCTGAGGTCCAGCAGAACGAGTACGGACACTGATCCAGTATCTGAGGTCCAGCAGAACCGGTACGGACACTAACCCATTATCTGAGGTCCAGCAGAACGAGTACGGACACTGATCCAGTATCTGAGGTCCAGCAGAACCGGTACGGACACTGATCCAGTATCTGAGGTCCAGCAGAACCGGTATGGACACTAATCCATTATCTGAGGTCCAGCAGAACCGGTATAGACACTGATCCAGTATCTGAGGTCCAGCAGAACCGGTATAGACACTGATCCAGTATCTGAGGTCCAGCAGAACCGGTATAGACACTGATCCAGTATCTGAGGTCCAGCAGAACCGGTATGGACACTGATCCATTATCTGAGGCCATAAGAAGGTCATTGGAGACTGGAACCAGTGCTGTTTCTGTGCTCTGATGCATCTGAACCCTGACTGGAAAGATGAACCCAGTAGGTCTTCAGTTTGTTATAATGTATGTTGCTATAAAAAGTGCTCAGCTTCCAGAACAGCACAAGGAGTCCTAACATACCCTACTGGTGGAGCTGGGGATGTTCTTGTCCCAGTTTGATGAGACCAGATGGAAATGTATTAACCTGGTGATTTTGTGACTGTCTCCTCTGCTCCTCAGTCATGGCCGGGTTGTCCAGCTACGCCGTGCGCATGGCGAGGCTGAGCTCGCGGATCTTTGGAGAAGTTGCTCGCCCGACAGATGCCAAGTCGATGAAGGTGGTCCAGCTGTTCAAGGAGCCTCCCATGGCCAAGAGGAAGGAGGTGTATGACTGGTACCCACAGCACAAGATTTACTACGCCATGACCCAGAAGCTCAGGTTCATGGGACTCTTCAGGTGCTCTGCAACTTTTACCTCGTTCTGAATCAAGCAAATCAAAGTGTGTTTAACCAGAAGAACCGTGACACGTTTGTAGAGTCTAACAGCGGTAGACGTTCACAGTAGCTGAAATGTGACTGGTCGTTTCTCTGCACAACATCTAAGCAAATCAGCCCGTTTTCTTAGCTCTTTTATAATGGAGCAGCAAAACCCCTCAGATGTCATGTGTAAAAATATATGATATACGAGGAACTGCACTCCCACGTTGGCTTCAAGGGGGAACTCAGAGGTGCTGCCCCCTAGTGTGACAGAAGAAGTGCTGCATGTTGGATAACCAGCAACACTGGTGAACTTTAACACCGGAACATTGTTCTTTGAACATACAGTAATCGTCCTTAATGACATGCTGTAACAGCTCTAGTAACAACAAACATCCTGTTTAATAAACCCATCGTGTCGACTGTCAGTCATGCAGACGTTCTGTTGTAGGTCCGAGGAGCCAGGGAGTTGGTGTAAAGTGAAACAGGAAGTGATGGGCTCAGTAATCATGTGACCTGGATTGTCCTCAGGAAGTCTTCTGTTTCTTTCCAGGGATGAGCACGAAGACTTCAAGGAAGAGATGCGTCGTCTGAGGAAGCTGAGAGGGAAGGGGAAGCCTAAGAAAGGAGAAGGGAAGAGGGCGACCAAGAAGAAGTGAGGCGCATCGTTTCTGCTCCGCCGTCATGCAGGACCTCAGCCCTGCTCCTTCTTTGGGCAGGGTTTGGGCGGGACTACGGAGTGCCGCGGGGTTTGGGCGGGACTACGGAGTGCCGCGGGGTTTGGGCGGGACTACGGAGGGCCGCGGGGTTTGGGCGGGACTACGGAGTGCCGCGGGGTGGGGGCGGGACAAAGGCTGTCAGAACGGTGGATCTGCGTTGGACAATAATATTCTTGTCTCTGACAGTTTTATCGCTTCGTTGTTAGTTTTCGTTGAACAGTTTATTGGGATAAATCCCGTGTTTCCATTCTCTTACTCAGATGCAACGTGAACTAAATAAATGAAGTAATGGATGTTTGTGTTTTCATCATTCAAAGCAGAGTCTGGTCTTTTTTGCATCTTCATGATGTCACATGTTGAATTCACAGGAAAAGTTTGCTGATGTCTTTAGATGAAGAGGCTGAAAATCATGTGGACAAGTAAGAGCTCAGTGTTACTAATAAAACCAGCGTGATGAACGTTGAGTGTTCTTATTGCTGTAACAGTCACGCAAAAGTTTAAACTCCCTCTTTAAATCCTGTTTCTCTTTGTCCTTGTCTGTAATTTTTATTACTAGGCACAGACTACCTCAGGTGAACATCTAGAACATTTTCTAGTCATTTAAAGAAAAAGAATTGCATGGGCAATACTAAGAACCCTCTTAATACTTCATTAGGATTTAAGAGGGTAAGTTGCAGGCAGGTGCTAATAACCTAAGTCTTTGCAGTAATTGTCTTGTTTCCTATTTCAGTGTACTGGAACGGACCAGGTTCCTTCTCATTGTCACTTCAGTGCTTTACAGAGCAAACCCAGGCCAGCCAGGGACCGGATCCCTTGACTGAACAGAAACCCCATGTGTGGGGGTTACAGTCCTCGTGCAGTGGACCCGGGCGCGACTGTGACTCTTCGCTGCGTCATTCCCCTTTCTCTGCCCTCGTTTCTTATGTCACTTTAAATAAATGCAGCTAGAGCTTCAGGTTCTTGAATATTAGGAACTCCAGGCTTCTCTGCTATCACCTTTCATTGTGATTCAATTCAACCAATCTTCCGCTTAGTTTACAGCCCTTCATTGTGACTATATGAGATTGGCCTGCTTCGCTTACAGCTGCTGTCGGCAGTTGTCACAGATCCGGTGGATTTAGTTTTCGATGAACTTCAGTAACCTTTCGCGTCATCTCGGTATTTACTTGCTCACTCCCTTCCTGCTGCTTCTGGTGATGGGTGAGGCAGTTCTTTCCAGTGTACTGGATCACAGTACACCGGACGTAAATGTTGCATCTAAATTAACTAATTTTTTAAAATGTTTTATTATTAACTGGCCTGCAGTTCAGCGGGGTTAGTCTTGGACTTGTTGAAGCTGATTCTGGACGTTTAAGCTGCCCTCATGTTCACTGTTGCCTGTAATATGTTCAGTTGTATATTAGTTCAGTAAATTCGTTGAAAGGAGCACTGATCCTGACGCAGCTGCACCAATGACTCTTCTCTTCCTCCCATTACTGGCCAGCTTAACAATTTAATTAACTTGTGGGACATAGTGCTCTTTTGTTTGAAAAGAAACTGGCCTGAATCCATGCAGCTCTCATCTATACCCACTTATCCTTCTTAGGATCACAGGGGTCTGCTGGAGCCACTTTTGGGCAAAAGGCAGGGGTCCACCCTGGACAGGTCGCCAGTCCATCACAGGGCCACAGAGAGACAAACAACCATACTCCTAGGGCCAATCTAAAGTCACCAATTAGCCTAACCTTGGATGGTGGGAGGAAGCCGGAGTACCCGGAGAGAACCCACGCAAGCACAGGGAGAACATGCAAACTCCAGTAATTTAGCAGTATGATGGTTTGTCTGCATGTTTCCAAAATGCTTAATGCACACATGGCCAAGAACCTGGTAGCCCCTCTGATGATGTATAAAGAACATTTTTTTCAGTGTTCTGTGACCAAATTCAGGACAAACGTAAATAGCGACAGTCGCTGTGTGATGCATCACTAACAAAATGAGCACCACCATCTATTAGAGCGCTGTTTCAGGAAAATACAATAAAAACAGATGTCAGGAAACTGGAATGACACTAAACAAACCGGACCGAGGGCTTCTATGGCCTGCTGGACTGGACTCCGAAATGTGAAGGCCAGAAACCATAAACTCACCTTAGACTGATGTAATGAATTAAAACATTTTATCAAGATAAAAAGGCACCTGCAGTGTTTATAATGTTCATTAACGTTTCATATACATAAATAGGCTTCAGTAACCTCTATTTAGTAAAGACACATTTTTATTTGCAGTTGGAGTCAGTGGGCTCCTGTTACACTGGGCGGATTACTTTTTTAAATTTTTGGCGTTGACTGATCCTAAAGATTTCAGATCTACTTGTGACTAATCCACTACAACACAAATCTGTTCAAGGAGCCAGATTTGAAAATCAGTTGCAGTGTCCTTGCCACATTGCAAACTAATAAAATGTTAATTGATTATTAAGATAAAAATGGTTAAACCCACCAAACTGATAACTTGGTGTCCTCCTACCTAATAGAAAACAGGGGGGTCAGGTCCCAGCAGAGCTCTGTTAGTCTTCGTGTCAGATTGTTTTGGCAGCAACACTTGAAATGAGGATGTTACGCAGTTTTTATCAGACGTAATGTACGTAAATACTGTTACCGTAGAAACATTCGGTTCAAATCTCTCCATCTGAAGCAACATTTAATATGATTATTACCGGAGTGGGAACAAAGGCTACTGGAGCTGATCCAAGAACTACCGGAGCTGAAACGAGGTTAGCAGAGCTAAAATGAAAACCAGAGGAACTAAAACAAGGACCGCCGGAGCAGAAACGAGGACTACCGGAGCAGAAACGAGGACCGCCGGAGCAGAAACGAGGACCGCCGGAGCAGAAACGAGGACCGCCGGAGCAGAAACGAGGACCGCCGGAGCAGAAACAAAGAATACCAGGGCTGAAACGAGGACCATCGGAGCAGAAACGAGGACCATCGGAGCTGAAACGAGGACCGCCGGAGCTGAAACGAGGACCGCCGGAGCTGAAACGAGGACCGCCGGAGCTGAAACGAGGACCGCCGGAGCTGAAACGAGGACCATCGGAGCAGAAACGAGGACCGCCGGAGCAGAAACGAGGACCGCCGGAGCAGAAACGAGGACCGCCGGAGCTGAAACGAGGACCGCCGGAGCTGAAAAAAAAACTACCATAGCTGAAATGAGGACCATCGGAGCTGAAACGAGGACCGCCGGAGCTGAAAAAAAAACTACCATAGCTGAAATGAGGACCATCGGAGCAGAAACGAGGACTACTGGAGCTGAAACGAGGACTGCCGGAGCAGAAACGAGGACTACCGGAGCAGAAACGAGGACCGCCGGAGCAGAAACGAGGACCGCCGGAGCAGAAACGAGGACCGCCGGAGCAGAAACGAGGACCGCCGGAGCAGAAACGAGGACCATCGGAGCTGAAACAAAGAATACCAGGGCTGAAACGAGGACCATCGGAGCAGAAACGAGGACCATCGGAGCTGAAACGAGGACCGCCGGAGCTGAAACGAGGACCGCCGGAGCTGAAACGAGGACCGCCGGAGCTGAAACGAGGACCATCGGAGCAGAAACGAGGACCGCCGGAGCAGAAACGAGGACCGCCGGAGCTGAAACGAGGACCGCCGGAGCTGAAACGAGGACCGCCGGAGCTGAAACGAGGACCGCCGGAGCTGAAACGAGGACCGCCGGAGCTGAAACGAAAACTACCATAGCTGAAACGAAGACTACCGCAGCTGAAACGAGGACTGCCGCAGCTGAAACGAGGACTGCCGCAGCTGAAACGAGGACTGCCGCAGCTGAAACGAGGACTACCGCAGCTGAAACGAAGACTGCCGCAGCTGAAACGAGGACTGCCGGAGGTGAAACAAAGACTACCATAGCTGAAACAAAGACTACCATAGCTGAAACGAGGACCATCGGAGCAGAAACGAGGACCGCCGGAGCAGAAACGAGGACCGCCGGAGCTAAAACGAGGACCGCCGGAGCTGAAACGAGGACCGCCGGAGCAGAAACGATGACCGCCGGAGCAGAAACGAGGACCGCCGGAGCTGAAACGAGGACCGCCGGAGCAGAAACGAGGACCGCCGGAGCAGAAACGAGGACCGCCGGAGCTGAAACGAGGACCGCCGGAGCTGAAACGAGGACCGCCGGAGCTGAAACGAGGACCGCCGGAGCAGAAACGAGGACCGCCGGAGCTGAAACGAGGACCGCCGGAGCTGAGTACCAGGATTCTAAGCTACTAAAGTGATGCCATCAACCCATTAACCATAACCAGATATCAACCAAAATAACAGCCCCCCAATTATCCATAAATATAGTTACACATCAGTTTACCTGATGAGGTACATAAAAATGTTCCCTCCCTTACAGTTGTCATGGATGTTAACTACGGATACTACAGATACCATAGACTGTAAATATGTTTCATTTAGCTGTAAAGTTGGACATTTCAGTTGAGATTAACTCACTGTTGGATCCAGACCCTAGTGGTCTAGAGGACCTCTCTGGGTCTGGACCCTAGCGGTTTACTCGTAATACCTAGATCCAGATGTAGATCTGGAGGACGGGTCTTCTGCTACCAGGAACCATCACTCTGGAACCAACTTCCAGTCTGGGTGAAGGAGGCTGACACCACCTCCACCTTTAAAACCAAACTTCCAACGTTTGTGTTCAGTAAAACATCTAGTTGGTGTAAACTTTAGTGTGTCAGGACCAGTAGTCTCAGCTGCAGCTGCAGGACCAGACTGGAGCAGCTGGTCTTCAACACAGCTTCATCTGGATCTGCTGCTGTAGACCTGCTGCAGGGGGACACCAACATGATCCTCAGACCTGCAGTCCCACCTCTGACCACCTCAGTGTCTGCTGTCTACACCTGTTTAGATAGTGGTCCGGCGGTTCCAGATCTCCGTGGTCTCTGTCTCCCCCTCCTGACCAGCGGTTCCTGGTCTCCGTGGTCTCTGTCTCCCCCTCCTGACCAGCGGTTCCTGGTCTCCGTGGTCTCTGTCTCCCCCTCCTGACCAGCGGTTCCTGGTCTCCGTGGTCTCTGTCTCCCCCTCCTGACCGGCGGGTCCGGATCTCCGTGGTCTCTGTCTCCCCCTCCTGACCGTGGTCTCTGTCTCCCCCTCCTGACCGGCGGTTCCGGATCTCCGTGGTCTCTGTCTCCCCCTCCTGATCAGCGGTTCCAGATCTCTGTGGTCTCTATCTCCCCCTCGTGACTGTGGTCTCTGTCTCCCCCTCCTGACCGGCGGGTCCGGATCTCCGTGGTCTCTGTCTCCCCCTCCTGACCGTGGTCTCTGTCTCCCCCTCCTGATCGGCGGTTCCAGATCTCTGTGGTCTCTGTCTCCCCCTCCTGACCGTGGTCTCTGTCTCCCCCTCCTGACCGTGGTCTCTGTCTCCCCCTCCTGACCGGCGGGTCCGGATCTCCGTGGTCTCTGTCTCCCCCTCCTGACCGTGGTCTCTGTCTCCCCCTCCTGACCGGCGGTTCCGGATCTCCGTGGTCTCTGTCTCCCCCTCCTGATCGGCGGTTCCAGATCTCTGTGGTCTCTATCTCCCCCTCGTGACTGTGGTCTCTGTCTCCCCCTCCTGACCGGCGGGTCCGGATCTCCGTGGTCTCTGTCTCCCCCTCCTGACCGTGGTCTCTGTCTCCCCCTCCTGATCGGCGGTTCCAGATCTCTGTGGTCTCTGTCTCCCCCTCCTGACCGTGGTCTCTGTCTCCCCCTCCTGACCGTGGTCTCTGTCTCCCCCTCCCGACGGTGGTCCCGGATCTCCGTGGTCTCTGTCTCCCCCTCCTGTCAGTGGTCTCTGTCTCCCCCTCCTGACCGTGGTCTCTGTCTCCCCCTCCTGACCGTGGTCTCTGTCTCCCCCTCCCGACCGGCGGTTCCTGGTCTCCGTGGTCTCTGTCTCCCCCTCCTGACCGGCGGTTCCGGATCTCCGTGGTCTCTGTCTCCCCCTCCTGACCGTGGTCTCTGTCTCCCCCTCCTGACCGTGGTCTCTGTCTCCCCCTCCCGTCCGGCGGTTCCGGATCTCCGTGGTCTCTGTCTCCCCCTCCCGACCGGCGGTTCCGGATCTCCGTGGTCTCTGTCTCCCCCTCCTGTTCGGTGGTTCCAGATCTCCGTGGTCTCTGTCTCCCCCTCCTGACCAGCGGTTCCTGGTCTCCGTGGTCTCTGTCTCCCCCTCCTGACCGTGGTCTCTGTCTCCCCCTCCTGACCAGCGGTTCCTGGTCTCCGTGGTCTCTGTCTCCCCCTCCTGACCGGCGGGTCCGGATCTCCGTGGTCTCTGTCTCCCCCTCCTGACCGTGGTCTCTGTCTCCCCCTCCTGACCGGCGGTTCCGGATCTCCGTGGTCTCTGTCTCCCCCTCCTGATCGGCGGTTCCAGATCTCTGTGGTCTCTGTCTCCCCCTCCTGACTGTGGTCTCTGTCTCCCCCTCCTGACCGTGGTCTCTGTCTCCCCCTCCTGACCGTGGTCTCTGTCTCCCCCTCCTGACCGTGGTCTCTGTCTCCCCCTCCCGACGGTGGTCCCGGATCTCCGTGGTCTCTGTCTCCCCCTCCTGACCGTGGTCTCTGTCTCCCCCTCCCGACGGTGGTCCCGGATCTCCGTGGTCTCTGTCTCCCCCTCCTGTCAGTGGTCTCTGTCTCCCCCTCCTGACCGTGGTCTCTGTCTCCCCCTCCTGACCGTGGTCTCTGTCTCCCCCTCCCGACCGGCGGTTCCGGATCTCCAAGGTCTCTGTCTCCCCCTCCCGTCCGGCGGTTCCGGATCTCCGTGGTCTCTGTCTCCCCCTCCCGTCCGGCGGTTCCGGTTCTCCGTGGTCTCTGTCTCCCCCTCCCGACCGGCGGTTCCGGATCTCCGTGGTCTCTGTCTCCCCCTCCCGACCGGCGGTTCCGGATCTCCGTGGTCTCTGTCTCCCCCTCCCGACCGGCGGTTCCGGATCTCCGTGGTCTCTGTCTCCCCCTCCCGACCGGCGGTTCCGGATCTCCGTGGTCTCTGTCTCCCCCTCCCGACCGGCGGTTCCAGATCTCCGTGGTCTCTGTCTCCCCCTCCTGACCGGCGGTTCCAGATCTCCGTGGTCTCTGTCTCCCCCTCCTGATCGGCGGTTCCAGATCTCTGTGGTCTCTGTCTCCCCCTCCTGACTGTGGTCTCTGTCTCCCCCTCCTGACCGTGGTCTCTGTCTCCCCCTCCCGACGGTGGTCCCGGATCTCCGTGGTCTCTGTCTCCCCCTCCTGTCAGTGGTCTCTGTCTCCCCCTCCTGACCGTGGTCTCTGTCTCCCCCTCCTGACCGTGGTCTCTGTCTCCCCCTCCCGACCGGCGGTTCCGGATCTCCGTGGTCTCTGTCTCCCCCTCCCGTCCGGCGGTTCCGATTCTCCGTGGTCTCTGTCTCCCCCTCCTGACCGTGGTCTCTGTCTCCCCCTCCCGTCCGGCGGTTCCAGATCTCCGTGGTCTCTGTCTCCCCCTCCCGACCGGCGGTTCCGGATCTCCGTGGTCTCTGTCTCCCCCTCCCGACCGGCGGTTCCGGATCTCCGTGGTCTCTGTCTCCCCCTCCCGACCGGCGGTTCCGGATCTCCGTGGTCTCTGTCTCCCCCTCCCGACCGGCGGTTCCGGATCTCCGTGGTCTCTGTCTCCCCCTCCCGACCGGCGGTTCCGGATCTCCGTGGTCTCTGTCTCCCCCTCCCGACCGGCGGTTCCGGATCTCCGTGGTCTCTGTCTCCCCCTCCCGACCGGCGGTTCCGGATCTCCGTGGTCTCTGTCTCCCCCTCCCGACCGGCGGTTCCGGATCTCCGTGGTCTCTGTCTCCCCCTCCCGACCGGCGGTTCCGGATCTCCGTGGTCTCTGTCTCCCCCTCCCGTCCGGCGGTTCCGGTTCTCCGTGGTCTCTGTCTCCCCCTCCCGTCCGCGGCAGCAGTCTGCGTCTCCCTCGATTATTTTCCATTCAGTCTCTCGCAGTTAAAATGGCGGCGTTGAGCAGCGCCGAGTCCCCACCGCCCGTCTTCAACGGAGACACCGCGGAGCGGGAGCCGGGCAGGGAGCGCGGCCTGGAGGAGCTGACCAAAGGCTTGGAGCCCTCCTGCCCGGCGGGTATGCCTGGAGGTCCGCAGGACGAGGAGGTAAGCGCTGCGGCGGCTCGGTAAGCGGGGCTCGGTTGGGCAGGAGCGGAGGTAACTGGATGTAAACGTCCGGGAAACACCGGCTGGAACTCGGATCGCGGGGACGCGGGGCGCCGCAGGCCGCTGACGGTCCTCGGCTCGGGGTGAGCGGAGACATGCGGCGGGCTGCTGCGGGCGCAGATAGACGGCTGCTCCGCAGGAGCCCGTGTTTGCTTGGGGCCTGCTTTATTTCCACCCGCTCGTGAATTTCCAGGCTCACTGCATCTGCAGCCTGGTGCAACAACTGCACACGCACACGCCGCTGTTGACACAACAAAGACACGCACTTAGAGGCTTTCTGATGCTGGATTCAAAGTTAGATTTGTGGCAGGTCCCTCTGGTTCCTCAGTCACAGAGGTGATGGTGACGAGAGGATGATGATGGAGATCAGCTTGAGTCGTGCTGGTCGTGGTTGTGCTTTCATTTGGCCTCATGTGCTACTTTTATTAACATTGTGAGCAGGGACTGCTCCAGCTTATTGGGGGCCCTGTGCACGATTCTGTTGGGGACCCCATGTTGCAATAGGATGGGGACTTTAAAGCGTTTAAGAGGATCTATGGCATGGTGTTAATCTTTAAAGAAGTGCATAGGAGGTGTTTTTTAATATTGACTTGATTGTTTCGTATTAATTTGAAGGAACATTTTATCATCATTTAGAAGTGTTGTCTAGCTTTGTTGGTAGCTTGCTTCTATTATCCGACGCTCGTCCTGGTCTTCTCTTGTGACAGCTGACGATGGAGTTGGGTCACATGGAGGAGGCAACTTACCGTGCATACACGCGTAGAGATGGTCCTAACTGAGTCTTGAAGGCTCAGTCCATTTTGTTGCTTTTACCTAAAATACCAGTTTTGACCCTTTGGCCAAGAATTTCCAGAAATCAATGGAGTGACCTTTTGTAATCTACTTTTAGTTACTTTTCACTCGACTGTCTACTGGGATCTGGAAGTGAAAACGTGAAGTGTTGCTTCAGTTACTTTCTGCTATTTGATATGTTTGACTGTTTTCAATCAACTTATGGCATCGAGGTTCCAGCCAATCAAATCGTACAGGGGCTGCACAATGGCGGGCAAAAAGAGAGGAAAATGATTTTCACGTACAATCGTCTCGACTTTCATGAGCACATTTTGTCATGTTGAGACGCTTCCGTCAGAAACGGGTGGCAGAGATGTGGCTGAATCTGGTGTTCATGGGGTGGCTGAGTCGCTGCTCGTCTTTCTCAGTACCAGAGGGGAAATGTTCAGGCGGACGGCTGCTATGGCTGTGCGGTATTCCCTCTGGTGGAGGTTCTGATGAATACGCTCCACCCAAGCTCGGCAGGTAGCACATCACAGATGCGAAGCATTGATCACTGACACTGTCGTACTACGAGCGCTGTGGATAATCGCAGGAGGACCGTGTCAAACCCGGCAGCGCCAAATGCTCGTACGTGAGTCTGCGGCGAGAGATTCAAAATGATGGAAGAGAAGAAGAGAAACGAGATGGAACAAGAGGAAATCTGAGTGTGTGGCGTAAACGTGACTTCACCTGTTGGGACTCCCTCTGAGCGAAACTCGGGTTTCTGTGTGCCACTTAAAGAAAAAGTAAGCTAGATTTGTGGCTCTAAAGGTCATGTTTGAGCGAAAAAATCAACCTCATTGGCTCAGAGAAATTCTGCTGAGGTCACGACGGTGTGTTCAGTTCCAGTGAGGGAAAAAGTCATGCAGTGGGGGGTGCAATTCCCTGACAAGTCCCTTTAATCTGACTTTAGAAACGTGCAGACTTGCTTGAATAAACAAACATGCAGATGGTTTACGTCTAAAGCATAATTTAAAGACTTCACCGTGAAGTTCTTAAATGTTCTGATGGAGCTGGCTACAGGGGAAGATGGCTCACGTTCATCCTCCACTGTGTGCGGTATCTTGGAGCCCCCTAGTGGCCGCTGGAGACCCTGCAGCTGCGTAGCTGCGACCAACAGGAAACGGTGTGATCGTAGGACGGATTTCGCCTCGTACATCCCAGCCACTGGAAGAGTCCGTCAGGTGGTGTCCTCGTCAGTGGGCAGGCGACCATCACGCCTCCTGCTGCCAGTCAGACGCCTCCTCTGGACTGTGACAGGAGCCCAAGTCCCCCAGAAGGACGCTCTGAAAAGTTTCCTACAGATAAAGACAGAACAGACATTAAAACGGTGGAGCAGCTGTTCGTTTTCATTTTCATGACGTCTTAAAGGTCCAGAAGGAGAAGCGTCCACAGTGAAAGCTCACATTCACACACTCGGCGTGTCACTTTGACTGTGACACAGTTTTATTGTCTATTTCCAGGAGTGCGAGAGCTCCAGAGGCCTGATGTACAACCCGGAGTCAGAAACAGTCGGGGCGATTAGAGAAGACGCCACACAGCGATTCTGATATTTACTTCGACTTCGGTTTCTTTGCAGGCAGCGTGTCATCAGCATTTTAATTTGCTGGGGTGTGTTGCAGGTTTAAAAATGTAAAAGTAGATGTTTAACTAATGAAATTAAATGGAGAAGAGAAACATGACCTATGCAGGGTTCATCCTGTCTAAGAGAGAAGAATATCAAAGTAAACATTTATGAATTAGAATTTTTCTCATTGTGCCAACTTTTTTCTGATTTGTGGTTGGACAGAAACTCAGGCTCATAAAAACCATATTACAAAAACCTCATAAAACATTGTTATTAGGACAAACGGAGGTCCGAGGGACACGTGCGAGGACACTAAGTGATGAGTCCCTGCTGCTGATGGCAGCATCCAGGAACACGAGGACACTTTTTATTCCCCACAGAGTGATGGACTTTGAGAGGGACAAACATCCAAGAGATGATCTTTAGATTAATTTGGTCTGCCAGAGGTGGCCCAAGAGCCCAAACGCAGGTTCCAGCTTTCACTTATTCTGATTTAAATGGAGCCAAGCCACTAATCCAGAGCAAGTCATTGAAAACTTCCAAAAAGGTTGGGACTCTAGCACTTAAAATACTTAAAAATAAAAACGTAACGCAGTCGTTCCAAATCTCAACTTCTATTTGATCTGCGATAGAATGTAGAGAACGTGTCAGATGTTTGAGCTGAGGAAATCTGAAGAAGAAACAAAGTCATTCTGAATTTGACGTCTCAGAAAAGCGGGCCGGCTCGAGGCCCGGGCCGCGGGCGGGCCGGCTCGGCGCCCGGGCCGCGGGCGGGCCGGCTCGGCGCCCGGGCCGCGGGCGGGCCGGCTCGGCGCCCGGGCCGCGGGCGGGCCGGCTCGGCGCCCGGGCCGCGGGCGGGCCGGCTCGGCGCCCGGGCCGCGGGCGGGCCGGCTCGGCGCCCGGGCCGCGGGCAGGAGCTTAATAGATTAGAGGGACGGCAGATGACCAGCTCCTGTCGGTGATGATGATGATGATAACAATAATACATTTATTGACAGGTGTTTTTCAGGGCTCCGTACATGAGACAAAACCATAATAAAATGTCAATCCAAGTGGTGACAATGCACTTTAAGTTTAATTCCCAAATAAATTTATTTAATAGAAATTCTTTATCTGTAGTTGATTTAAAGAAAAAAACAGGGGTACTCGGGCGCCGGTAGCAGAATGGGACGGACTCGCCAAATTCTTGTCATTTATGCCGGTTAATAAAGACTTCTCTGCTCTTCGCGAAACCAAATCCTGAATGGGTCCTTGTTCAAGTTTCTGAAACTGGGGGTTTTAATTCCAGATGCAGATCTTCATGGTTCCCCCGGAGCAAACTCATAAATGTGTGATGCAAAAAAGCAAAATAGTTGTTGGTTTCTGCTGCCGAAGTGGGGCATAGAGGAGGAAATGAGGTAGTTGTTGCCTGACAGGATAGATCTGACTGAAGGGTTGCTTTCACAATCGTGGATTTATGGGTTGATGATCAGATAAATTGGCAGAAAAAATGTAAAAGCAACTCAACCAGCTTTACAGCCAAGGTACTTGACCTGTGGGGATTTCCAGAAAGCAGATTGTGTCACTCACCTGGTGAAGTAGACTCGGAGTAAACGGTAAACCTGTGTTTTCAGCTCCACGAAGCACAGATCACATTAATATGGACCAGCTCTGTACCTGCACTAGAGTCATAGAGGGGACATGGGAGTTTGCCCAGCTGGTCCACGTGAGCTTTGTGGACTTGGAGAAGGCATCTGACTGTATCCTGTGGGGACCGTAGGGCTCTGGGACCGTAGAGCTCTGGGACCGTAGTGCTCTGGGACCGTAGGGCTCTGGGTCCATCGTAAAGATGTTTTCAGTTCCTGTACGAACACAGCCAGAGTCTGGTCCGCATGGCCAGATTCATTTCCTAGAGTTGCCTGGTAACTTCTATGGAAGGGACCTGAAGGGGCAGCGGCGCAGGGTCTGGAGAGGGTCTGGTTTGGTGACCTCAAGATGTGATATGGTCCTCCTCCTGGCTTCATCACGTGGGGTCTTCAGCTTGCACCATAGCAGCTGAGAGTGACGGAGCAGGAATGAGAATCAGCACCCTCAAAGCTGGGGCTGGTTCTCAGTCCGAAAACGGATGTGATGCCCTCCCTGGGTTTGGGACGAGGTGCTCCCTCAAGTGGAGGACTAGAAGTATGTCAGAGTCTTCATTCTTCCCTCACTCATGAACGACTGAGAAGGGGATGATGGGCAGACCGGTGTGGCAGTTCTGGAGCAAAACGATCAAGTCTTCTGGTCTTGATGGGGACTTGAGCAGCGTAACGAATCGGCAGTACCTGTCCGATGCTTCGTTTCCCGGCAGACCTGTGAATACGCTGTTAGGATTGGCTCAAGATGAATACATGGACCAGTTTCTCCAAATCCCTCTGGTGCACTAGTCCTTTCCTCCGGGAAATGTTCTTAAGGTGATAGTAGGCTGGATTTCTGTTTAGTTGGGTACGGGAGTATCCATCTGTGCACTTGTTCAAAGGCTCTTCATAAGAACTAATAAGGGATTTTAGTTTCCTGGTGATATGGATATAAAAGTAATACGTCCATACTGTCTTTGACATTACTGTGGTAACATTTTGTTGCTTTGGATAATCTGAGTCAGAGAAAGAACGTAGACGTTGAACTTAAGAGGCCCGAGGATGAAGTGTTGAGGAACGTCACGTCAGTGTTGTTTGTTGGTATTTATTATAATACAAGATCATCTCTGTCCTTTTAATAGGATTCAACCCAAAACGACCTGCCCACCTGAGAGCCACTGAAGCTAAAACTGAAGCAGTGCCCGCCTCTGGACAGAAACCTAACGCGAAGATCTCAAAACGGTTGTTGCGCAAGAGAAACGATTGAAATACGGCTTTTCTGTGGTCTTTACCCAGACTAGGAGGTTGGATATCACCCAGTAGTGATTCGTTGGTCAGGTGTCCAGGTTGTCGTGTTGTGGTTTTACTTTTTTGTTTAAAGTCTTCATTACGACTGCGTCAGAGAGCGTGTGAAGAACACCCGACACCCAGAATGTCCAGACAGTAGGAACACCTCGGATGTTGGACGATCAGTTCCAGTCCTGATTTCACGAGCTCAGAGGGCTCACGTGAACACAGGTGAACACAGGTGAACACAGGTGAACACAGGTGAACACAGGTGAACACAGGTGAACACAGGTGAACCCACGTGAACCCACGTGAACACAGGTGAACCCACGTGAACCCACGTGAACACAGGTGAACACAGGTGAACACAGGTGAACCCACGTGAACCCACGTGAACCCACGTGAACACAGGTGAACACAGGTGAACACAGGTGAACACAGGTGAACACAGGTGAACACAGGTGAACACAGGTGAACACAGGTGAACCCACGTGAACCCACGTGAACCCACGTGAACACAGGTGAACCCACGTGAACACAGGTGAACACAGGTGAACACAGGTGAACACAGGTGAACACAGGTGAACCCACGTGAACCCACGTGAACCCACGTGAACCCACGTGAACACAGGTGAACACAGGTGAACACAGGTGAACACAGGTGAACACAGGTGAACACAGGTGAACCCACGTGAACCCACGTGAACCCACGTGAACCCACGTGAACACAGGTGAACCCAGGTGAACCCACGTGAACACAGGTGAACCCACGTGAACCCACGTGAACCCACGTGAACACAGGTGAACACAGGTGAACACAGGTGAACACAGGTGAACACAGGTGAACCCACGTGAACCCACGTGAACCCACGTGAACACAGGTGAACCCACGTGAACACAGGTGAACACAGGTGAACACAGGTGAACACAGGTGAACACAGGTGAACAGCCCTGCATACTGCGAACCGGATGTTGGGAACTAGCGTAGGTTAAAAGTACAAATAAAAGCCGGATCTTCACATCTGCAGGTGAAGCCAAACGTAACTGAATCGTTCAGGTTTTTTTCAAATTGAAGTTTTAGATTTTTCTTTTTAAACCAATTTAAAAGAAAAAGTTAATCAGTAATACTGACGTGCCTCCACCCACTCCCACATTAAAAAAACAAAAAAACATCTTTCTTTTTTTTTTATGTTGTTGCTGTAACTATGATACATTTATGAAAAATTGTATTTGTCAGTGTCTGGGGTGAAGTTTTTAAAGTCTGCTGATTATTTCCTGTTAATACTCAGAAATGTGGTGTGTCTCAACAGATCTGGAACATCAAACAGATGATAAAACTAACACAGGAACACCTCGAGGCTCTTCTGGACAAATTTGGTGGAGAACACAACCCCCCCTCCATTTACCTGGAGGTAAAAGAGGCTTCAGTAAATGTCATGTTACCTTCTGAGTGTCTCTAGAGGTTTAAGGCTGTTGGTGTCCTCGCAGGCCTACGAGGAGTACACCAGTAAACTGGACGCTCTGCAGCAGAGGGAGCAGCAGCTGCTGGAGGCCATGGGCAACGGCACCGACTTCTCCTGCACCACCTCATCCGTGCCATCGCTTTTGGAGGTCAAGATGGGAGGTTGTGGGGTAGGAGGGGGGGCTCAGGCCTTTCCCTCGGCCCCCAACACTTTAGCTGTCCTGCAGACTCCAACCGACGCTGGCCGAGCCAACCCACGCTCCCCACAGAAGCCCATCGTTAGGGTCTTCCTACCCAACAAACAGAGAACAGTGGTAGGTTTGATGGCCTGTCTGAACAAATGCATGCTGAGAATATCGTTTTTCAAGTTTGGCTTTCTAAAACTACAACAATCTAAAAGCAAAGCTGTTTTGCCGATAATTGTGCCTGTTCTTGGTGCTGGTCTGGAAGAACTTGTCTTTGCTGCAATCTGGATCTGTGGTGGGAAAATCAAAATACTAGTTGGATTATGCTTGGGCTTTGGATTCTGGTAGGAAGTGTGGGCCCTGGTTGGAGGGTTGTGTGGGTTCTGGTTGCAGGGTCATGTGGGTTCTGGTTGTGTGGGTTCTGGTTGCAGGGTCGTGCGGGCTCTGGTCGCGGGGTCGAGCGGGCTCTGGTCGCGGGGTCGAGCGGGCTCTGGTCGCGGGGTCGGGCGGGCTCTGGTCGCGGGGTCGGGCGGGCTCTGGTCGCGGGGCCGGGCGGGCTCTGGTCGCGGGGCCGGGCGGGCTCTGGTCGCGGGGCCGGGCGGGCTCTGGTCGCGGGGCCGGGCGGGCTCTGGTCGCGGGGCCGGGCGGAGCTCTGGTCGCGGGGCCGGGCGGGCTCTGGTCTCGGGGCCGGGCGGGCTCTGGTCGCGGGGCCGGCGGGCTCTGGTCGCGGGGCCGGGCGGGCTCTGGTCGCGGGGCCGGGCGGGCTCTGGTCGCGGGGCCGGGCGGGCTCTGGTTTTTTAATCTGTAATCATTTTAATCTGTAATCAAGGGGTTTTTTTGTGTGTGCGTATGTGTGTACAGGTGTGTACCCTTCACCAGCCCTAATGTCAGTCTAACTATTTTTTTATTGATCCCTAGGTAGGACAAAGAAAAAGAAAAAATAAATAAATAAGTAAATAAGTAACTAAATTCTGCCAAAGGCTAAACTCACCGGGTGTGGTATGTGAACAGACTAGAAATAGAAAGAGAAAGAGAGAGACGAGACAGTGGTGGTGCAGTCTGGTGTCTGTGTTGTAATGTGTGTTAGAAAAGGGAAAAAAAGAAATGAGGGTAATAATGTGTTATTTAAGGAATAGAGGTGGACACAGGACAATAAGTTGTTAATAAAAAAGAAGACAGAGGAAAGGGGGAGGAGCTTTCTATTTACTATTACATACCTGAGTGTTTGGGGGTGTCGGGTCAGTTTTTAAAAAGTTATCTATGTAATAATATGCATCGAAGTATTTAAGTACTCATGCATGTCCACATATATCGGATATAAGGAGACATATGCAGTTGACTAATACCTATTCATATACTTTGTAGGCAGAGAAAGCAATAAGTAATTTGTACATCAATGCACACACGCATATATATAAAACGCTGCGTGTGTGTATATACACTTATATATACAATAATAATAATTGTTTAAAAAAAATTACATACCTCTTTCCTTTGAATAATTATTCTAAACTTTCAAATAGTTTATATTAAAATAGTTACCGGTCGTTGCCCCCATATTCTCCCGGCCCCCCCCGAGAAGCAGCCGCAGCCAATCCAACCAACAGAGGGGGGCGGGAGGCGGAAGGATGCCAGTATTAACCTAGAAGTTAAACTTTTGGTGGAGGTTTGGAGGCTGGATGTTTGGGCACTGTTGTGTTTGAGATCATTTCCTGTCACATGACTCCATACAGTTTGCTTGGAAAGGTTTCCAGGAGAATCCTATCCAGATAAAACCACTTGTTCAGTCTTAATTTGCTGTCATGTCTTGAACATTTATCATGCTCCTTGAAGCCTCTAGTGTCTGAGATGGAGCTATTGGATGTTTTTCTGTTCCTCTGGATATTTCACAGTTGGATCTTGGAGTAAATTTGCTTCTCCAAGATAATTACTGATGTCTGTCCCTTTTGGCATTATGTTAAGACACACCTGAATTCTCCAGTTTTTACAAAATACGCAGGTCCACATCTGTAAAACTCTCTCGGTATAATATGAGGGTTTTGTCAGGATATTGTTGCCTTTCCGCAGGTGACGGATCTGTGGAAGGTCTGAGGACATGTCTCGAGCAGGACATGTGCTCGGACCTCAGACGAGCTCCTCATGCTGCCAGCACACCTGAACCATGTCGGCCAGGACTGGTTCCAGTTACAGGTGTCGCAACATGGCAGCTGACAGTTTCAACATCCCTGCCTGATTGTGTCACTTCCTGTCTGGTTACGTCACCTCAGTGAGGCGTGTCGTGTTGTGTTCAGGTTCCTGCGCGCTGTGGGATGACGGTGAGGGACTCGCTGAAGAAAGCGCTGATGATGCGAGGACTGATTCCTGAGTGCTGTGCGGTCTACAGGATACAGGACGGGTAAGTGCAGATGGAGTTGGAGAGGAGCAGCTGGACCGGATCTGTGAGGTGTTAAATGATGCAAAAGGGCAGAGAGTGTCTTCTCGAAGCCGCTCCGCATCCACATGGGCGTGTAAGAAAAGATCTGTGTCCACACTACGCCATCACAGATGCCCAGTACATAACCGTGGACGCTCAGAGGGCGCACCCGCCACTGGTCTCGTCCAGAACCGGTGGATCCCGGAGGACCAAAGATGCCACGGGAAATAATCGGGAAACCGGGGCATGCTCGGCTGTGTTCAGCAGCTGATGAACCAGTTTGATAAACACCTTCCCATGATGCACTGGTTTTATGTGAACTCTCATTTTTGGAAGCCAGCAGACGTCCGAAGTCCTACGAACGAATCTACAGACACAGAGCTGACACGGCTGCGAGACGGGTAAAAGCCACAGAAACGGCAGCCCAGATGCATATCGGCGGCGCGAGTCGGCGGCGCGAGTCGGCGGCGCATGTCGGCGGCGAGTCGTCGGCGCATGTCGGCGGCATGTCGGCGGCGCATGTCGGCGGCGCATGTCGGCGGCGCATGTCGGCGGCGAGTCGTCGGCGCATGTCGGCGGCGCATGTCGGCGGCGAGTCGGCGGCGTGTCAACATCAACATTGGGCTGCAACTGAGGTCTCCCAGTCGTGTCAGCCGAATATTTGCAGGACTGTAGCGTTCGTTTGTTCCTTTTTCAACTGTTTTCAGCTTTGAGCCGGACCAGCTGCCGGACCAGCTGCCGGACCAGCTGCCCGGACCAGCTGCCCGGACCAGCTGCCCGGACCAGCTGCCCGGACCAGCTGCCCGGACCAGCTGCCCGGACCAGCTGCCCGGACCAGCTGCCCGGACCAGCTGCCCGGACCAGCTGCCGGACCAGCTGCCGGACCAGCTGTGGATTCAGTTGTGATTTATCCAGCCCCTGTTCCAAAAAGGTTTGGGGTGGTGTTTAAACTTTAGATAAATCCAGATAAACCCATATTTTATTCATTACAAAACATAGAAAACATCAGATGTTTAAACTGAGTAAAATGTAACAGCTTAAGAAAAAATCAGTTTGAATGTGATGGCAGCATCATGTCTCAAAAATCAGTCCATAAACAGCTGGGACTGAGGAGAACAGTTGATGGAAATTTGGGAGAGGAACATTGTCCCGTTGGGCTGTGATAGAGGATTAGAGCTGCTCAACAGTCTTTGATCTTCTGTTTCCTGTCGTTTTGTTTCGTGACGATCAACGCGTTTTCAGTTGAGAGGTCCGGACTGCAGTCTGGGCAGTCCACCACCTGGACTCTTCTACTGCAAAGCCTCTGTTCCCGATGCAGCATGTGGTTAACGTTGTCTTGCTGAAAGATGCAAGACCTTCCCTATGACCACGCTGTCTGGATGGGAGCATGTGGCATCTAAAGCCCGTATATGCCTTTCAGCATTGCCGTGCCTGCTCCAGATGTCCCAGCTGCCCATCTCCTTAGACACTGCTAGATAAATGAGGTTAAAAAGATTCATCCCCCATAGAGTTGAACGTCAGGTTTCAAATTGACAACCACTGATGCAGTTTAGAGTTTCAAACCCTCTTGGTGTTTTGTAGATATTGACGGAGCTCCAGTGTGCTGCTGTCTTTGGTTTGTTTTCTGCAGCTGAGAATGTGAAAATGTCTCAGCAGGATGGGCTGGTTTTCTGCTGGAAACCATCATGGTTAAGCGTGCGCAGCCTCTTGTGTAGTGGTTTACGCCGCAGCCGTGTGAGGTGTCAACAACACTCTCCACTTCCTCTTCCTGTTTCAGAGAGAAGAAGCCGATCGACTGGGACACGGACATCTCCTGGCTGACGGGGGAGGAGCTGCATGTAGAAGTGTTGGAGAACGTCCCGCTCACAACTCACAACTTTGTAAGTTTTGTTTCAGGAAATGTCCTTTTTCAAGCAGCGTGAACCAGGTCCAGGTGCCAGAACTGGTCTGGACTCACTCTGGTTCCATTTGGTTCTGAAGGTGTGTTTGTCTGTGTTTGGCAGGTGAGGAAGACCTTCTTCACGCTGGCCTTCTGTGACTTCTGCAGAAAGCTGCTGTTCCAGGGTTTTCGCTGCCAGACCTGCGGTTACAAGTTCCACCAGCGCTGCAGCACCGAGGTTCCTCTCATGTGTGTTAACTATGACCAGCTTGAGTAAGTCCCAAACTCGAGGGTCCCGGCCGGTGCTTGGCTCACCTGTGTCAGAAATGACGACAGTATTTAGTACAGCATCGTACAGCATCACCATTGTCACATTTTAATTTTCAGGACTGCAGACAGACCAGTCCAGCACCTCTACCCTTTTTGTCCTCAGCCGTGTCCTTGCAATGTGCCCAGAATGTGGTTTTTCATTGTCTTGTGGAAACATTCATGGACATTTCTGGAACAAATGTGTTGTTGAAGGCGGAAGGTGTTGCTCTAAAATCTCAGTGAACTTTTTTGTGTTAATGCTGCCGGCACAGAAGTGGAGATGAGCTTCTTTTCTGGACTTGTTGCTGGCAACAGTACAGATGTTATCTGCCTATAAACTGACATTTGTATTAGTACAAGATGAGTGGCTGCATGTAGAAGCAGAGGTCCTCAAACAGAGCCTTGTGGCACACCTTGGCACTTCTCGTGTAAGACACTACTTGTCTCTGTGGTGATGGTCCAGAGATGTCTCCTCCAGGTCCAGAGATGTCTTCTCTAGACAAGGTTACAATAAGGATTCTTTATGCAAGTGGCTCCACAAGCCTTGAACAAAAACAGTTTTTTGTTTTATTTAAAATTTCACACATTTGTTGACTAACTGAAGGTTCTCTGTCCATCTTTGCACCTTAATGATTCAGACTTTTATTGACTGTTGCGACACGATTAGATTTTCATGTTCTCTTTGTTCCTCGGATAGTGCCGAGTGTTCTCCCAGAGCAGTTCAGCTTTTGTTTCATCAGTCCACCAGTAGTGCTGTGTACTGAGGAGCTCTTTGGCAGACCATCTGTGGTGTTGGTGCTTGGGCACCCGTTCAGTGACTTCTGTCTGGTAGACTCGTGATCAGAGATGTTTCCAGCTCCAGTGGCTGTTCCTCCTGGGTTCTTCTCTACCTCATTGAGACTTTTGTGTCGTCTTTGCTGGACTCTGAGGAAGAGACGTCACAAAACTGAACAGTTTTGTCCAACTGGGCTGATGGATGATTGATTTTGTATTCCCTTCTAGAATGTAGATCAGCTACTCTTCATCAAATGTCTTCAGAGATCTTCTTTTATTGATGTGTGATGCTTCTAATGAACAGCAAATGTCAAACGTTTGAATCTTACCAGCTTGTGTGTCTGTTATTGTGCCACCTTCTTCATCTGCTGAAGTTTGTGGTTCCAGCTGAGTTGAAGAGTAAACGAGTAACCTCAGTCATGTGTGCTTTCTGCAGCTTGTTGCTGGTGTCAAAGTTCTTTGAGCATCACCCGTTCAGTCAGGAGGAGGTGTCGTCAGAGGGCACTACCCCCGTGTCCGAGGTCTGTCCGTCCCTCCCTCCATCCGACTCCACCGGGTGAGTCCTCTGGTCCACTGGTTTTGTTGTCTGTGTAAATCTGCTGAAAAGTCTTCAACAGCTCTTCTTCAGCGTTCTTCATCTCTACAGGTCTATATGCCACACCACTGTGTCGCCATCAAAGTCCATCCCCATCCCGCCCAGTTTCCGGACCACTGAGGAGGACCACCGTAATCAGTTTGGCCAGCGGGACCGTTCATCCTCCGCCCCCAACGTCCACATCAACACCATCGAGCCTGTCAACATTGACGTGAGTCCACTGTCTTCTCTGAACATGCTGATCGAGGCAGTTTGCCACTCGCACAATCCAGGATGATGTGAAAAGTGTTCTTAGATTAGATATATTTTAACAAATTAGATGACGCCGATTTTAAAAAAAAAACAAAAAAAAACAAAAAAAAAAAAACAAAAACGACATGCACTATAGTGCCAAAAGTATCAGCTCACCCATCACAATAACCAGAATCAGGAGTCACTTCCATGTCCACTGGTGTATGAAATCAAGCATCTCGGCATGCAGACTGTTTCTACAAGTATCTGTGGAAGCACGTGTCGCTCTCAGGAGCTCCGTGAAGTCCAGTGAAGTCCAGCCTGGAACTGTGACAGGAGACGCCTCTGCAGCAAATCCAGTCCTGAGATTTCCTGGCTTCTAAATATTCCAGTCAGCTGTATTATAAGAACATGGAAGTGTTTGTCAGCGACAGCAACTCCGCCACCAAGTGGTCGGTCACATAAACTGATAGAGCGGGTCAGCGGATGCTGAGGAGCATAGTACCAAGAGGTCACCAATGTGCTTCTCCATCTGGTGATCTGATGGACCAGTCTGGGTTTGGCGGTTACCAGGACAACGGTACTTCTCTGACTGCATGGTTCCAAGTGTAAAGTTTGGTGGAGGGGGATGATGGTGTGGGGTTGTTCTTCAGGAGCTGGACTTGGACTCTTAGTTCCAGTGAAAGGAACTCTGAATGCTTCAGCAGACCAAGAACTTTTGGACAATTCCAGCTCCCAACTTTGTGGGAACAGTTTGGAGCTGGCCCCTTCCTCTTCAACATGACTGTGCACCAGTGCACAAAGCAGGTCCATGAAGACCTGGATGACCGAGTCTGGTGTGGATGAACCTGACTGACCTGCAGAGTCCTGACTTCAACACCTTTGTGATGAAATAGAGCGGCGACTGAGATCCAGGCGTTAGGTTTGGGAGGTCACTGAAGTTCATATGTGGGTCAAGGCGGGTGAGCCAACACTTTTGGCCGTATAGTGTATGTTTGGTTCATAGTGTCTAAATGTTGATGTTGAAGTTTGCAGAAACAGGATGTGAGTGTTTGTTTCTCTAAACATGGTTTAGAGACTGAGCTGGTGGCGTTGGTTGCAGTAGTCCAGTCCTGGTGGGGGCGCTGTGGACCCTCCACACCGCTTCAACTCTGGCGCTCCTGTCCTGTGTGGACGAAGGAACCCCAGCGTTTTTATGAGCCATAGTTGGTCCCCTCGCCCACAGACACTGAACCAATCGGATCACAGCAACGACATCATCAACAAACATTCACATGTAAAAGTGGAGCCCTGGTGGATTTCCAGCCGGTTCCTGGTGGATTTCCAGCCCGGTTGCTGGTGGATTTCCAGCCCGGTTGCTGGTGGATTTCCAGCCCGGTTGCTGGTGGATTTCCAGCCCGGTTGCTGGTGGATTTCCAGCCCGGTTGCTGGTGGATTTCCAGCCCGGTTGCTGGTGGATTTCCAGCCCGGTTGCTGGTGGATTTCCAGCCCGGTTGCTGGTGGATTTCCAGCCCGGTTGCTGGTGGATTTCCAGCCCGGTTGCTGGTGGATTTCCAGCCCGGTTGCTGGTGGATTTCCAGCCCGGTTGCTGGTGGATTTCCAGCCCGGTTGCTGGTGGATTTCCAGCCCGGTTGCTGGTGGATTTCCAGCCCGGTTGCTGGTGGATTTCCAGCCCGGTTGCTGGTGGATTTCCAGCCCGGTTGCTGGTGGATTTCCAGCCCGGTTCCTGGTGGATTTCCAGCCCGGTTGCTGGTGGATTTCCAGCCCGGTTCCTGGTGGATTTCCAGCCCGGTTGCTGGTGGATTTCCAGCCCGGTTGCTGGTGGATTTCCAGCCCGGTTGCTGGTGGATTTCCAGCCCGGTTGCTGGTGGATTTCCAGCCCGGTTGCTGGTGGATTTCCAGCCCGGTTGCTGGTGGATTTCCAGCCCGGTTGCTGGTGGATTTCCAGCCCGGTTGCTGGTGGATTTCCAGCCCGGTTGCTGGTGGATTTCCAGCCCGGTTGCTGGTGGATTTCCAGCCCGGTTGCTGGTGGATTTCCAGCCCGGTTCCTGGATTCCTGTAAAAGGAGAAACTTCTGCAACAATTGATGGTTTGCATGATATCTTTGTGGCATGTCCCAGCCAGGTCAGAAACTGTTGTTGGAACACAGTACATGTCAGGACACGTGGTGTTTTCCTGCAGCAGAGTTCAGAGTTCAGGGTTATGGTTGAGGATGAAGATCCTCGTGTTGCATCCCTGAAGCTGCAGATGTCCAGCCAGTGCTCTTCTCCTCAACATTTACGTCTTTCTTCCTTCGTTTCAGGACCTTATTCGAGATCAGGGCCTGCAGAGGTCTGATGGAGGTAAGGATCTTGCTCAGACGCTTCAAGCTCATCTTTTCTCCTCACCATCCTGCATCCGTGAGCTCTTGGTCTTTTATGTGTTGGTTAAACGTGCTGTAGGAGCCATGAAGGAATTAGTAGGTGTTTTTTCTGTTAATGAGGTGAGTGGATATTGTTGGTTTTTTGTGTTTTCGTTATAATGTAGTCATATTGATTAGTGGGATAGCGGGTCACATGTTTATGGGCGGGGATATTGGTTAATGTGGTCACCTGCTCATTCTCATAGTGAGATAGAGAGAGGGCGAGCTGGCCGCTATTTTCTTTGTGTCTATCTCTGTGATAACTTTGAGTTTGTGCACTTAATCATTTTATCAACGTACTTGTTTTCTCTTAAGCCAATCGCACCCACCCTCGGTTGCTCCAGGTTCTGACTGAAGATGTGTGGGTTTCGCCGCAGATTTGGACGTGTTTTCATCAGACTCCACATTGATTGTGAAAGTTTAGTGCTCCTGAATTAAGACTCATCTGGCTGGAGAGTCGGCGTGTTCTCCACCTGAAACGCACATTGAACAGCTTTTGGTTTCAGTGCCGCCGTCGTCTCCTGAGGTGCTGAAACGGTTGGCAGAGCCCAGCCCACCTTCATCTGACCGTAGAGTTGAGAGAACCTTCCTGCTTGAGCCAGTTAGGAACCTTTATATTTGCTAACCGTTAGGATAGTGACACAGAGATTTTTATTTTTATTTATTTACGACTTCCTTCAAAGTCTCAAACATTGTGGAAAGGCGGCACAACCCCGTCCATCCTGACGGAGCAGGTGGAGTCGTTTGTGGTCTTTTCAGCGTTGTTGTTCCGGTTCTGACTCGCCGGTTCTGCTGAAAGTAAGGGAACTGCGAATCTTTACATCCATGCACCAGATAACGACTTTTAGTAACGGCAGACTCCATCGCGTTGTCTTTGGGGTTAAAGCTGCACGGGAACGTCTGAAGTTCTCCGTCGCAGCTTCCTGACGCCGTAGCGCTTTATGGCTTCAATATGCCGTGATTTTACTCTGGAAGGTTCTTGATTGTGATGCTGCAGTTTTCGAGGTGGTCGAGTTGTTAAGCTTTCAAAAACTGTTTCTTTTTTAAGTATTTACAGGACCATCGTTTAAAAGTGAATAAGGAATTTATTACATTAGAGGGGAGGACAAAGAAACCAAATCAGTGAAGAGAAGTTCCCCAGGGAACGCCAGAAGGCCACAGCGAAGTTCTAGAAACGACTTCCTGTATTTTATCACAGATGTTGGATTTGACCGCTTGTTTGACCATTTGGAGCAGCGATATACTGCTGCATGAAGGATGCATGATGCGGTGACGACAGCCGCCTGGCGGTGACGACAGCCGCCTGGCGGTGACGACAGCCGCCTGGCGGTGACGACAGCCGCCTGGCGGTGACGACAGCCGCCTGGCGGTGACGACAAACATCTAAAGCCAAAACCGCCTTCTTAATGAGACTGGCGTCAGATCAGGGATGATCCCCGAGCTCCAGCTATCACAGTCAATGTCTAAAAGAGAGGGGAAACTTCTAGACTGAGCTCAGGTCTTTGTGATGACCTCGCCATGATGCCGCCACCGCCGTGCTTCACAGTTGGGATGGTGTATCTTGTTCTGCTTCATTTGCTCATTTGTGGGACACAGTAGCAGCTTCTTCCTGAGCCGGATGATGGCTGGTTCTCCTCAGGTTTTATTTTGTTTCGGCTTTAGATTTCCCATGATGCCCTGCATTGTGGCCCTTGTGTTTGAAGGTGCAGCTCTGACGAATGTCCACTTACCTGCATAGATGCGAGTTCACCTGCCAGAAGCTTCTAAAAACCTCAACATGTGGAGTCTGAAAGTTCAGAGCTGCAGCCAACGTGGTGTCTGCAGACTTCTGAGTTTCAAAAACGAGTCAGAAAGACGGCCTAAAACTTCTCATTACATTTTACAAACGTAAAAATAAACAAATCAGGAAACCCGGCCGACCTGAAGCAGTTTCTTTAGGTTCTCCTCCAGTTTTATTTTCTGAGCGGCGCGTAGGCCTGCGTAGGCGCCGACAGAGCGGCGCCACCGCCGTGCTTGGTGGTCAGAGGGGGGCAGTGATGCTCTGTCTGTCTCTCTTTGCCCTGCAGCCCCCCCGACCCACCCTGCCCGATGCTTGAGGAAGCACCGAACCCGGACCTCAAGCCCCCTCCTATACTCCTACCCCAATGACATAGTGTTTGATTTTGAGCCCGAGCCAGTTTTCCGAGGTAGTTAGGCCTCTGTGTTCCCGTGTCCTCCACCCCATGAACACCCCCCACCGCTCCACAAACACACCAGTCTCCCCCCCGTGACTCATCCACCGTGTGTCCTCCCACTCTCTCTCCTCTCTGTCTTCATTTCCTCACATGCTCGCTCGCTCGCTCGCTCTGCCGCGGCGGCCCCAGGGAACCTCTGGACGGAGGTCTCTGATTGAACTGCTGCTTCGTTCTTGTGCTCTTACAACTTTGTCCACTTCTGAATCACTTCTGGTCATGATGTAGCATGCTGTGAGGTTTGTCGGTGATGAAGAAACTCTGCTTCTCAGATCTGCTCTGATCTGGGTTGGTCCCGTCTAGTTTCACTATTGTTGTAAAGAAGCTTAACTGTTCAACTGTCGGTGGTGGTTTCTGGCACGGGGATGTCCTTCAGACTTCAGACAGCGGGGAGTCTCTCTCTTCCAGCGGAAACCCAGGCTGCTTCCTGCTCAGACCTGTGACCTCACATTCAGAGTGTCTGCAGGTGTTCAGCTCTGCTGCTCCTCAGAACTGTTCCACTGCTTGAACGAATGTTCTGGAGAAGTGATGGCATCTGTGTCTCCATTCGAGTGACGGCTCAAACTGGACAGCGGGATGTTTATAGTTCTGAGGTGCAGCAGAGCATCGGTCAGACCTGGACTGCAGCTTATCAATAGAAACGAGGAATAACTGAAAGTTAAATGAACCAAACTAGATTTTACCGATTTAAATTACAGTGTGCATCAAAATAACCAGAGAATGACGAAAGCAGGCAGATGAGCAGGTTCTCCCCGGGGGCGAGGGGCAGGTTCTCCCCGGGGGCGAGGGGCAGGTTCTCCCCGGGCGCGAGGGGCAGGTTCTCCCCGGGCGCGAGGGGCAGGTTCTCCCCGGGCGCGAGGGGCAGGTTCTCCCCAGGGGCGAGGGGCAGGTTCTCCCCGGGCGCGAGGGGCAGGTTCTCCCCGGGCGCGAGGGGCAGGTTCTCCCCGGGCGCGAGGGGCAGGTTCTCCCCGGGGGCGAGGGGCAGGTTCTCCCCGGGGGCGAGGGGCAGGTTCTCCCCGGGGGCGAGGGGCAGGTTTTCCCCGGGCGCGAGGGGCAGGTTCTCCCCGGGGGCGAGGGGCAGGTTCTCCCCGGGGGCGAGGGGCAGGTTCTCCCCGGGGGCGAGGGGCAGGTTCTCCCCGGGGGCGAGGGGCAGGTTCTCCCCGGGGGCGAGGGGCAGGCTTTCCCCGGGCGCGAGGGGCAGGTTTTCGTGAATGTGAGGGCAAGTTGTCCAGGTGCGGGGGCAGGTTATCCCCGGCAGGGCAGGTTATCCCCGGCAGGGCAGGTTATCCCCGGGGGGGCAGGTTGTCCCCGGGGGGCAGGTTGTCCCCGGGGGCAAGTTGTCCCCTGGGGGGCAAGTTGTCCCCTGGGGGGCAGGTTATCCCCGGGGGGCAGGTTGTCCCAGGTGCGAGGGCAGACATGATGGAGTCTGGCATGAAGACCTTTTGTTGCTGAGTATTTTCATTTATCCAAGAATCAAAAACATTTTTTGTGCAAACGACGTTTCTGAGCAGTCGGTTTAGGTAAAATCGGAGCGTTCCGCTGATGTTTGTGATCTGACGGGTCGTGGTTCAGCAGCGTTTTCCTAAATCACAAACTGCCATCCAACCAGCCCCCACCCTCCCCGCTCACCGCTGCATGTGACCAAACACACACACATCAATAGAAACGCCGCTGTCCTTGCTCAGACCTCCCGCTTCTTTCCTCTCACCTTCCTCCTCATCCTCGTCGCCCCCTCACTTCTTCTCTGTTGGTCTCCTCCCCCTCCAGGCTCCACCACTGGGTTGTCGGCGACGCCTCCCGCTTCTCTACCGGGCTCACTGACCAATGTCAAAGTCCCGCAAAAGTCGCCGTGCCCACAGAGGGAGCGCAAGTCGTCGTCCTCATCTGAGGACCGCAACAAGATGGTGAGGGTTGGTCCTGATGCTGGAGTTGCTGCAGGTAGTCGTCTGTCCGTGCTGACTCGTGTCCTGTCAAACAGAAAACCCTGGGGAGGAGGGACTCCAGCGACGACTGGGAAATCCCTGAAGGACAGATCACTCTGGGTCAGAGGATAGGCTCCGGGTCCTTTGGAACCGTCTTCAAGGGGAAATGGCACGGTAAGATCCCAGCGCTGTTTCAAGTGGTGCGTTTTCGTAATCATTGGAGGTGCGAGTAGCAAGTGTGCTCCAAGAAAACACAATTTCAATTTCACAGAAAGTGTTTCAGAGTAAAGCCTTTACAAACTGCAGTGTAAACACCTTTTACTGCTGCCGGGTCACACCACTCGCCCGAAAGTCCTGTTCTTGTGCAGGAACGGTCCATCAGGGTCATGATGAACCACCAGGTAGCTGCTCACATGCAACAGTTGTACCACAGTCAAAATTAAAGAGTTCTGCACATCCGAAGCCATCGAAAACGCCACCTTGTCACATAAAACTACCACAGAAATGCAGCTACTGACCGAGCTCAGAATATACAAGAAAAAACGTCTAAGTAAAGAAGAACAAACAAAACTCAGTTAACAGTCGTGGCTGTTTTCAAATGTGGCCAGAAGGCTGGTGCCCAGAAGGCTGGTGCCCAGAGGGCTGGTGCCCAGAGGGCTGGAGGCCAGAGGGCTGGAGGCCAGAGGGCTGGAGGCCAGAGGGCTGGAGGCCAGGGGACTGGTGCCCAGAGGGCTGGAGGCCAGAGGGCTGGAGGCCAGAGGGCTGGAGGCCAGAGGGCTGGTGCCCAGAGGGCTGGTGCCCAGAGGGCTGGTGCCCAGAGGGCTGGTGCCCAGAAGGCTGGTGCCCAGAGGGCTGGTGCCCAGAGGGCTGGTGCCCAGAGGGCTGGTGCCCAGAGGGCTGGTGCCCAGAGGGCTGGAGGTCAGGGGACTGGTGCCCAGAGGGCTGGAGGTCAGGGGACTGGTGCCCAGAGGGCTGGAGGTCAGGGGACTGGAGCCCAGAGGGCTGGTGCCCAGAAGGCTGGTGCCCAGAGTGCTGGTGCCCAGAGTGCTGGTGCCCAGAGTGCTGGTGCCCAGAGTGCTGGTGCCCAGAGTGCTGGTGCCCAGAGTGCTGGTGCCCAGAAGGCTGGTGGCCAGAGGGCTGGAGGCCAGAGGGCTGGTGGCCAGAGGGCTGGTGGCCAGAGGGCTGGAGGCCAGAGGGCTGGAGGCCAGAGGGCTGGAGGCCAGAGGGCTGGAGGCCAGAGGGCTGGAGGCCAGAGGGCTGGTGCCCAGAGGGCTGGTGCCCAGAGGGCTGGTGCCCAGAGGGCTGGAGGCCAGAGGGCTGGAGGCCAGGGGACTGGTGCCCAGAGGGCTGGAGGTCAGGGGACTGGTGCCCAGAGGGCTGGAGGCCAGGGGACTGGTGCCCAGAGGGCTGGAGGCCAGGGGACTGGAGCCCAGAGGGCTGGAGGTCAGGGGGCTGGTGCCCAGAGGGCTGGAGGTCAGGGGGCTGGAGCCCAGAGGGCTGGAGGTCAGGGGGCTGGAGCCCAGAGGGCTGGAGGTCAGGGGACTGGTGCCCAAAAGGCTCAATCCTTCTGAGGTTGAACCCGGGCGACCGGAGTGGAGGATTTCACAAAAACCCAACAGACTCAGAAGTTTCTTTCCATGGGCTGATCAAACCTTTACTGGGCACTCTTAGCACTTTAAAACCCCATTTTTAATGCAATGTGCAATGTTTACTCATAGTTATTTTGTTAATTCTCGATTTCTTTGCTTGCTTGCATTGTGTTTTTATATTCAGTGGATTAAAAATATTTCTGATTCGGTGCATCTCGTACTAATCTAGTTCTGACTGGGCTCGGCTCTTATTTTATACCTGCTGACATCCCGACCTGCAGTCCTCGTCTGTGTGGATCACCAACGATCCATATAAACAGCAGGTCCTGAAGCTCCTGAAGGGCCCCGTCAGTTGTCCTCCGTCTGAGCTGCACGCCGTCCTCGTGTCTGACCGTCTGCTGTGTGTTTTTATCGACCTCTGCTACAGGCGATGTGGCGGTGAAGATGCTGAACGTCACCGCTCCAACACCTCAGCAGCTTCAGGCCTTCAAGAACGAAGTGGGAGTCCTCAGGTGATGTTATGACAGGTAGCTTAGTCACGGAAGTATGAACACGCTGGCGGGCTGTAGTTGAACCGGGCTTGGTGTGTTTGCTCCAGAAAAACGCGCCACGTCAACATCCTGCTGTTCATGGGCTACACCACCAAGCCCCAGCTGGCCATCGTGACTCAGTGGTGCGAAGGCTCCAGTCTGTACCACCACCTGCACATCATCGAGACCAAGTTTGAGATGATCAAGCTGATCGACATCGCCCGGCAGACGGCTCAGGGCATGGAGTGAGTCCCCACGAACACGGCAGCGTCCACGTTCACCACATGTGTGCTTGATCTCGTAACGGTTTGCTTTCTGTCCTCAGTTACCTGCACGCCAAGTCGATCATCCACAGAGATCTGAAGAGCAACAGTATCCTCACGACGCACCCGTCAAACCTTAGACAACAGATATGAGCTGATGTTGATGATGGGACTCGTCTTTACAAGCAGGAGAACCGGCTTTTCGTGGTCTAAACTTTCCTTGATCCTGGTCCTCCCAGATATTTTCCTCCATGAGGATCTGACGGTGAAGATCGGGGACTTTGGTCTGGCTACGGTCAAGTCCCGCTGGAGCGGCTCCCACCAGTTTGAACAGCTGTCCGGTTCCATACTTTGGATGGTCAGTGTTCTTCTTCTTCAGGAGACCCTTCGCAGCTTCATTTGGTTTTACACATCCGTCTTTAAATCCTGAGTAGCTGCTCAAAAGTTCTTATTTTTTTAAGTTTGATTTGGCATGATTAAAGAATCATTGAGTCATAAACCAGTCCAACGCCTAGTTGGTTACAGTCCAGGGTGTTGGACTGGTTTAAGGGTTGACTTGGTTAAGTATTCCTGAGACACAGATGGATGAGTTTTTATTAGTTTTGACCCAAACTTGAACATTTCACTGTTCTCAGGAACTTTGTCAACTCATGTGGTGAATCGCCAGCAAATGTTTCACACAGGTTCCCAGTGCAGCTTCACATTTTAAAGACGTTTCCTTGTTCCAGTGAAATGTTGTAACGTTCGGAGTCTTCAGGTGGGTACGAACCCGGGTCAGCCTAGGCGGTAAAACCTTCAAACCTGTGCTCTTCAGTCAAGAGGTGTGTTTCCTTAAGCTCACCAGATTCTGACTGCGTGTGTGCGTGTGTGCGTGTGTGTGTGTGTGTGTGTGTGTGTGTCTGTGTGTCTGTCTGTGTGTGTGTGTGTGTGTGTGTGTGTGTGTGTGTGTGTGTGTGTGTGTGTGTGTGTGTGTCTGTGTGTGTGTGTGTGTGTGTGCGTGTGTCTGTGTGTCTGTCTGTGTGTGTGTGTGTGTCTGTGTGTCTGTCTGTGTGTGTGTGTGTGTGTGTGTGTGTGTCTGTGTGTGTGTGTGTGTGTGTCTGTGTGTCTGTCTGTGTGTGTGTGTGTGTGTGTGTGTGTGTCTGTGTGTGTGTGTGTGTGTGTGCGTGTGTCTGTGTGTGTGTGCGTGTGTCTGTGTGTGTGTGCGTGTGTCTGTGTGTGTGCGTGTGTGTGTCTGTGTGTGTGCGTGTGTGTGTCTGTGTGTGTGCGTGTGTGTGTGTCTGTGTGTCTGTCTGTGTGTGTGTCTGTGTGCGTGTGTGTGTGTCTGTGTGTGTGCGTGTGTGTCTGTGTGCGTGTGTGTCTGTGTGTGCGTGTGTGCGTGTGTGTCTGTGTGTGCGTGTGTGTCTGTGTGTGCGTGTGTGTCTGTGTGTGTGCGTGTGTGTCTGTGTGCGTGTGTGTGTGTCTGTGTGCGTGTGTGTGTGTCTGTGTGTGTGTGCGTGTCTGTGTGTGTCTGTGTGTGTGTGCGTGTGTGTGTCTCTGTGCGTGTCTGTGTGTGCGTGTGTGTCTGTGTGCGTGTGTGTGTGCGTGTCTGTGTGTGCGTGTCTGTGTGTGTGTGCGTGTCTGTGTGTGTCTGTGTGTGTGTGCGTGTCTGTGTGCGTGCGTGTCTGTGTGTCTGTGTGTGTGTGTGTGTGTGCGTGTGTCTGTGTGTGTCTCTGTGTGTGTGTCTGTGTGTGTCTGTGTGTGTCTGTGTGTCTGTGTGCGTGCGTGTCTGTGTGTCTGTGTGTGTGTGTGTGTGTGTGCGTGTGTCTGTGTGTGTCTGTGTGTGTCTGTGTGTGTCTGTGCGCGTGCATGCGTCCAGGCTCCAGAGGTGATCCGGTTGCAGGACAAGAATCCCTACAGCTTCCAGTCGGATGTGTACGCCTTCGGCATCGTTCTGTATGAGCTCATGTCCGGAGCGCTGCCCTACTCCAACATCAACAACAGAGACCAGGTGAGGGCGCTCCAAACTGTCTTCAGGCGCGTCGGTCGTCACGTTAATGACACATCAACCGATCACAGCCGTCAGACGCCGCCCACTTCTCCTCTAAGCGTCCCCTTCTTCATGTGGATGTGTTTCTGATGTAACACGCGTGTTCATGTGGACATGGGGACTCCGTTGGGGTCCGCTTGTCTTCACTGTTTTCTCGCATCGTGATGTCACACTGATGTAATACTGGACAGGGGTTGTTAGGTGTCAGGACGAACCACGAGCCTCCTCTGATGGGGCCCGGTTCCTCTATTGAATACTAGGGTCTAGATCCGGGACCTGCAGTTCCACTCCAGGTCTGGATCCGGACCTGCGAATCCTCTCCCGACCACTAGGGTCTGGAGTGATCCGTACCTGCGATTCCTCTCCAGACCACCAGGGTCTGGATCCAGACCCTGGTGGTCTGGAGTGAATGGTGAGACCACCTCCACACACCTCCATGTTGCAGCATCCAGCAACAGTTTTGGTCTTCATAGTTAGATCTCATATTCATGACAAGTGAGCGGGTGGACATTTATGTAACTCATTTGTGCATATTTGGGGGTGTGGCCTTTTGACTGACTGCTGGCTGTGGTTAATGACTGTGTCGTTGCTCTAGGTCAGGGGTGGCCAATCCTGGTCCTCGAGAGCCCATATCCAGCATGTTCAGATGTTTTCCTGCTTCCACACTCCTGATTCAAATGAATGCTCGTCATCAGCTTGTCTTAAAGGTCTGCACCACTGTTGATGACACAGCCATTCGTGTCACGGTGTGCTGAAGCAGGGAAACATCTAAAACCTGCTGGATAGGGGCTCTCGAGGACCAGGATTGGCCACCCCTGCTCTAGTGATTAGCACCGTTTAAACCTCTCAGTTGTGAATGACAGAATAAAACCACTCTCATTTTAAAGACAGCACAATTAACAGCACAACAACAGACCTCCTTGAGTGGCTGTTGTTGGTCTGGACGGGTCCAAGAGGTGCTGAAACTAAACCGGCAGACTCTCTCCTTCACACTAACAGTAGTACAATATTAACGGTTTTAAAGGTAAAAGTAGTGGCGTGTATGGCAGGATTAGTAAGGTGACAACTGTGAGGAAAAAGCTGTTCCTTAACCGATCCAGACTCTGTACTGGTCCAGACTCTGGTACAGCTGGTCAGGATGCTCTCTATGGCACAACTGAAGAAGTTCACCAGGATGGCTGAGGAAAGGTGGTCTGCAGTCGTGGGTAAAGAGGGACTAGAGGAAGGGGCTGAGCACGCAACCTTGGGGAACACCAGAGTTCAGGATGGTGGTTGAGGGGGTGGTGGTGCCTGACCTAATGTGTTGGGCCCTGTTGATGCCAGGTCCTCCAAGTTTGGAGATCAGCTTGGAGGGGATGACTGTGTTGAATACTGAGCTGACGTCAACAGCATCCTTGGGTGTGTGTTGTGACTACCTAGGTGTGATAGGAGCACAAGGATGCATCTCCATAGCTCTCCTCTCTGCTGTAGGCGTTTAGGTCCAGAGTGGGTGGTGAAGAACATCTTCAGGTGTGCAAGGACTAACTGCTCTACGCTCTTCATAATGACGGGTGTAAGTGCTACCAGTAGTCGTTCAGGCGCTCCGCTTTAGTGTTTGGGCAGTAGAAGGAAGAAGGTGGATTTAAGGAGCGCTGGCCCGTCTGCTTGGGATAGGGACTGTCGGTGAACGTCCGTCGGTTGATCAGCACATGTCCTGAGGACACGTCCAGGAATACCATCAGGGCCGGCAGCTTTGCGTGTTTGCTCGTCTGCACAAACGTCTCTGGAGAGTTTCGGGCTGGTCTGCATGAGGTTTGATTTTTATGGTATTTTCCTGGTTGCCTTTGTCAAAACGAAGGTAGAAATGGTTCAGCTCACCGGGGAAGGTGACGTAATTGTCGGAAGGCGTGGAGTTGGGGGCCTTCGCTGTCCCCGTCCATCTGTGGTTTCTGATTCTGTTTGTGGGTGGGGATTCTGATCAGAGGAGGGGTGTTTTCCCCTCCTTTCCGGCCCTGGACTGTCCCACAACACACACGCTGAAATGTCTGAAATACAAACGCTGACATGGCCAAAACTCCACACTGACGTCAGCTGTGTTTGGGGATCAGCAGGGCTGATGTTTAATGCTCTGACGCCTCCATCAGCTTCCATCTGTGTGAAGATCTTCAGCTCATCTGTCAGTTGTTAATGGACGTCAGCGGCCACGTCGGCGTGGCGACAACGTTTCGCCGCGTGCCGCCGTCAACATGCTGCTCTTTTCACCGTCACGCTCTTGTCCTCAGATCATCTTCATGGTGGGCCGAGGTTACCTGTCCCCCGACCTGAGCAAGGTGCGCAGCAACTGTCCGAAGGCCATGAAGAGGCTGATGGCTGAATGCCTGAAGAAGAAGAGAGAAGAGCGACCACTGTTCCCGCAGGTGAGCTGTTCGTGACTTGGAGACGTGTGATGGGCGGACTTAAAGCCAGAAGGAGCCCACCGCTGAGTGGCGACGCCAGCGGTCCCTCTGCCCATCACTGAAACCAGCAGCGGCTCCCCGAAACACTTCTGTGTTTCTTCAGATTCAGACTCGTCGAGTCTTTCAAGGGCGTCTCCAAACTGCAGAAACGGTGTCTTGACTGCGGTTGTCATGACAACTGCTCCGATACGGTACCAACATGCATTAGGATACTTTTCTACACTTTTTGTAAAAAGGTCAACATTTTCCTTTTATTTTAAAACATAATTTGGGAGCAATTAGAACAATAAATTAAATAAATAAATGACATGGGACTCAGATTTTCCGTCCTAAGAACGGTGAGAACAATAAAATAAAGCCGTGCCCTTCAAAATAAAATGCCCATGTTAGTTAAAACACCGAAGCGGGACTGCCAGCAGTCCGTTTTTCCTTTCTCCGGTTTGCAGTTGGGAAAACCCGCGTGTCTGTGGGTGTCGGCTCATTTGGTCTGTGCAACTTTCTTAAACGTTTTAAGAATTAATTCAGCTTATAAAACTGCATTTATTAACGATAGACGTGTTTTAGGTCTGTGGATGTAGAGGTGACGAGCAGATGGGCTTTTCTTTTTTACCACCTGCAAGCGTCCGCCCAGCAGACACGGCGGCGGGTTGCCCCGCCCATCGCTCCTATGTAGGCTACTGTAGGTTTACTGCTGGGCTGGGACAGGTTGTGGTTGTGGACCGTTTCCATCGACGTAGCAGAGCAGTGGACTGATGAATAACTTCATCACCTGTCGCAGAACAAGTCCACATGGTCAAATGACTCGCCCGTGGAGCGCGTCTCGCCCGTGGTGGAGCGCGTCTCGCCCGTGGTGGAGCGCGTCTCGCCCGTGGTGGAGCGCGTCTCGCCCGTGGTGGAGCGCGTCTCGCCCGTGGAGCGCGTCTCGCCCGTGGTGTAGCGCGTCTCGCCCGTGGTGTAGCGCGTCTCGCCCGTGGTGTAGCGCGTCTCGCCCGTGGTGTAGCGCGTCTCGCCCGTGGAGCGCGTCTCGCCCGTGGTGTAGCGCGTCTCGCCCGTGGTGTAGCGCGTCTCGCCCGTGGTGTAGCGCGTCTCGCCCGTGGTGGAGCGCGTCTCGCCCGTGGAGCGCGTCTCGCCCGTGGAGCGCGTCTCGCCCGTGGTGGACGTCTCGCCCGTGGTGGCCGTCTCGCCCGTGGTGGAGCGCGTCTCGCCCGTGGGGGCCATCTCGCCCGTGGTGGAGTGCGTCTCGCCCGTGGGGGCCATCTCGCCCGTGGTGGAGCGCGTCTCGCCCGTGGGGGCCATCTCGCCCGTGGTGGAGTGCGTCTCGCCCGTGGTGGAGCGCGTCTCGCCCGTAGTGGAGCGCGTCTCGCCCGTGGTGGAGCGCGTCTCGCCCGTGGAGTGCGTCTCGCCCGTGGGGGCCATCTCGCCCGTGGTGGAGTGCGTCTCGCCCGTGGGGGCCATCTCGCCCGTGGTGGAGTGCGTCTCGCCCGTGGGGGCCATCTCGCCCGTGGTGGAGCGCGTCTCGCCCGTGGTGGAGCGCGTCTCGCCCGTGGAGTGCGTCTCGCCCGTGGGGGCCATCTCGCCCGTGGTGGAGCGCGTCTCGCCCGTGGTGGACATCTCGCCCGTGGTGGAGTGCGTCTCGCCCGTGGGGGCCATCTCGCCCGTGGTGGAGCGCGTCTCGCCCGTGGTGGAGCGCGTCTCGCCCGTGGAGTGCGTCTCGCCCGTGGGGGCCATCTCACCCGTGGTGGAGCGCGTCTCGCCCGTGGGGGCCATCTCGCCCGTGGTGGAGCGCGTCTCGCCCGTGGAGTGCGTCTCGCCCGTGGGGGCCATCTCACCCGTGGTGGAGCGCGTCTCGCCCGTGGGGGCCATCTCGCCCGTGGTGGAGCGCGTCTCGCCCGTGGTGGCCGTCTCGTCCCGCCAGTCCTGATCCAGTTCTGCAGCCCCGTCTTTCACTCGTTGCTTGGACCTGATTGCTGCACAGGCTCTTTTTATACACCGACACCGTTTGTCTGCAGGGACTCGATCCAGACCGGCACCGACGTGGAAGGGCGTGTTTGAGTCTTGACAGTCGTTTTCCTATAAAGGTTTTACGTTTGGATTCCAAACTGCGATGACTGGCGTGTTTCCGTGGACTCCTAACGGATACGCTCCGTACCTCTGGTTAACGGGCCCAGAGCCCGTTTTCACGCTGGTTTGTTCCTGTTAATGGAACGTTTCCCTCCACTTTCTCTGACTGACCTCGTTTTGTTTCCTCCCTCAGATTTTGGCGTCCATTGAGCTGCTGGCTCGCTCATTACCCAAAATCCACCGCAGCGCCTCAGAGCCCTCGCTAAACCGAGCCGGCTTTCAGACGGAGGACTTCAGCTTGTACGCCTGCGCCTCACCCAAGACCCCCATCCAAGCCGGCTACGGTGAGCTCACGCCGACGCCTGTTGCAGTCCGTAAAGTAACTGATCCCAAATGAAAACCCGATTTGGGAATGTTGAAACTAACCAACACGCATCTGTTTCATCCACTGATGACCGGCCCATAACAGCAGATGTTCTATTTATTAATCCAGTTCTGGGTTGTTCTTGTGTCAAATCACCACAGAAGTCGCCATCACCAGCATAGTCCATGAACTGCGCTGTAATTCCACGTACAGTCCAACCAGTTCCAGTCAATCCAGTTCTAATCTGGTTCGTTCCAGCTAAGCAGCCCAACAGATGGCACTGAATCTTCACTCGGACTAAATCCTGGATCCTGAGCGAGAACGAGGCGACTGTGGGAAGAAAAAACTGCTTTTTAACATCGGAACCAGAGTCGTGCAGCAAAACTACAATGGCGTTAATGTTCCAGGTTCCAGCAATGAAGGGATGGTTCTGGTCCCCTGAGCCAGTCCTAACAAACTTTTTCAAAGAGGAAAGTTTGAAGTCTGATCCTAAATGTAGAGAGGATGTCTGGTTCTTGAACGCCAACTTTCAGAACCAGAACCAGGGCCTGACAACTGATGGCCCCGACTCCAGGAACCACCAGTAAACCTGCGGTCTGAGAGGCGAGAGCTCTGATGTTCTGCAACTGAGTTATTTAAGGTCTACAGAAAGCGGGAGAAGAGTTTTAAATTCTATCCTGGATTTAACGGGAAGCGTTTCGGACCAGCTGAAGGCTGGTGTTGGGGCATCAGTCTTTTGAAGGTGTTTGGATTGGACTACTAACTGCAGTAGTCCGAACTAGACGTAACGGGTTCATGCACTACTTTGTTCTGCATCACCTTGAGACAGATGTTCTTTTTTTAAACATAAAGGGGACAGTAGGCAGTCCTCAAACCATTTTTATGGGTGAGTTGTGGTTTATGGTCTACATAACTAGTTACTACATGACTACACGGCCTGTTTGGGAAGGTCTCAGGTTCAGAGACAACAACCTCAGTGTGATCTGGGCTTAGGAGAAGGAAACTAGCCTCAGCCAGGTCTTTTTGTCCTTTAAACAGCTGTAGTCCAGTTGTGGGGCTTCTCCACCAGTACCGGCTGGGCTGGGCTGGGCTGGGCTGGGCTGGGCTCTTCTCTGTGTTGAGGGTGGTCCACTAGCTGATTACCGGGTAGTTCCTCCTCTTTTCACACCTACTTGGCCGGGGTTCCAACTGAGCTGAGTCGAGGTGAAAATCCAGCATCACCAGGCTGCAGGTCACCGATTGGCCGGAGAAGAATGTCTCGCGTTCCTTCACACCCACCATGTATAACATGGAAACTGCGGCCGCGATGTTTACGACTAAACCTTGGTACAACGAGAAGGTCCACGCGTCTCTGTGCCTTGTGGCCGTTGTGAAAGAGCTCGATGAAGCAACGCGGAACGAGACTCCACCCACATTGAGACCGAGGCAAGTGAAGTCGAGATGAGTTGAAAAGGAGCGTTCACCTGTCTCATCTGGCTTCGTGTGAAGGTATATCTGAGTATCATCTGCATAGAATGTTGCCTAGTGATAGTAGTTAATGGAGACATGTATAGAGAGAAAAGTAACGGTCCAAGTCCAGAACCTTGTGGGACTCAAAGATCCACTCCGGTGGATGACGAAGACTCGTCAGATGAACGAACTGGAGTCTATAAGACTCGAACCAGGTTTATGCAGTTCCTTTAATCTCAGTAACGCGTTCAACAGTCTGACGGTGTTGTGATGAGCTGGATCCGACGCAGCAGATCCAACGGTTTCGGCCCGCTCACTTACATTTCTGTCTTCTTGGTTTTCCAGGGGAGTTCTCTGCATTCAAGTAACGGCAGCACATCCCACCAGTCCATCCCTCGTCACTTCTCAGATGTCTCATCCCCCTGCGGTGGACTCATTCATTGTTGATTTAAAAGGAAAAAAAAGGAAAATGGATAAAGCTCTGAAAGAATGTGCCGTGTTCTTCCTCCACCTCCCTGAAGAGGGCGCCCTCACTGGAGTCCTCAACAACACACTGACCAGCAGCCAAACGGCCACGACGATGAAACTTAACCGGGACTAGGACGAACACCCCAGTGAATCAGCGACTACGGAGAGGAAAAACAACTCCATGGACGGATCGTCTGCTAGAGGAAAAGCATGAAGGCACGTCAAGACGCCGCGCTCGCCGCCGGCCAATGAACTGCACGCTGAGCAGCAGGAAGGCAGGGCCTCTGGTTGATGCTCCGCCCACTGGCTGCTGGAACGCCAGGCATCAGAGATGAAGAACTCAGCCGGGGTTCGTCCCCGCAGACGGAGACTTGAAAGATTGTTTGATTTCCCCGTCTTTGTAGTCGTCTGGATGCTCTACAGGGAAGCTTCTGTTCTGGAGGAATCTTGCTCCTGGTTGCACTGCAGACGCCATCGTTTTGTCTTTGTCAGCAGACTCAATTCTGCAAAATGCTGCATTTTGCCTTATTTTTGCCTCCAGCAAATTTGACACCAATACGAAGCTCCATATACATATGTGTTTTGTCTTTGAAAAATTCCCAGATGACCAAAATCCATAATTTGTCAACATCAGGATCCGTTTGCAGAGCGGATTTTCTCATTTTAGCTCCAAGTGGAGGTTTTTCCACCGATTTCTGCAGAAACGTTTGCGGCGGCTCCTCTGGCGGCCGGACGGATTTGCTCGACGTTGGTTGGAAGCAGGAATGTCCTCTGGAGGTGAAGAGTTCTGCTGGATCCTTGGCTTGTTCGGGATCATGCAGCTTTATCGTTGCACTCGCTCTGAACGGGAAGGAAGGCGCCGCTCCTGCTGATCGAGCCGGGACCTCTGAAGTTCGTCTCGGAAGTCTGGACATTTCCTTCACACACGTCCCAGGTCTTTTCCATTCCAGCGTGTGTGGATGGTAGAAGCTGTTGATATTCTCATTTGTTTTCATCGTTTGCCTTTTTCTGTACAGGCAGGCCTGCAGATATGTACTTATTTATGTGAATGTGTTTCGTCTTTTAGAGGTGTTTAATTTAAAACGATCAGTCTTTCTTTGACACGTTTCAGTCTTGCACTTTGTAAAGAAGGATCAAAGTGAACGGGCGACTCGCCTTTGCTTTTTGTTGCCGGAACGCCGATTCTCGGTCCTTGGAGCAGATGACCCGGCGTTCCGAGCTCGCGGTCGTCCGAGGAAGCCTCGTGTGCTGTTGTGGAGGCGGTTTGTTCATGGTGACCCTGACGGGCGCCCGGCGGATCTGCCCTCAGCGCCGTACCTGCTTCATGTCCTGACAATTACTCTGACTTTTATTTCATTTTCGGCCGTACGAACCCCAGATAATTCCTGTAATTTATGTTTCAGACCTGCAACACGTAATAAGAAAAGGGACGGAGACCTTTGAAGTGTGAAACTGCGTTACAAAAAGTTTCAGCTCTAATTTTCTTAGGAAATGCTCCCTTTTAGGAAGTGGTGCTGAACCCGCGGAGCTACATCGGATGATGAGGATCTGATTCCAAGTATGACGGCGAGCAGCGGGGTCCGGGCAGATTTACGAACTCCGCCTTAAACGCCCCTGTGGATGAGGGGCTGGACTTTAACCGTCATTGTTCCGTGAACTTTGGAGCCTCAGGGGACTTTCTGTTCCTCCCCTTTTTATTTAACTGTAGCTACAAGAAACACTGAGGGAATAAAAACGTGACTTTGAAGCCTTACAAACGTAGAAATATATGAAAGCAGTAGCCTGGTCGGTCTTGTTGGAAACGTTCCCTGGTGAAACCGGCCGGGTTTACAGCCCCTCCCACCGGTACAGAACGTACCGAACCAGTGACGACACAGCGGGGCGGGTTTCATGCAGCGACTCGTCCAGATCAGGATCCACTGATTGGCTGTGTCCATTCTTCTGCGTCTGACACCGAGGCTGGAGAGGAACTCGGAGGGACCAGAGTGGAGATGAAGTGACCAGCCAGGCGGAGTTTTCTCCACGTCTCACCACCTCGTCTTGACAACCTCTGGTGGCCACATCGATTCAGATTGGGTACATTAACGGCACGCGCCGCCATAAGTCTTGTGAAAAGATCCAACACAGCGCAGAAGACACAAGCCACGCCCACACGCTCGATGGACTTTGAGTTTCCATCAGGTCGATCTCTAGATGAAGCGTTTCAGGAAAACTGAATGCCAGCACTAGTGTGAGAAAGATCAGGAATCAAGAAACTGAATGAGTGAAGAGAGTTTGAGTCTGTGGCGGTGAGGCAGAACGTAACCGTCACGCCACCCAGAGGCCCGTTGAGGTAACTGCGGAGGTCGGGTCTCGTATCGGGTCTGGCGTGTCCCGTTAGACCTTTTACAGCCCGACACCGTTTAGGGAGGAAAGTCATTCGTCGTGACATCAACCATACAAACCAGAAGGGTTCCACCCTCAGCGGCGGTCGCTCAGGACAGTTCCCGAGTCACCGGATCGTCTCGAGCCTCAGCAGTCCAGGACCAGAACTGTGGAAACGGTTGAAGTCGCCTTGATGAGGCACCGACCTGAACGGGGCTGTTGGGACCAGAACGGTGCAGCTGTCTCCAGTTTCCAGACATCTGCTCGGCCTGACTTCCTGCCGTCTGCTGCTCGGAGCAGGCGGATGAGCCGCGGTTCCACCGTTCCTGTGGGTGGAGTGAAGCGTTTGGGCGCCTGAACTCAGAACTCTGGGCAGAGATCACATGGTCTTCCTCACGTCTGAGGCTGGATCTAAAGAGTCCAGCATGGAGGCCGCTGATGAAGACCATGAGATCCTAGGGACGAGTGAAACGAGACGGGAAACTGAGCACGGCCTTCGTCATCCTCTTCCTCAGGCAGCAGCGACGTCCTTGTTTGACCTGAGGAACATTTGTCAATCCACCGGTGTCAAATGTAGAAGAAAAACCTCAAACCTTCACACCATCAGCCCAGATTTTATTCACAGTAGAACGCAGAACAGAACACAACCTAACATCTCAGCGTTGTCAGGGTGCCGGTTCTATGGTCTTCTGAAACATCTGGATGGTGGGGAGATTCGTGAAGTTTCATGAGTTCCTGCAGGGTTTCTTCACAGAATCAGGTCTGAGGACCACGGGATCCTGATTGTTGGTCTTGCCTCCAGCACACAGACTCTGAAATCTTAAGTTTGACACGGTTTGTCTCAGATTCGTGAACCTCTGTCCACCTCAGCGAGACTGACCCGGTCTGGTGACGTTTAACCTTTAGTTGCAGATGTTCCTCCAGGTGTTTCACCACTGCTCCAGACACGTTGCTGCCGTCGAATTCAAACGAGCTCATGTTTTTCTCACTTTTGTTTTGTTGTGACTAAACTGGGTTTCTGACACTTGGGAATTGCAGCGTTTTGGTTCTGACCTTTTTTCCCCACAGAATTCCATTTTTCCCAGAATCTGGGTTGTAAATCTGCAAACGTTCTGAAGCGTCCCCCCTCATCCATCGATCTGCGCTCATCCTTTCTTGAACATTCCCTGGTTTTCCTCCCTGCCTGCACCTTAAACCCAACGATTCCTCTCACCTGACAACTACCATGGAAAACTTTATTGCGATTGTTTTGGTTTTTTCACCTGTAAATAGTTGTACAAAGGAAATGCCGTCAGTCTGCGAGGAGGCATGGAGACCACAAATGTAACAGATTACAAAGCTCAGAATACAGATGAAGACGTTTTGATGAAATGGTTTAGTGTACAAATATTTAAGGCTGTATCATAAGGAGAAAGCTTAATGTATTTGTTGTGAATATGAAAACAGATATATTAAAGAGGTGCATGAAAAGTGGCTCCGAGTGGCTCGTTTGTGACGTTGCTGCCGGCGGCCTGATGGTGGCAGCAGCGCGTCCTGGAGCACGCTGAAGCTCCTGAACGGAACCACGTGATGAACCCAGTTCACCTGGACGGGTCGCTGGCAGACCGCAGACCTCGAACGGGAACACGAGGTGGAGATGATGGAAGGAGGAATCTCATCCTCACTTGTCCTTCGGCTGCCACAAACTCCAAACTTGGATCGGTACCGGGATGACCCGGTTCCATCCGGGTTCCCGTGTTGGTCCAGGAGCAGGGCTCCGGGGAATCAGCCAGGAAGTGGTCCCCAAATACTACAGAATCGTGTCTAAGCGAAGTCAACCACAGAGTTGGGTGAATGAAAATGATCCCAGAAACCTCTGGTCCGAGCAGGTCTGCTCCCGACCCGGCTCTGACCCGGCACTCCAGGAGAAAATCCTTCCAAACCCAGCTGCTTCTCTAATGTCGACGGTTTCTAGTCATGAGGTTTGTTTTGCGGTGGAACTAGTGTGGGCGGTCCGCTGCTCCGGCGGGTCTTTCCTGAGCAGTGCTCGTGATGCCGGAAGGCCACACCCCCCTGCTTTATAAAACTTCACAACATTCCCACCGTACACTGGTCACATTGTGAACTACGGACACCAAAACTGGTTCGGCACCAGACTGAAAACCACCTCGAGGCCGGCAGAGGCACCTGTCTGAGATCAGGGGCGGTCCCGGACCGGCACGCCGGCCCAGCGTTCTCAAACTGAAGCGACCTCACATAACCCCGTAAACTCAAATAAGCACAGGAGGCGTTTTCCAGGGAAACGTTTTAATTCCATTTTCCACATATTCTAATGAGGATGATAAAACCATAGTGGTGCTTCTACAGAGGAACGTTCTCGTTGAGCCGGGGGACGGCGCCACCTTCTGTCCATCTTAAATATACACGAGAAGTGGCGGCGCGAGCCGAGCACATAAATATAGAAAACTGCTGTCTGTGGGTGTCGGTGGGGGCAGGCGTGGACCCGGGGACCGGGGCGTTTCCGTTACTCCGTGAGGCCGAGCTTCTTCTTCAGGGACTCGGGCATCTCGGGTGGAGGGGGGCGTGGCAGGCGGAAGTACACCTTGACGGAGTCGTAGATGAACCACTGCAGAGCGGTGAGAGTACCGATCATGATGATACGGGCCACCAGACCCTTCCACACACCTGCAGGAGACGAGACACACGGTCACCGGTCACACTGATGAGACCGGCAGCAGGTCCTGATCACACCTGAGCGCCACACCTGACAGACCAGGTTCAGTGGTGGTCTGGGTGTTTCAGAACAAAACTGCTGCCTTTCTACAAGTATTCTTTTAAAAAGCTGCTGTCTGGAACACGTCGGGCCGTTTAAACTCGACGGCCATCAGCAATCAGACATCTTGTCCGCCCCCCAGACTGACAGCACTGGGAGGTTCCCGCCAGGTGGTGGGGTCAGTACCGCAGGTGGTCTGGGGGACAGGTGGACTGATGTGGCACGCCAATGACTCAGGCACCTCCGACTGTACAGCCAGGAAGCTGCTGAGGAGCTCTGCTCAGAGAGCAGGTCCTCCAGAGGTGGATCTAAGGAGCGTGCAGGTGAAGCGGCGCCAGCGCCGGTACCTACCCTTGGGTCCCAGCCTCCTCAGGACCTGGGCCGCGGTGCTGCCCTTCTCCTTGTTCAGCACAGACACCACCGAGTCAGCAGGGTGCGACACGATGGCGCAGAACACACCAGCTGCAGAGAGCAGGGAAACATCCATCAGTCACACCATCAACGCCGCCATGGACGGCAGACGCGGCGACACTCACCGATGTAGCCCGCCACGAAGGTGACGACCAGCTGCTCCGGTTTGCTGCACTCACTGCGAGGTTTAGGAACCACATACTTGTAGAGCAACTCCACGGTGCGCTCGAAGCAGGCGAACTTCATCATGGTGTAGGGGATCTGCCTCATCCACAGAGGAACCACGCCCTTGTAGAAGCTGGAAGAACCGACACAAACTCTGAAGAGTTCTGCCCAAACCCGGCCCCGCCGGCGCCCCGCCAGTGGTGGTGCTCAGAGTACGAAAGTACATCGTTCTAAAACATTTATCTTTTACAACGGTGTAAACAGACGGTAAAGAGTGTCCGCCTCCCAGACTGACAGCACTGGGAGGTTCCCGCCAGGTGGTGGGGTCAGTACCGCAGGTGGTCTGGGGGACAGGTGGACTGATGTGGCACGCCAATGACTCAAGCACCTCCGACTGTACAGCCAGGAAGCTGCTGAGGAGCTCTGCTCAGAGAGCAGGTCCTCCAGAGGTGGATCTAAGGAGCGTGCGCTCAGAGCGGCGGAACGGTCACACTTACGCCCAGATGCCCTCCTCGGCGTACATCTTGGGGACACACTCTCGGAGGGTGTTGGCATAGCCCGGCTGGGTCTGGATACGAACTTTGACAGCCTCCATGGGAGCCAGAGCGATGTCTGCGAAGAACTCTGCGCTGGCCGAGGCCGCCAGATACAGCGACGTCCTCCACATGTAGGTGTTCTCCTGTCAGGGAGAAGCGCCGCAGGGAAACGGATCAACAAAACCCCGGGTGAGCGAGGTCATCCGGACGTACACAAACGAATACAACGACAGCAGCTGGAAAACAGGCGTTCCACTGTGCTGCTCTCACCTCTCCCAGGAGATCGCTGTAGAGGATCTTGAACACTTCGTAGAAGCCGAACTTGCAGAGACCCTGCATGGAGTAGCCGATGAAGGTGGGGGCCCAGCCCTTGGCCAGCCCTCGGACGCCATCCTCCCTGACGGTCACCGCAAAGCCGTTGCCGATGCTTTTGTATTTATCCGGGTTCACCTGAGGAGCCGAAACATGTCAGTGAACGGCTCGCAGCTCTGGCGCCTGCTGGCATCCACGTGGTCACCAGCTGGTTGTCAAGGTTACGACGACAGCTTCTAAACCTGCAGCTTGGCTTTTATGTGTAAAATCAGTTTTTGGTTTCCTGGATCTGTGGAAGTCGGTCAGAAGGTGGTGTAGTCTCAGGAGACGGAGCACCGCTCTCCCGTCAGACCTGAAGGAATGTCCTCAGCAGGACGAACATTGTACTGCTGCTTCCTGAAATTCTGGCATTCTGACAAACTGAAACTAGAAGTCGACCGATTCCTCAGCGACTCCCGCCCATTCCCGGTAATCACCTGCAGCCACGGCAGCTGCTCGCTCGCAGCTTCGGCCCGGTTGGGTCAGACTCCGCTGGCTGCCTCGGTCACAGCTCAGGTCAACCGTTGTCAGTTTTAACCCATACCGCGGACATCCCACCCGATTTAAAAACACAGATGTGATGGCACATCTGCGTCAGAGGGAGCCAACCTCCCGCCCCCACCAGCTTCCCCTCCATGGTTGGTCCACATGGTGAAATGTGTGATTTAACGTATGAAAACGGAGGAGAGAAATCAGTCGACTTCTACTTCAAATGCTTCGTGTTTGCTGCTTCATGAAGACCCCCAGCACTACCAGCTGAGGGTTCATCTGTCGTGTTCGGCCTCCATACCAACCTGCAGACGGCACTTGACAAGGTCGAGGGGTACCACTGCCGTGTGCGTGAGGCCGCAGCTCAGGATACCCCCAAAACCACACAGGGCATAGTACTTTGAGGAGCCAAACTCGCAGCTGACATCCTCTGTGGTAGAAGGGAGGACACACATGCACATGCAAGGTCACATGCAACACAGAAATCAACACCGGAGCAGAGATCCCGGCGGAGGAGCCGTCACGGTCCGGGTCGCAGCGGTGCCCTGCGCGCTCAGGACCAGAACCCTGCCACCGGGAACTCTGCCACCAACATGCCAGTAATGATTAAAAACCAGACAAATGGATAAAATCGTTGGACATTTCATTTCAGTCTGAGTCGTCAGTGGTGTTCTGCAGGTCAGGAAACCTCATCCGCTGCGTTCCAGGTCAAACCGGACCACAACCTTCCACACGCAGAACATCAGTGAGGTCCCACAAATTATACACTGCATTAAAACATCAAGGTTTAGATGATTACATTGTTCGTTTGTGTCAGGATTTCGTTTTTTCATTGAGGATCTGCAGCACCTTCTCAAAAGTGACTTTAGACATTTAGGAGGAAGTTATTCCCTCGTTTAGTTAAAGAACAAGTCTCTCTGCTGGAGAAAAACCCTGGAAACGCTTGGACATCTGCCCTATGGCTGCGGCGACCAGGCGGCTCAGAAATCAGCCCGACGTGGGAACACGGGTCAGAATCATGCATTTCTGTTACGATCACTGCAACACAATCATGGGAATTACACGATGGCAAGACAGCTGGACTGGAACCACTTCTCCCATGCAAATTGGTGGATTAAAAATAATAAAAAAAAAAAAGGATAAGAGGTTGCGGGTGAGAGCAAGGTGACTTAATTAAAGCGGCGGCAAGCCACGGAGACAGACCTGCATTCTGCATTTGACCAGGTCGAGGGGAACCACAGCCGTGTGTGTGGTCCCACAGCTCAGAATCCCACCAAAGCCACACAGGACCAAATACTTCTGAGAGCCGAACTCACAACTGTCCCCCTCTGAGGAAACAAAGGCGAGGTTCAGGGTCACGTGGGAACTGGGAATGACTGGATATGCGACTGCACAAAAACATCTGGTCTTTCGACCAGCTCAGATTCAGACCAAATCAGAAAAAACAAAAAAAACCTGAAGAACTGCAACGGACCGCACGAGCAGACCTTTACATCCCCACTGAGGTTCGACTCTCCCTGTCTGACAGTAATACGAAGGGATCCGCGAGTGCCACGTGGATCCTGATCTATAAGACGTATTGACACCAATCGCTCATCTGTATGTAGTTTTCACACTGGCCCTATTCCAGGTTCGAGGTAACTTGGACTCAGAATAAACTCAAAATGATCTGCAACACGCTTCAATGTAGACCTCGTGGCTATGGGAGAAGATATGCAGACCAACACCTAATTTAGATCCCTGTAGTGTGTCGTACTGTCTGATATAACTTGTACTAGCGACCACCGACCCCATCTGGACATGACCTCGCGTCGTCTCCTGACCTCGCGTCGTCTCCTGACCTCGTCACTCACCTGTGGGTCAGACAGCCGCCGTACCTGGATGAGCTGCGCTGTAAGTCACGGCTCTGCTCTGCCGCGACCGGCAGGCAGACGGCCTTAGACTGACCCACTTCTAACGCCTCAGCTACACTTCCTCTCCTCCATAAATGTGGAAGCTGTTCTTGTAGTTTCAGGCAGCAGCCAGTCACCTCCGGGGTTCGAGCAGTGCCCCACCTACCTCACCTGCCTCAGAAGACAACCGACTCGTGAACGTCTGCAGCTACTCCGCTTTTTCAGACCACCGAACCGGTTGAGGCTAGTCCTCCACGGGGTCAATTCACATCAACATGTCCACAAACAGCTCGATTCCCGTTAATCCGGAGGATGACCTCCAGCGCGACAGGACGGCCGGTTTGCTGCAGTACAGCAGTTTGTCCTTCCGTCGTCCTTCCGCCGTCCTCCAGGCCTGCTCTGCTGCCTGGAGGACGGCGGACGCTCTCCGTGGCAACACAAACCACCAGCGGCCTGTACGCGGTCTGCACGGTGCCCCCCACCCCGGTTACCGTCTGCCACGGCGGCTGCGGCCAGTCTGCGGCTCCGCTTCTGGACGGGCTGCGGGCTCTCGTCGCATCTCTGCAGGCTGAAGAGCGGCGCGCTGAACGGGTTGGCCCGCGCCAGCTGCGTCAGGGAACTCGGGTACATGATGTCCTTCCTGCCGGGGAAAAACAGTTAGCTTGAGCCAGGTGCGACTGGAGTAACAGGAACCGGGACCGAACCGGGACCCGGCCGGACCGGGTCACGTGGCGGAGAACTCGGCCTGACGCCCGGTGACCGTGAGCGGTTAGCGTAGCTCGCGGAGGAGCTGGTGGAGCGGCAGCAGCGTGTGCTGCTGGGGACCTGTGATCACGAGAAGCTCAGACCGGCTTTACAGAAGTGTTTTGACCCACTTTGACCCGTTTTCACCCGCTTTGACCCGTTTTAACAACGCTGTGCTCGAGCTGCTGAAGCAGCTACGCTAACGTGACCGCTCCAAGGTGGTCGGTCCCTCCGAGCCTCAGACGGAGCTGCCGCAGCCATGGACCCGGACCCAGGCAGGGCGGCTCCACCGGACCGAGACTCTGCCTCCAAGCAAAGGACGAAGGCCGAAGAAACGCGGACTTTGACGGTAACCGACTCACTGTTTGAGCGGGCTAAGATGGCGCCTCGGCGTCGCTGCGACCGGCTGTCGGAGAGGCTCGGTGACCTCGCGCCGAAGATGTTGTCCTTCCGTTGCGTCACTGCGGGTCCTGGGCGGAGCTTTTTGCTCTCCTGTCCAATGACATGACACCTTTACGCTGCCAATCATAAAATGTGCGTACGACAGAATGAAGGCGGTGCTTCGAGGAACTTTTTTTTGCAAATTGTTTCTGGTATTAAATTTTTTTATTTTAATAATACATATTTTTATTTGACGGTCCTTACTACATTTCCTAAATTGTTGTTGTTAAAATAAATGTAATATTAAATCATCAATAAATAACTTTTATAAAGGCTCATATGATAATTTTATTTCTAATTGATTGTGTGAATATATATATATATATATTTCTTTTTCCTTTTTTTCTTGTCAGTGTGGACATCGTGCACACGCTGTATGTACGATCCACCGAAATTAGTCTCTGCTTTTAACCCATCAACTAGTTTCACTAGTGAGCAGTGGGGCTGCTAGAACCAGCACCCGGGGAGCAACTGGGAGTTAAGGGCCTTGCTCAGGGTTAATTGATTATCCTAAATTGTCCCTAGGTGTGCATGTGAGTGTGATTTGTTGTTAGTCTTCTATGTGGCCCTGCGACAGACCCCTGCCTTTCGCCTACTATGCGTCGGGATAGGCTCCGACAGACCCCCGTGACCTGGAAACGGATAAAGCGGGTATAGATAATGGATTGATGGAATGGATAATAAAAGAAAAGAATTCTCTGGTGTGGCCGTGGGTGTCTACCAGCCTGTCTAGCATGTTATTGGAGTGTGTACGTTCCACTATCTTTCTACCCAAAGCCAAAAGAAAAAAATATCAGTAATAGTCTAAGAGAAACATCTGCTACACATAATTCTGAGCAGGGTCATGAAACTGTGTTAGAGTATTTGGAGTTCAACGTTCTACAGCGAGAACGATTTCTTACCGGTAGAAAACGTTCAGGAGTTCCCAGGAGACGGCGTCCCAGCAAATCTACCCTCCGATACTCAGAGAAGAAGATAAAAGAAAACCAGACCCAGGAGCTCCATCCTTGTCTCAAAACTGCATCTGAACAGTCCTCTGGACAGCTGAGACCCAGGTGGAGATATGTGGTCTGATGGGAATGGTCTCAGCCGCTCGGAGACTCATGTCGACTTTTCTGCTCTGCTGTCACACACCTGCATGACTGAGTGTCCAGTCTTCGTTGCTCTGTGTTCAAATGACATCGTGAATCTGCATCGAGGCTCCTGATGTACGATTGGAACCGCGTGCATGCAAACCAAGTACTAAATCTCCTGAATCGGGACCATCTCACGACTATTTATGGCCTCTGCTCCAGACCACATTTACATTTGATCTTGACGTCCAAAACTATGTTTGGAGAAAACCCAACAGCATCTCAGCAGAAACATCTCAGACCCTGTCAGCCTGGTGGTGGAGGGATGATGGTCTGGACCTGGACACCCGTCAGTCACTGACTGGACCATGAAGTCCTCTGTAGACCAGAGTCTTCTAGAGACAAATCTGAGGACATCTGTCGGGGAAAGTGGGTCATGTGACAGTAAACGAACTCAAATACAGCAGAACTAAAATAGAATGATGAAGCCCCGACCTGGTCGAAGTCCAGACCTGAACCTGGTTGAGACGCTGTAGTGGGGCCGTTAGAGAGCTGTGTAGACGTGGACACCCGAAAACCTGCTTTTGGCTTCGTTTGTGTTTATAAATGTAAAAGTAAAAATACACGACATGATTTTGTGTTTGTGTGAAACAAATTCTGTCATGATTGAGACAGACAACGTTTGTTCCAACTAAACTGGTAAACGTGCTCCGGTGGTCCAACGGGCACCTGACGGACCTCGCACACCCCAGGATCATGAAAAAAGTGATCTTTACATCCGTTTTTAAACAAACAGTTTATTGAGTAGATATTATTTGTGACAGTGAATACATAATTAAGTAGAATACACAAGTTCATTTTATTACAATAAGACATTAAGAAAATACCAGTGAGTTTAACACACCTCCCCCTGTCAATAACAAAGCTGGTCCGAACTACGAGGCTGGAGTGGAGCTGCAGCCGTGCAGCCGGAGCTGCAGCCCGAGCTGCAGCCCGCCTCCTCCGCGTGACAGGCGGCTGCGTCATCTCCTCTCCAGGGGCACAGTGACAGCTCTGACTGTAAAGGTCTTCAGGTTTATACTTGAGCGTAAATAAAGACTACGTTCTGCTCGTCAGAGGCTCACTGGAAGCTGATTGAGGGGAAAAGAGGAATTGAAAAACAAAAAACAGGTAAAAGGAACAAGAAGGCTACAAAGCTGATTCACACTTAAAAACTGGCGGCGCCGACAAAGTCGCGCCCGTCCTCCTCCTCACGTGCTCTCTACGCCGTACTTCCACCAACCGTGTCAGCGTCTTGGGTTGTAAATGGACTGATGGAGTTGGTCTCCATGGCCTGGTACACCAGGAACAGGAACGCCGCCACGATGCAGAGCAGGGACAGCTTTCTCCACATGGACATGCCACGCCGCACCGCCTTGGTCTGACCAGCAGGAGGAGCTGCAGCCAGCGGCCTGGCGGCGGTGGCAGGGGAAGGCGGCGGCTGGCTGCTGACTCTGTGGATGACGTGGCTCTCAGTGGTCAAGTAGCTGGTGGTCTTGGTGGTTTTGGGAGACTGGAAGCCATTTCCATCGTTCCACAGGTCGCTGTAGATGATGGGACGCCCGGCGGCGCCTCGGATGGGCCGTCGACAGGTGATCCTGCAGAGCACAGACGTGTTAGAATCAGTGACGTGGGCACGAGACACACCAACATCAGGTCACGCGGACCAAGCTACGACCTTCGACAAGGGACACGGAAGCGAGAAAACTCCACTGTTGACAGTTGTTGACCACCGGAGGCAGCAGCGGGTCTTTAGAAACAAGCCTGCAGCCAACTGCTGCCAACAGGTCAGTGACATCATCAGTGACGTCATCAGGTTTAAAAACAGCATCTGCGGCTGCCCTCGCGAAGGTTTGAGTCCCGACCTGACTCAAACCCTGCCCTGCAGCCCTGCAGCTGTGACGGTGCGGAATAAAGCGGCACATCTGGACAGGTTTCAGAGCACCATCTGCTCCCGCCAGACATCGACACCTTCAGGGAAGAACTTGCACATTTCAGGAGGACAAACCACACCCATCACAGCGGCGCAGCGTTTGAAGTTCTGACCCGTCAGCGTCAAAGTGACCTCTTTTTGTGGACCATTCCCTCAGCCTGAACTTCAGACACGTTTTGGGTGTTCTGTTGTGAACGAGCTTTGCAAGTTCTTGCATTTAGATTTTATTACTTTTATTTCTATTATTTTAAAAACAGTAGTGTCTCAAATTCTTAGGAATTCAGATTTATAACAGATTTTTATTGAAATACTCGTGCAAACCAGCGCCGACTCACATGTTTCCTGTTTGAGAGGTCACGTCGTTGGGGAAGAGGTCCTTCAGGACATCCTCCTCCGCCTTTGGCGTCTGCTCGCTGGCTGTGATCTTCTCCACCTGCAGCAATGAGAAGCATCGTTCATGAGAGGGAACGGTCTGCAGCGACTTTGTCAGGACTCTGTTCCCAGCAGAGGGCGCCTTGCTGCGGCAACGCCCCCACCCCCGCCCCCGCCCCAGACACCTCCAACCACCCTCCCTCCCTCCCTCACCTGCATGACTGGAGCAGCACAGCCGAGTCTGGGCTCCGGGCTGCAGCCGGACAGGAAGCTGGTGATCTTCTGCTGCCTCTGTTTACGCAGCAGAACATCTGGGAGGACACACTCCAGCTGTTTGCAGACAACACCTGAGTGTGTGTTTGTGTGCAAACTCCAACCCGACCCACCCACCAGTGCAACCAAACCTCCTGAAGATGTGCACTTTTTATGGTTTTAAAACCAGACGTGGGACATTATTTAGAGACAAGTGTTCATGAAAAGCCGTGAAGGACGGAGCAGCAGAGTCGGAGAGGAGAAAGAAACTGATAAGACCTGTACCCCGGCAGGAGAACCAGCACCAGATCCAGACCGGGACTTCTGAGTTGTAATGGGGGAGATGTTACACACGGGCTGAAAGCTGATGGGGTGGACTCTGCTGAGGTGGACCAGGGGGGACGAAAGTCTTGGTCTGGTGGTCCGTCTTGGACTCCGTTCCTTTGACTTAGAGAGAGTGAACCTTCAAAGCCGTACTCGGATTTACTACGAACAGGGAACAGAACGCCGAGATCCATCTCTACACACCCGAGTCGGCTCCCCGCCAGCCGTCACACAGCGTCTCTGTTCAACTGGGTCCTGAAACAAACACACACCGTCACTGGAGCCGCCCGGCGCCGGCCCCGCCCCTACACCACTTCACCTCCGTGCTACGTGAACAGGTGAAAGCATGAGCACTGCAGACGCCGCTGAACTCAGAGTGTGACGGTGCAGTGAACCTGAAGACGACAGTTAACAAGGCTGACCTCCAGCAGGGCTGTGTCCAGGAGAGTCTCTGGATGGTCTCTACTCCACCCCAGCTCTTCCTCTCCGAGCTGCACGTTTCAAACAAAGACAAGGTGGGAGTTTAGTTTCTTTTAGGATTCATCTTCAAACAGCAGCTCAGATGCATTTAGAAGCCCGTGCTGAAACATGTGGCAGGTTGGACAGCCGAGTCAGACGAAAGCCTCTTCCAGAAGCGTGATCTCAGACCTCCAACAGCGGAGCACTTTTAAAAGGACGATTTACGCACGAAGAAGCTGCCGTCTAGACGGGGCATACATGCAGCCTCAGGGCTGCTTCAGACGGCGCCGCTGAGCCGCTGCCGACCGTCTGAAATCCACTGGGTCGGGGGTAAGATCCAGACAGGAGCTGGTCAACCATCCTGATGCCGTCGAGTACAAGTCTTCTCATTCACTACAGTGAACAAGTTTTCAAGTCGGAGCAAAAAACAGCAAACATCTCAGCTGCTTCAATGTCGACCGTCCCACGCTTTTCACCACTATTCCTGCCTGTCTTTAATAAAGTGGTAACCGTGTCATCACTGCCAAGGTCAGTGGATCCTGCCAGGTCCTGGCAGGAGCAAGGAGGTCGGCCCCGATATGGGCCCTGCACCCCAGCTTTTACCCCAAAACTCACTAGTTTGTAGTGAAAGACCCAGGAGAAGGTGAGTAGTGGTCTCCAGCTCTGTGGTCCACACTCGTTACTCCTCAAGTCTGTTATAACATCCTCTCATAAATGTTTAATCCATTCTGCAGGCTAATAACTCAAAAAACACCAAAGAGCCAACAAGACCAGACTCTCATAAGTGGACACATGTATCCTGCTGACGTCTAGGAGTCAGGTGATCCCAGCAGAGAGCAGAAATTAGAGGCTACGGACCAGCCAGTCCATGACCCCACAGTGAAAAGAACCAGAGCTGCCAGGTCTTTCAGTCGCGCACAGATCAACCGAGTTTCCAATTTACAGAAGAATGCAGGATAAAACTGCAGGGCAGCCTATTCCAGGGAACTTCATTTGGATAATTTAATGATTAAAACGAAGAGAATCTTTTCAACCACGTCACAGTGAGATGCAGTACTGGACAGAGGTGACAGAGGGTCTCCTACAACCGGGACTTCTGTTTTGGAGCGCACATCCAGTTAAAGCGGCCCGGTTGGTCTGCGAGGACCATTCTGGCGTGCAGACATTTATTCTGCTTCAATTCACAGGTTTTTCTCCCTCCTCACACCCACTGGTGAGACTGGGGTTTGTTAAGACTCCAGATGGTTCCTTTTAAAACCGGTCATTTCGTTCAACAACAGAGCTGCTTTCTGGAACGCGTCTGACGCCATTCAGGAGAACTGACAGGTGGTTTTTTACCGATTCTGATTTTCTCTGGGCTTCGACCTACTGAAGACAAGTATGACCAACTGCATGAGTAATGAACAGTAAAGACGGCAGAGGCTGCAGGTTGGGAGCTTTTACCGTCCATCACCGTCACCAGCGAGCACGCTCAGCAGCGGGAGGCGGTTCAAGGTTTTGAATTTACTTTAACGCCTGACATGAGATAATACACAGAAATGCATTTCATTATGGGATGGTCTCGACGTCCAATGTGTCCAACCACTCTTACCAATTATAAATTAATTATTCTAATTATATTCCTTTCTGTTTTTCCACTTTCTGTTCCGACAGCGGAAAACTCCAGCGTGCGTTTACAGACGGGGAAACAAACAAGGAAAAGTTGGATCTGTCAGGATCAACTGATGACTAAAAGCTGTACATGTGACAGGCGCACTAAAAACTATTGTCGATTCTGATCAGAGCTCATGACAGAAACTGAGGTGCAGGTCTTCATGAGGACACGAGACCCAATGAGGTCCAGGAGAGCCGACGAGGTCCCGGCGAAGAGCTCAAGAGCACGCTCATGTGGCCGTGCTCTTCAACACATCCACGTCTGCTCTCCGTGCACCCACGCTGACCCCAGCGCCCCAACTCTAACCAGGACCCCCAGAAAAGACAAACGCCGTGTCGGGATGAGCTCTGGTCCCCAAAAACCACTACTAGTCCCGCGAGTCACCAATAACGGTCCAAATAAAGCAATAATAGCAACACGCTCAGCCGTCCGGCTCGTTTGAGATGATTGGAGTCAGCCCTCCAGCTTTCACATGCCTCTCATTCCTCAGCCCGGTCCAGCACACCGACCGTCAGCATGCGACCAGCAGGAGGCGCCGCGGTCCCAAACACTCAGCTGATCACAGCGCTCACGCATCAGACACCAGCTCGCACCCTCACCGTTTCTACACAACAGTGTGTGGGTTCATCTTCAGGAGGTTTTAGAACAACAGGTGGAGGTCTGGAGCAGAGAAACGACGCCTGACGTCAAAGTCCAACGTCCGTCACGCAGCAGCTAATCTGCTTCATGTGCTTCGAATCAGTCTGGGAGCCTCGCAGCGGGCTGGGCGTGACTTCACGCCAGCGACATGGAGGGAAAACAGGAGGAGGCTTCCTCTGGCAGAGAGGAAACTGCAATCAAACCCAGCTGCTGCGCGCTTCCTGCTCCACCGGGCGCAGGCACCCAGGCGTGCACAAGCACACGTGCACAAGCGTCTGACGAAGGTGGACAAAATGTTCAGGTGGCTGTTTTTCTAAGTGTTGGTACATCGTGTTGTAACAAATCTGAGCACACCCATGCTGCCTCCAGCTGTTCTCCGTCAGTCCCAAACCTGCCCCAGGTTACCGAGACCCAAGTCCAACTGAAGAACCGCACATGCACTCATCTAATCCACCTCTATTCGTGTTGCATCCACCAGGTCGGAGAGTCTTTTTACACAAATGCAATCTTAGCTGAACAAGTTTTTCAAAGAAAAAAAAAAAATAAATAAATAAAATAAGTGGACAACCCCAAGTACCTCCTTACTGCCCCCACAGGATGTAAGAGGGTACATTGCAGCCAAGACATAACGCCAAGAAGGAACAATATCAGCCACTGTCTTAGAGAAGTAATTGCTTCTCTTTTCCCTTCTTGCTGCACATCAATGTGGAGTTATGAAACCATTTGGAATTAATTAATCGGGGGTAACACACACACACACACACACACACACACACACACACACACACACACACACACACACACACACACGTAGCCACGTCTCACGAGTCTACTGGCTTCAGGGAGCATGTTAAATGTTAATAGTCCATGACAGCAGAGTTAGGAGACCAGGATGCTTGTTTGGATGAGTTTCCAAGAGAAAAAACCTCCAACAAGAACATGGACAAGAACAAGACAACTGCATCTGGACAAACCAGCAGCCCTCTGCACCAATGAGACCTACGTGGAGAGGTTCGGTCCTCATGTGCTGAACCATGGTTGGAGCTTCTCTGAAGCTGGTACGCCACCATAAAAACTAGTAGTTGAGAAACACTACCAAAGGCAGCCAGTCATGTGACCTCCGACGAGCCACACACAGGACACTTACTGGAAGAAAACCGGACCATTCAGGACCGGAGTCCAGGTGTCCTCCATGAAGCCACATTACCTTTTGGTGCTGGATGCTGCGAGTGCGGGTGGTGACGGGGGTCTTTCCTCTGCTCCGGAGAGGTCTCTCCACCACTGGAACTGGTTCTGGCTCTGGCTCTGGCTCTGGTTCCGGCTCTGGCTCTGGTTCCAGCTCAGTCACTGGCTCTGGTACTGCTGTCACTTCTGAAAAAACATAATGCAAAATTTGGAAAAAAAGTATTCCATGCATCAATCCCGCCCCCCTATTGGACACGACCTGGTCCCTGCTTGTTTGTCACCATGGCAACATGGCTTCCAGCAAACTATATTTGTGAAGCTTGTATCTTGATGATGGCCTCTTCATGATGGCCTCTCCGTGGACTCCATGGAACGCTCCCGACAACGCACGCCTTCACGCCTTCTTAGTGACTTCACGCTGGTCAAATCCACCTGGGCTTCAGAGGCCGCCACCCACATGACACCCAGGCGAGCAGGCCTCCAGTTGCTGGCAGTGAAGTTAGCCGACCCGGACAAGTCCGGGGCCAAATTCATTTACAGACGGGCAGAAAATGTAAAGGAATTCTCAGCACTGAGAAATGGGACTTTGATCCAGCTGGTGACCAGCAGAGGACGCGGACCAGGTTCTAGTAGTCAATAATCCGGTAGGATGCGTGTCACATGCAGCTCAAAGTTAGGATCCTAAGTTTAGGATTCACTTAAACCTCCAGCTTCGTTTTTACCTGAAGTGAACTAAAATCGACACAGAACTGAAGGTTCCTCTTCTAACTATACAAGAACCAGACATCTAGTAACGTCCAGCCGCCCGCCCTCTGACCGCCGCCCACCCGCCCCTGACCGCCGCCCACTTTGGATTCAAGTTGGAATCACTTAAAAACACTTGTCCCACCTCAGTAAGCAGTCCCAGTAAGCAGGTACAACGCATCGCACTTTCGCCAACGTTCTCACCGTCCTCCTTGTCGCTGTAGATGTCGGGGTCAGAGCTGCCGTTGTGGTTGACCTGGACGTCGGTGGGTGGCAGCTGTCCAGCACCATCGTCCAAAAGCGTCTGCAGCTTCTTCTCGTAGAGCTTACGGGTGGAAGCTGGAAACAGCAGCAGAGACATGAACATCATGATTTCACCGCCATTCACCCATGACCAGTAAAACAGATCCTCGTTTTCACAGGATCAAGAAGATTCCTGGGAAAATAAAAAAAAAAAAAAAAAAAAAAAAAAAAAAAACTGCAGTGTACCAGACTCCACCTAAACTAGACGCTGAGGTGCCGACATCCGTCCAGGAGGGGACACTGAACCCACCTCCAGCAGGTCTGGGTGGTCAGCAAACTTCAACCTTCAACACACGTTTCACTTGAAACGAGTTATTGTGAACAACATACACTTTATACCCGCTTTTTAAAAGATTAATAAAAATCTGTGCCGCCCGTAGCAGACTGGAAGGTTTAGGAATCCCGACGCCTCAGGGGCGTCTCCGGGTCCCACCTATGAGAGGAGGAATCATCACCAAGGCCAAGCAGCTGCCTACAAACCTGTAATCAAACTGCTGGAGCCCTCAGATCAGGGAAGGTTCTGACCCATTCACTCAGAACCGGCCCGTCAGGACTTCTGTCGGATGCAGCGGCGGTACAGCGATGCACGGCCGAGGCAGCGTGATGACAGACCTTCTAGCACGTCGCTTCCCCTCATGCATCTTTCACTTTTATTCATTTTTTTAAGCCTCAGGTTGAAAACGGATAAGTGGCGGGCCAAACGTCAAATTTAATCTGTTCTGTAAAAGAACATTCCCAAAGAAAAAAGCTGCGCTTTCATTTACCGTTTCAACGCGCCGTCAACACATTTAACTCTTATGCCTTTGATAGAGAGAACAAAGAAAACATTACATCTCCTAAAATTAAATCAAAACAAGACGGCTAGATTTGCAGGACATCTGTGGGTTTTTACTTGGGTTTTCAAGCATGAATAAAAAAAGAAATTAAACACCCGTTTCTGTTCTTTAACGTGAACTTTGTTTTCTAGATGTCTACGTGGGGGGAGAACGTGGACTTAAGGTTTCAAAGAAATCCTACAAATGTTTACTTTGACGTGGAAACGAACCAACCCCGTCACCGTCGTACGGTCGGAGCAGAACTCACCCATGATGGGGCCGACGTCCACGCCGCGCTTCAGCAGCTCCTCCCTCAGACCCTCGTCAGTGAACGCCGTCACGTTGAGGTCAGCTGGCTCCACTTTCTCCATCTTCTTGATGGATTTCTGTGGAACAGCAGCAGCAGGTTGAGAACAACTGATGTAAATTCAACAAACTACACCAGAAGCCTAAGCTGGAAGATTCCCGAGTATCACTCTGGACCACTTTGGACCGACTTGGCATGTAACAGAGGCCACGTACAATAGGGGACAGTCAGGACCTGCTGTTCTGAGGGTCTGAACAATTCAATAAACACACACACGCACGTACGCACGCACGCACGTCACCAGGAGACTGAGGCCTGTACAGGATCTTGGTAAATGCATTGAGGAGATTCATGACTGGATGGGCCACAACTTTTTCTACCTAAACAAAAACAAAACTGAGGTCATTGTTTAGGTCACCACAGAGCTTCAATCTGTACACATAAAAACCACCAACTAGTCCAGAAATCTGGGTGTAGTGATGGACTCAGACCTACGTTTAGAAAAACACATCAAGACAACAACAAAGTCAGCCTACTATCACCTCCAGAACATAGCAGGCTAAAAGATCTGATGTGTCAGCAGGACCTGGAGAAACTAGTCCTGCATTCATCTTCAGTAGGTTTGATTGTTGTACCAGCATCTTCACAGGTCCACCTAAAACATCAGTTAGACACCTGCAGCTCATCCAGAACTCTGCTGCTCCAGTCCTCACTAAGACCAGAAAACTGGACCACATCAGTCCAGCTCTGAGGTCTCTACACTGGCTGTCTGTCCATCAGAGGACAGACTGTAAAGTTCTGGTGCTGGTCTATAAAGATCTGAATGGTCCCGGACCAAACCCATCAGTGACCTCCTGACCCAGTATGAACGCCGACCATCTCACCTCCACATCGATGCTCAAGCAGAACCAGGTTTCGTAGCAGTTCGACTGACCGATGGAGGCTCCAAAAGGAGCCCACCTCCACGTGAAAATGTCCGTCTTTAGAGCAAAAAGCCTTCACCATGGTGACCTGTTCCACAAAGTCCGCCTTCAGACTTCCTGATTAAATCACCACGATTTGATCAGCACCTCAGATCAACGGGTTTTCAGCAGCGATCCGGAGGCACCGCAGACGTGCCGGGGGCGCTTTGCCCGGGTCACACACACTTTTTTTTTTTTGCATTATTAGAAACTGGGACAGGAGGCAGAGCATGAACAGCTGGGCTCCTCATTTCCAGCTGTAACTCCCCTGTTAGAAGATGTGCCACAGCTGCAAACACCACATCTGGATCGACCCAGCCAGTCTACGAGCCGGGTTCTCATCTTCCTCAAGCTTTTTCCTCCTTGCTGGTCAGCGCTCATTTCAGGCAGCAGCGGTTGTAACTGCTTGGCGCTGTGCGAGTGGGTTGTTCAGAGGTGTGAAATTTGTCTGCATCCCCATCAAAGGGAGTCCCCTGGACCGTCCCGGACCGTCCTGGAATGAACACAGCCTCAGGTTTTCATTCACGGTTCACAAGTCCACTAGAAGAGCCAAGTAGATGAAGGGCTGACAGCCAGCTGCTAACCACGCTCCAGTGTAGACCTGGACAACCTAACCCTGTCCTGACCGCCGGATGTGCATGTTCCTGGTCTACAGCGGACCCTTACAGTCTAGACCTGGACAACCTAACCCTGTCCTGACCGCCGGATGTGCATGTTCCTGGTCTACAGCGGACCTTTACAGTCTGCTTGTTTGTAATCGTTTGGTTGTAACACAGGTGTCGGATCAGAGCTGGATCTGAGAAGGAGACCGGTGCATCCCTAGTTTGATGACATCTGGAATGATTTCTGGAGCCTCTGAGAAACACCTAATGTGTCTGTCAAAGTTATGAATCGATTCTTCCATCACTGACATGCGGAAGCGTCTGCAGCGTGGAGCGCAGCTCACCTCCACGTTCAAGCTGCAGAACTCCTCCACAGGAATCAGTAAAAATGTGAGGAATGCGAGCGAGTGGAGCTCAGCGAAGACGCTGAGGAGCGTTTCATAACTGCCAGCCCAGAGGAGGAGTTGGACGAGGAGGAGGACACACCCTGGTCTGAACTCTGAGAACACAGCTCCGTGGAGGTCAATGCTGTCACACTTTCCTCCACTACTACACCTCTGACAGAGGAGGGGTTACTACGACAACCACATCTCACCAGTCTTTACATTTTACATCCAGTTTCTCTCAACTTCATGAGTGGTAACTAGATGTCACCCTGGAGGAGTCTGAACAGTGAACGTCTTCTCTAAACGCAGCTCCAGACATTCAACAACGGCGGCTACAACCGACACACCCCAACCATCGGCTTACGTTTGTGGATCAAAGGGACAACATCTGCACTTTCTCAGAAGCTGAGGAACGCAGTTGGTGTGTAGCTCAAGGCGGTTATTACTGCAACTATGACAGAAGTGCTGGGAAACGGCATCAAACTGTGGCCCTTCCCTCTGGTTTACGGCTCGTTTCACATTATTCAGAAAACAAATACCACACCTCAGTTTCCTGGAAAAACATTAACCAATTATGAATTTCATGTAAAAGTGAGAGCTACTTAAAAAAACAAAAAACAACAACAACAACACCTGAACAAGCTTCTACAGGTTCATTCTTCCGGCACAGTTTCGGGAAAGATCCTGGAGACGACTTGTGTTGTGCCTCAGCTAAGTTGACGGTTGCTGGTTTGCTTCATAAACTTCAGACGTGGCTTCTCATCTTCTATATTCAAAATATTTTTATTTGAACTTTCTTATGCATAAACATACATACATAAATGCAAATGTGCAACAGCGAGCCAAGAACGAAAATATACGAATAAAACAAAACAAAAAAAAACAACAACACCTGAACAAGCTTCTACAGGTTAGTTCTTCCGGCACAAAAGAGCGTTTTAGAAAGTCTCAGAGTTTCTGAAGAAATCTCTGTATGCCAGAGACACAGCCATGAATCAGTACAGGGGTGTCTGACCCGCAGTTCTGTAATGACGCCCCTACCCGGACTCAGGAAACTTCTAGAACTCACAGTCTGACAACACAGTTTGTCTAAAGCACAGGTGTCAGACTCCGGTCCTCGAGGGCCGCCGTCATGTACCTTTTACCTGCATCAACACACCTGATTCCATCTAGTGGTCATCATCAGCTGGTCACCAAGGTCTGGGCAGCTCTGTTCATGGCACGGTCACTTGTATCAGGGTGTGATGAAGCAGGGTAACAGATAAAACACGCAGGACAGGGGCCCTCGAGGACCGGAGACCGAGACCCCTGGCCGAGAGAGAGAAGACCATCCAGGTTATCTGCGCCTTTGATGGTATGAATGGGCTTTACCGTCTATGGAATGACAGCAGAACATCTGGAAAGGAAACATTAACGCTGAAAGGGATATCAAACCGGTCTTCCTGCGGTCCAGACCCTTAACTGACCAGAAACCTTTGGAGAATCATGAAAGCAGGTCCAGGACTGCTGAGCAACTCCAGTCCTCCAGCAGACCAGTATGAGACATTCTTCTCCCACAGGTCCAGCAGCTGCTCTGCTGGGTTCCAGATGTTTATGGTCCAACGTTCCTTTCTATACTCAGACTAGGCAGGTGCATGTGGCCCTGTAGCCACGAGAGGCCAAAACCACCAGGTCGGCATCAATAACCAGTATCTGCAGGGAAATGCGGGTCACCAGCTACAGACATTAAAAACATTTAAAACCACAATTATAAAACTAATCTAATTGGAGGAGTCTGAACAGTGTAGCCGACTCAGAAAAACACCTGAAAAATGTCAGGAATGAGGGCGAGCTGCTGCCAACCTGCACCGGCTACCTGCCGCCAGACTCACCGGCCAGCACGTAGCACGTGCCCCGGCACGACGCCCGAGTAAAACAAACCTGCTCCTGTGCGCCACTTTCTGCACACACCCATGATTTCTCCTCCTCGACCACCACAGTAATCTCAAAGCTGGCGTGGGCTTCTCATGTTGGAAACAAGCGGGCCACCGTCCCTGAGGTGTGTTGGGTTACTGCTGCACCCACCCACCCACCCACCCACCCACAACAGGTGGAGGAGTGAAAGAGCTTTACGGAGCACCGATACGCGCCACTTCTCATCCGAGTACACACTTCACAGTCTAGAACAAAGGTTCCTGGGCTCTCTGAATGGGTCCCAGAACTGTTTGATGTGATGTTTTTGACACGTTGGTGCAGAAATCTTCAAAAAAAAGAAAAGAAAGTCTTTATGTGAACTATTAAAACAATGATGAAATGTGCTGCTAAACGCCGTCCTGGTTTTTGATACGTTGTCTAGTCTGATCGTTGAAGGTGAAGATTAAAAACGGGTCTCCAACTCTGAGGATGTCGGGATTACCAGCTACACAATAAAGACTCTTACTGTAAGTGGCATGGCAGCTTTCCAGCGTCTCCACCAAAGTACATTCCACAGTCACGCTGGCGTTCACCTCAGACAGGACTCATCCTCGGCTCCGCCCATCTGCATTCCACTTTTACTACATCTGATATCACATGTGCCAATCAGCTTACATCTGACAGCTTCAGAGATGCTGCATGAATGAGCGCGCAGCCCTCAGTAGACGGCCGACATGAATCCCCTCCCTCTGCTTCTGCCAACATTTATGCATTTATTCTGCATCACATGGAGGAATCGCCTACTACTACTACTACTGCTCCACAGGTGAGACCCACCTGGACAGCTGACGTGTGTTCAGGGAGCTGCAGACAAAGCATAAACATCTGTAGCCAACCTGTCATCCATCTGTCAGCAACTGTCCTCCAGGCCCCACCCCCTCTGAACCAGCCCACACTTGCCCGCTGCACACCTGTCCCAGTCCAGAGCCACAACACCAACACTGCAGGTGCTCATCAGCTGTGAACAATGCATCACAGATTAACCGCTGTCAGTTACTCGGGGGTGAACGTCCTCTCTGAACCCAGCTCCAAATATTTAACGACGGCGGCTTAAACCGACACACCCCAACCATCGACTTATGTTCACGGTTAAGAGGACAACTGCTGCACTTCCTCTGAAGCAGAGAAACGCAGTCGGTTTGTGGCTGAAGGCGGTTATTACTACAACTATGACAGGAATGCTGGGAAACGGCATCAAACTGTGGCCATCCTCCAACAGGCGCTGCGTTTGTTCAAACCGAAGCCCTTCCCCCTGAAAGGGTTTATGGCTCGTTTCACATAATTTTGAAAACAAATCACACACTTCAATTTCCTGTAACATATATGAGCTCATTCAAGTCCAACGTTCCCTTCTATACTCAGACTAGGCAGGTGCATGTGGCCCTGTAGCCACGAGAGGCCCGAACCACCAGGTCGGCATCAATGACCAGTCTCTGCAGGGAAATGCGGGTCACCCGTTACAGACATTAAAACATTTAAAACCACAATTATACAACTAATCCAATTAAACATCAGTTACATGCTGTGGTAAAAAAATAAATAATTAAACCGATTTTTAAAAAAAGTGACATTTTATGTTTTGACGGTGTGTCTGTGTCTCTTCTCTCTACTTCCTGTTCTACATGGCTGGTCTTCAGCAGGAGGTTCCCCCCTTATGATCCAGGTCCTGGTCCAGGTTTCTCTCCTCTTAAAGCTGAGATTTTACCTGCCACTGAATAATTGTTCGGGGGTCACATTCTGGTTTCTGGAAAGATCCTGGAGGCGTCTGGTGTTGTGCCTCAGCTTAGTTTGCTGGTTTGCTTCATAAACTTCAGACGTGGCTTCTGATCTTCTGAAGCAGCGTCAGATCGAGGAACCGCTGAGATTCAGCTTAAAGGTTTCAGGGTTCATTAACATCCAGCAACAACAGAATCCTGCCCGAGCTTCTAATGACCTCATTTTTAAACAATTTCATTAAAAAAAAAAAAACAGTCCCAATTTACACCTTTAATGCGTTTTGTGTGACCTAAAACAGGGTTTTTTTTGGTTTTTTTCTTCCCTTTCTTGTCAGTGTGGACATCGTGCACACGCTGTATGTATGATGCACTGAAATTAGTCTCTGCTTTTAACCCATCAACTAGTTTCACTAGTGAGCAGTGGGGCTGCCAGCCCCGGGAGTTAAGGGCCTTGCTCAGGGGCCCCCAGTGATTTACCATTGTGGGCAGCCCTGGGCTTGAACCTGGGTCCTCCACGCCCAAGCCCACCACTGTAGCCACTACATGACGCTCTGAGCAGGTGGAAGGGGACCTGGGTGGGCCCCGTGGGACCCCGCGAGACCTTGGTGGGGCCCCGCGGGGTCCCACCCAGATCTAACAGGGCCCCACCCGGGTCTCAGTCAAGATCCAGCAGATCAGAAACGCGCCTTTTTGCGCTCATAAACGCGGTGTTTGGTTGCTGAAACGCCGTCGTGGACACTCCCACCGACACCATGCACACACGCAGCAAAGCGGGAAACTTTCCCGGGGGAAGTGAAAGCTGAACTGATCCGTGGGTCTGACGTGATTTTAAGTTTCCCCGCGGAGTCACGGGGGTGAGGTCTTTACGGAAGCCCTCCCCAAGAAACTCTTCAATTAGCACTTTCAAACTATTCCGATATACTCGTGAACTCTTGTGGGGGCATCGCGTCGTAAAGTGGACTTTTTTCTCCGCAGCGACCGGAGCCGAGTACACCTCCAGCGCCGCCCGCCGGTACTCACCCTGCCGGAGGAGCGGCTCCTGCCGGACACCACGGCCGGCGGCAGCTCCTCGTCGCTGGAGAAAGCGTCCAGTGCGGCGGTCGCGGCGCGTTTCGGGTTCTGAGCCGTCAGGTTCTTCAGATACAGCTGCACGTACACGTCCTTGGGGTGGTTGCCGGAGGGCAGCTCCACGCCGTGGGCCAGCAGCTCGCTCTTCAGCTTCTCTTTGGTGAGCACAGACGGGTCGTCCAAGTACTCCGGCATGATGGAGGGACGGGACTGCGGCGCGGGCCCGGGAAGCTCAGTAGCCCCGACAGAGGGGGAGGTCCAGAGGCACGCCGGCGGCCAACCAGCGCCTCTCACAGGGCTCGACTCGCAAAGACAACTAGAACTTACAGCGTCACGACTTCCTTCCAACACGTTTTCACCCACGAAGGAGCTGAACGGGGACGGACGACACGCGCCGCGGGCGTCCGAGCTTCCGGCTCCGCCGAGAACAACGCGAACGCGCCAGTGTTGTGGCAGAAATGTGTACTGGTCTAACTAGTGCCAGCGCAAGGTCGGCTGCGATTGGTCAGCGTGCGAAGTAAAGCGCGTTCTGATTGGTCGAGCTGTTAAGCGTTCCTAAGTTCAAGCGTGTTCGACGGTCTTCACAGACGCGTGACGTTTCAAACCATCTTCTGGACAATTACCGAATGATTACTCTGGTTTTCTGTAACCGCCTGTTTGGCCATATTCCCAGTTTATTATAATATGTAGGTAAAGATGTTATCCTGAAGTGACTTGAGGGGGCTTTTCAGCAGTAAATGTTTTACTCCTTCCGCTGTCAGCTGCAGGTAAACATCTGGATCCTCGTTCACACGTGCAAATACAAACGCCACAACCCGCGGAGACGCTGGCAGTAACACCATTTCATCTTTGCAAACTCACACATTCAAAAGCCCCCGTGTGTTACTCTTCATAAACATATTCACACTTTCAAAAAAAAAAAAAAAAAAAAAAGCTTTTACATTCGAGTCTCTCCTCTTAAGTCGTTTTTTGGCATTTCACCATTTTACTTATGTTTGTGCTCCAGGACACACACCGACTGGTCTCCGTCTTCTGGTGGAGATGATAAAACTAAACCAGACCTTTTTGTGCCAGTTTTAACCAGAACGGGCAAGATTCAAAGCTGATTCTGTCATCAAACACTGCGATGGCGTTCAACGCTGGACTGTGATGCTGACCCCGGCGTGAGCCCCCTCGTCCACTGAGGCAGAAAGGTTCGATCTTAACTCGTGGACTGTTGCCAGCTACTATGTTAATGCCACATACTTTTCTGTTGTTTTCTCGTCCAATTAAACTGAATGAAGATGAATTTAGACTTTCTGAAAAGTCTCATCCACAAAATGAAGAATAAATAAAAAGCCCAGACTGCTTTTTGCATTACTTTGAAATAAAACCGTAATGCTCTCGTTTATTTCACTGGACACATTTGAAGACAAACCAACAATGGAAAAACCAGCAAGATTTCTTCCCTTTCCACTTTGTCACAAAACAATATTTTTTTATTTTATTTGGACACTTTATTTTAAACCAGGACGACACCAGCAAATACTCAAAGCCATCTGAAGAAAAGAAAGCACCTTGCTGCAGCAAAAACTGTGCAACTACTTCCAGGATCTGTAACTATGAACTGAAAACAGCTGCCTCGGTCCAGCTCTTCAAAACACGGAAACAAACTGAGCCTGGCGTCGCCGGGACGTTAAAACAAGGTGAAGTCACTGGAGGGGAGGGCTGGTCAGAGAGGACGCAGGCAGCGGTGAGCTCACGCCCACAGCTCTACTGCCTCACTCTGCAGCCGTTCGCTAAAACTGTGTGTGCGCGCGTGTGTGCGTGTATGTGTGTGTGTTTCGGGGGGGGGGGCAGTCGTGTCAGATGCTCTGGACTTGGTTCCCGTCTCTGGCCTGGCAGAACACCCTGGAGCACCTTTAGCTCGTCGCTTCGTTCTACCTCTTCTCTGGTTTCCAGAAGGTGGCGCTGTGGTCAAGCTTTGACCTCCGGCGTTGAGGTGTACAGCTGCTCAGAGTTCTCCGTTCCCAGGTCCTCTGAGGAAACAACACAAAGTCAAGTCAGAGGATGTGAGCGAAGACCTGGAGGGGTTAGTTCTGCATGAAGGGGACTGCAGAGACTCCGCGCCCGTGGTTGGTCATGTTTTTAGGTTTGTCGCCCGTCACACCTGTCAGAGTCCGGACGGCAGAACCGGGACAACTACAATGCACCAAGAACCTGATGAGGAACTAGTGGGGCGTTTCCACTGGTACAGACTCGGCTCTACTTGTCTCGACTCCACTTGGCCTGGTTTACAATCCATTACAATCCAGTACACCCGGATCAGAAGTAGGCGGGGTTAGGGTGAAGCTGCTGTGACATACTTGATTGTGCAACACAAAGAAGAAGACAACAGCACCAAAGATGGAGAACCTGGATGAGACGGTATATCTGGGCCTGGTCTGTGGCTTGTGTTCAGTATGAAGTTAAGAACAGAGTGGGAGAAGGCCGTAAGAGGCGAGGCAAACGCTGGAGACCGCTCACGGAGACGACATTGTTGCCGCTGCCTGCACTGACAGTAAATGGGACATGCCGTTGTGTGGGTGCTGTTCATGTTCTCACATACCCACCATGGCACCAAAGGACTATCATCTCAGCTGGAAAGCTGCCACTCAAGGAAAAGGGATGCCCTGGCCTACATCTGCCTCAGAGGCCGGCCCGCGGCGCCCGCGCCACGGAGGCCGGCCCGCGGCGCCCGCGCCACGGAGGCCGGCCCGCGGCGCCCGCGCCTCGGAGGCCGGCCCGCGGCGCCCGCGCCTCAGAGGCCGGCCCGCGGCGCCCGCGCCTCAGAGGCCGGCCACGGAACAGATGTTTGTGCTGCCATTGCTTGTTGAATAGAATTAACAAGAAGTCAGAATCGCTCTTCAAATGACGTCACATCCGGACGCTGACATCTGATTGGCCAACCCCCTGACCAATCATCGTCATCACACTACATGCCACCGATCGGTGTCATGTAGTGTGATGACGTCAGATACAGCCCGACTCAGCCCGCTCAGAACCTCAGCAGAGTGGTTACAGACATGCATCTACTCGAGCCGAGCCATGAACGGATGACGTTATTCAGTTACTGCGACGTGAGGCGAACATGCTTTGGGGCACTGGGGTAAAACTAACTCCTTTCTGGACGATCGTCCCTTCTAGATCAGTGAGTGGAGTGTGAGTTTACCAGGAAGAACACATTTCCAGAGTCCGTAGGTCTTCCCCACCGCTGTCTGCCACAGTCGCAGCGTCCCGTCCTCGGAGCCGCTGGCATACAGCTCGCCGTCGGGACTGAAGCGGACACAGTGCACCGGACCGAAGTGGCCTTTGTACGACTCTGCAGATGGACGAACACAGACACCGTCAGATAAAAGGTCAAGTCAGAGCTCCAGCAGCTTCATTCAGCCCCCACTCCCGCCTGGACCACACAGACCCTGGATCAGGAGTTAGTTTCTTCTCATGTCAGAAGAGGAACCACATGGATTTATTTATCCGCTGGGCGGAGACGTCGGCCCCACGGGGCCGGGTGCCCCTCCCCCACGGGGCCGACATCTCCGCCCACACAGATGAGACTGATCTACATCTCAGTTTAGGAGGTGATCTTTAAACCTACCTCTCTCACTACTCCTCCTCATCATCCTTCACCCACATTCATGAAATTCTGCTGCTCAGAAAATCATCACTTTCATGACCACCACCTAAGATCTGTGTGTGACCAGCAGTTGTCCGGTCCACCTGCAGACCCTCATATCTGGATGATGCTGCTCTTCAGATATGGCTCCTTCAGGACCTGGAGCAGGAACTCAGCCTCATCTGCTGAGCTGGACAGGACCGAGCGTTTCTGAGATCAACTATGATCCAGACTTTACGGAAATACTCCATCTCCTCACCAAGCTCTTCTTTGGTGCTGTAGTCAAACTTGTAGAGCTTGAAGTCGTCGCCACCGGCAACAAAGAAGTCCTTCTCTGGATGGAGGGAGGCCGAGTTGATGGGGGCGGGGGCCTCCACGGTCTTGATCAGCTCCAAGCTTGAGAGGACAAACAAGAATCATTACAATCAATACCATCCCAGCTTCTGATAACCGTGCTGAGATAATGGGAGAACGTTTGAAGAAGGAACCATCAACATCAGACTTCCAGGAGCAGCACAAAGAGGCGTTTGTCGTGTTCAGTGTAGAAGTGGAATATGCTGGTAAGTGTAACTGATATTACATGTTATTAAAGAAAAGCCCTTTGTGCTGCTTTACATGACAGACGGACGGACTTCAAAAGGAAACAGAAGCCCAACAACAGAAAATTTATGGTTCATCAACAGGCACGACCACCGCCGTCCATGAGCGCCCGCCCCTCGCCGCCGTCCATGAGCGCCCGCCCCTCGCCGCCGTCCATGAGCGCCCGCCCCTCGCCGCCGTCCATGAGCGCCCGCCCCTCGCCGCCGTCCATGAGCGCCTTTCACATCTAAATGCCCACCTGCCCACTTTAGTGTGGGCTCGGCGTCCCCCGTCAGTGTGAGGATAACTAACTTATAAGACCAATACATATTTTATTACATGTAATAAAACTTAACAGTGGACACTCGGGGGGGGGGGGTGGGGGCCCGGCCCCGGGTGCGGGCGACACTCGGGGGGGGCCCGGCCCCGGGTGCGGGCGACACTCGGGGGGCCCGGCCCCGGGTGCGGGCGACACTCGGGGGGCCCGGCCCCGGGTGCGGGCGACACTCGGGGGGGGGGCCCGGCCCCGGGTGCGGGCGACACTCGGGCTTTGTGATTTTAAAAATAATGAAGGTAAACTACTGATAGATGTCAACTGAATATTGTGCTTTGAACAAGCAACAAGGAACATTTGCACCAAAACAAACGTATGTATGTAAACGTCACATTTTGGATTTAAACATGAAAAAGTGGGAGAGCGTAATGCTTACATACTTCAGTAAACACTCCAACATCTCCCGCAGCGGCAGACCGGGACGGGCAGATCAAACAATCAAAAGATACTGCTTCATTTCCTGGCGCCGGCGTACCTCAGGGCGTCGTAGAAAGCAATGGTCTTCCCATACGTGATCACCAGAATCTCCCCGTCAGCCACGTACTCCATGCTGCTCACAGACGTGTCGAACGTCAGCGTCTTCACCTCCGCCATGGAGATCCTGTCCCAGAGCCTGCAGACACACAGACATGTTCCTCCGTCATCATCCACAGAGGTCCAGTCTGTCAGCCACGGCCGACCACGTTGACCAGCTTTGACACAAACACCCGGACACCAGCGTGACCCACCGGATGGTTTTGTCCTCAGCAGCAGAGAGGATCTGCTTGTCGTCGTTGCACCACAAAGCTTTCTTTATGGCTGAGCCGTGACCTGCAATCTCTTGTGGAGCTGAAACACAGAAGACAGCGACAAACCGTGCCGGCCCATTAGAAACATCAACACTGGACTTTCTTCTCTGTTAAGTTAGTTCTGCTCCCCACATGGAGGCGAGTTGAAAAGCTGTTGTTCCTGGCGGGCAGGAAAGACAGGAGACCTGCCTGAGCAGACCAGTTTACAGGAAACAATGCATCGTGGCGGTCCGGGGCGAGGCTCGGGCAGGCGGGGCGAGGCTCGGGCGGGGCGGGACGAGGTTCGGGCGGGGCGGGACGAGGCTCGGGCGGGGCGGGACGAGGCTCGGGCGGGACGAGGCTCGGGCGGGGCGGGACGAGGCTCGGGCGGGACAAGCCTCGGGCGTGCCGCGGCGGTCCGGGGCGAGGCTCGCCCCCCCCCGGGCAAGGGCGATGCTCGGGACAGATTCAATGGTATTCAAGGTAGCAGTATGAGTCTACAGTTCCTGTGTGTGCGACGCGTGGCGGCGCCGCCAGGGTCTGACCTGCTTCGGGGCTGCTCAGGTCGTAGATACGCAGCAGCTTGTCGTTTCCTCCGGTCAGCAGACAGTTGCTGTCCTGAAAAGCACAAACACAGTCGGGTTACACGTCACTTCTCAGTAAGACCTCAACTTGAGCCGTGATTGGCTGATGAGCTGCATGTGACCGTTGCTACTAAAACACTAGTGGAGCAATAAAAGTTGACCGTCTGGCACTGACGAATCATCATCGATGAATCAGAGCAGGTTCGTTGCTTTAGTTTTACTTTCATTAACTTATTTTAAAACCACATGAAATGTTCCTAAAAGAATGAATTTCAGGTTCTGTGTTGGGTAAATGAAACTGGATCAGAACCTGTTCTTCATATTTTACAATCAGCTGATCATGAAGTCAGAACGGGTTCAGAAAGAAACCAAAACCTGAGTCTTCGGTTTATGACAATCTGCAGACATGAATCTGAGGTTGATCAACAATTTTTACTTGTTCACCAGAACCAAAACTACCATGTCCTCACCGTCCTCCTCAGACTGATCCAGAACCAAAACTACCATGTCCTCACCGTCCTCCTCAGACTGATCCAGAACCAAAACTACCATGTCCTCACCGTCGTCCTCAGACTGATCCAGAACCAAAACTACCATGTCCTCACCGTCCTCCTCAGACTGATCCAGAACCAAAACTACCATGTCCTCACCGTCCTCCTCAGACTGACCCAGAACCAAAACTACCATGTCCTCACCGTCGTCCTCAGACTGATCCAGAACCAAAACTACCATGTCCTCACCGTCCTCCTCAGACTGATCCAGAACCAAAACTACCATGTCCTCACCGTCGTCCTCAGACTGATCCAGAACCAAAACTACCATGTCCTCACCGTCGTCCTCAGACTGATCCAGAACCAAAACTACCATGTCCTCACCATCCTCCTCAGACTGATCCAGAACCAAAACTACCATGTCCTCACCATCCTCCTCAGACTGATCCAGAACCAAAACTACCATGTCCTCACCGTCCTCCTCAGACTGATCCAGAACCAAAACTACCATGTCCTCACCGTCGTCCTCAGACTGATCCAGAACCAAAACTACCATGTCCTCACCGTTGTCCTCAGACTGATCCAGAACCAAAACTACCATGTCCTCACCGTCGTCCTCAGACTGATCCAGAACCAAAACTACCATGTCCTCACCGTCGTCCTCAGACTGATCCAGAACCAAAACTACCATGTCCTCACCGTCGTCCTCAGACTGATCCAGAACCAAAACTACCATGTCCTCACCATCCTCCTCAGACTGATCCAGAACCAAAACTACCATGTCCTCACCGTCCTCCTCAGACTGATCCAGAACCAAAACTACCATGTCCTCACCGTCCCCCTCAGACTGATCCAGAACCAAAACTACCATGTCCTCACCGTCCCCCTCAGACTGATCCAGAACCAAAACTACCATGTCCTCACCATCCTCCTCAGACTGATCCAGAACCAAAACTACCATGTCCTCACCGTCCCCCTCAGACTGACCCAGAACCAAAACTACCATGTCCTCACCATCCTCCTCAGACTGATCCAGAACCAAAACTACCATGTCCTCACCGTCCCCCTCAGACTGACCCAGAACCAAAACTACCATGTCCTCACCGTCCCCCTCAGACTGATCCAGAACCAAAACTACCATGTCCTCACCGTCCTCCTCAGACTGATCCAGAACCAAAACTACCATGTCCTCACCGTCGTCCTCAGACTGATCCAGAACCAAAACTACCATGTCCTCACCGTCCTCCTCAGACTGATCCAGAACCAAAACTACCATGTCCTCACCGTCCTCCTCAGACTGATCCAGAACCAAAACTACCATGTCCTCACCGCCGTCCTCAGACTGATCCAGAACCAAACTGCTCCAAAACAAATGATGTCCTAATTTAATATTTAGCTAATTTATTAATTTATAAAATTGTTTCCTTAGTGTCCTCAAGACGCAGGACTGATCAGAACCGGTCGGTATCAGAATCAAAGCAGAAATGCTGGGACATCAGAATAACAATGTCAATCAATGAAATTCAAGCTTTGAGGTCTGACTTCACTCGTAACTGCTCCTGTTGAGTCGACAGGAACGTTGGTAACTAATCCGAAGGCTGGACAACGTTCCTTCTTAAGCACCGTCATCATTTTCAATTTGCATGGCCGTGGACTGACCTGGGTGAAGCTGACGGTCTTCACGATGTGTTTGTGAGCCAGTGACAGCACCTCGTCTCCACTTACTGCATCCCACACTTTCCTGGAAAACAGAGAAGAGCCTTCAGCTGGAAACCCATCCACAATCTGCATCCATCCGGTCAGCTTTCCAAAAGAGCATGTGAATGCGCACCACGCTATGCCCCTCCAAACCTCTCCAGAACGGTCCCTGCCCCCGCTAGCGAGCAGTGCACTGTGCCTGTCTAAGGGCGTGCATGTGAGCTGCCGTGCACGAGTCAAGTAGATTCCTGCAAGACCTGAAACAGCGGTCCATGCTCAGTTTCAGTGAACCACGCAAGACCTTCAAGGTTACTTCATGAAGAGCGTTGATGTGAGCACAAGCACGACCTCGGAAGAGACGGTAAAATCCGGAACGCAGCCCAGCCGTCTCTTCAGTCCCAAAGGCAAGAAACATCTGTAGTTCGATGTACGCCTCAGGCATGGACAGATGAAAGCGGCTTCAAATATCTAAACGGTTGGGTGGAGGGATGTGGTCAGACACGGTTTCAGGTCGCGCTCGCCGCCGTCACACTCCTGTGCTGAGACAGAAGATGCTGCAGCTGGACCACCAGAAATCAGCAGCTTCGTATTTCGCTTTTTGGGGGAAAAACAACTGGACTTGAAGCCCACATGTTCAGGTGCAGATTAATGAAAAGCAGCACGCCAGGGTCATGTGACACACGAGTAAGAGCTGCTGGAGTCTGGCTGCAGACCAGAGCAGTTCAAGCCCCGCTCCACCCGGACGCCGTGGGCCTGGAAGCTCTCCAACAGCAGCGGGACAACCTGCTGCCCACAGAGTCCAGAACGAGGAAACCAGCCGGACGTCGCAGGCACGGTTCTGTTTGCTTCATTGATGATATTTGTGCTGTAAAAAGAAAAAGTGCCAAACAAAGAAACAAATAAAATAAAAAGCATAGCTCATATGCTGTCATCCCAGAGCGAGTCTGGATGGAGGAGGAAAAAAGTCAAAAAGGAAAAATCAGCCTGGATCCAGACCCGCAGTTCCTCTACAGACCAGCAGGGCCTGGATCCAGACCCGCAGTTCCTCTACAGACCAGCAGGGCCTGGATCCAGACCCGCAGTTCCTCTACAGACCAGCAGGGCCTGGATCCAGACCCGCAGTTCCTCTACAGACCAGCAGGGCCTGGATCCAGACCCGCAGTTCTTCTACAGACCACTAGGATCTGGATCCAACAGCAGTAATAAACATGTTTACAGTCTGGTATGTTTACAGTCAGGTGGAAAAACCAGACAGTTACCAAATTAGGGGTGCGTTTTTGTGAGTGACTGCTCCAATGCACTCTGTCAGCGGTTCTCACTTCAGCTGCTTAAATTTCTGAGCTGTGAATAACTATCTAACAGTATAGGACGGGACAGTAGAGTAGGAACGTGACAGGACAGGATAGTAGGGACGAGACAGGACACGACAGTAGAGTAGGGACGAGACACGACAGTAGGGACGGGACACGACAGTAGGGACGGGACGGGACGGGACAGGAGAGTAGTGACGGGACGGGACAGGAGAGTAGTGACGGGACAGGACAGGACAGGAGAGTAGGGACGAGACGGGACACGACAGTAGAGTAGGGACGAGACGGGACGAGACGGGACACGACAGTAGGGACGGGACGGGACAGGAGAGTAGGGACGGGACGGGACAGGAGAGTAGGGACGGGACGGGACAGGAGAGTAGGGACGAGACAGGACACGACAGTAGAGTAGGGACGGGACGGGACAGTAGGGACGGGACGGGAGAGTAGGGACGAGACGGGACAGGAGAGTAGGGACGAGACGGGACAGGAGAGTAGGGACGAGACGGGACAGGAGAGTAGAGTAGGGACGGGACGGGACAGTAGGGACGGGACGGGAGAGTAGGGACGAGACAGGACACGACAGTAGAGTAGGGACGAGACAGGACACGACAGTAGAGTAGGGACGAGACAGGACACGACAGTAGAGTAGGGACGGGACGGGACAGTAGGGACGGGACGGGACGGGAGAGTAGGGACGGGACGGGACGGGAGAGTAGGGACGGGACGGGAGAGTAGGGACGAGACGGGACAGGAGAGTAGGGACGAGACGGGACAGGAGAGTAGGGGACACGACAGGAGATTAGGGACGGGACACGACAGTAGAGTAGGGACTTGACACGACAGTAGAGTAGGGACGGGACACGACAGTAGAGTAGGGACTTGACACGACAGTAGAGTAGGGACGGGACGGGACAGTAGGGACGGGACGGGACGGGAGAGTAGGGACGGGACGGGACGGGAGAGTAGGGACGGGACGGGAGAGTAGGGACGAGACGGGACAGGAGAGTAGGGACGAGACGGGACAGGAGAGTAGGGGACACGACAGGAGATTAGGGACGGGACACGACAGTAGAGTAGGGACTTGACACGACAGTAGAGTAGGGACGGGACACGACAGGAGAGTAGGGACGAGACAGGACAGGAGAGTAGGGACGTGACGGGACAGGAGAGTAGGGACGTGACGGGACAGGACAGTAGGGACAGGACGGGACAGGACAGTAGGGACAGGACGGGACAGGACAGTAGGGACAGGACGGGACAGGACAGTAGGGACAGGACGGGACAGGACAGTAGGGACGGGACGGGACAGTAGGGACACGACAGGAGATTAGGGACGGGACACGACAGTAGAGTAGGGACTTGACACGACAGTAGAGTAGGGACGGGACACGACAGGAGAGTAGGGACGAGACAGGACAGGAGAGTAGGGACGTGACGGGACAGGAGAGTAGGGACGTGACGGGACAGGAGAGTAGGGACGAGACAGGACAGTAGGGACACGACAGGAGATTAGGGACGGGACACGACAGTAGAGTAGGGACTTGACACGACAGTAGAGTAGGGACGGGACACGACAGGAGAGTAGGGACGAGACGGGACAGGAGAGTAGGGACGTGACGGGACAGGACAGTAGGGACGGGACGGGACAGGACAGTAGGGACGGGACAGGACAGTAGGGACGGGACGGGACAGGACAGTAGGGACGTGACACGACAGTAGGGACGTGACACGACAGGAGAGTAGGGACGAGACACGACAGGAGAGTAGGGACGAGACACGACAGGAGAGTAGGGACGAGACAGGACAGGAGAGTAGGGACGTGACAGGACAGTAGGGACGAGACACGACAGGAGAGTAGGGACGAGACACGACAGGACAGTAGGGACGAGACACGACAGGAGAGTAGGGACGTGACAGGAGAGTAGGGACGTGACAGGAGAGTAGGGACGTGACAAGACAAGAGAGTAGTGACGGGACGGGACAGGACAGTAGAGTAGGGAGGAGACGGGACACGACAGTAGGGACGGGACAGTAGGGACGGGACAGGACAGTAGGGACGAGACGGGACACGACAGTAGGGACGGGACAGGACAGTAGGGACGGGACAGGAGAGTAGGGACGAGACAGGACAGGAGAGTAGGGACGAGACAGGACAGGAGAGTAGGGACGTGACAGGAGAGTAGGGACGTGACAGGAGAGTAGGGACGTGACAGGAGAGTAGGGACGGGACACGACAGGACAGTAGAGTAGGGACGAGACACGACAGAACAGGAGAGTAGGGACGAGACACGACAGAACAGGAGAGTAGGGACACGACAGGACAGTAGAGTAGCGACGAGACAGGACAGGAGAGTAGCGACGAGACAGGACAGGAGAGTAGCGACGAGACAGGACAGGAGAGTAGCGACGAGACAGGACAGGAGAGTAGCGACGAGACAGGACAGTAGAGTAGGGACGAGACAGGACAGTAGAGTAGGGACGAGACAGGACAGTAGAGTAGGGACGAGACAGGACAATAGAGTAGGGACGGGACACGACAGGAGAGTAGGGACGGGACACGACAGGAGAGTAGGGACGGGACACGACAGGAGAGTAGGGACGGGACACGACAGGAGAGTAGGGACGGGACAGGAAAGGATGATACGGGACAGCAAGATACAGGATGAGACAGGACAGTTTGAGGCAGTAGGGGATAGCATGACAATGGGAAACTGTACAACACGGCATGGGGCCGGATACTTCGGGATGGGACAGGATAGTACGGGACAGTACAGTCAAGTATGGGACGGGACAGGACAGCACGGTACGGTAGGACGGGACAATACCGGATGGGACGGCACAAGACGTTACGGGACTTACGCTGTGAAGTCGGCGGCGGCCGTGGCGGCTTTGGTGGCGTCCGTGTTCAGAGTGGCTCCCCAGACAGCGCCTTTGTGACCCAGGAACGTTCCTATCCAGTCCCCTGTGTCCCCCTGGCGCAACATGGGCTTGCCATCTTCAGAAGAAACACAAGACACGGTTCTCGGAACGTCTGCCAGGCTGGAACAAGTTCCCTCAGTTTCAAAGTAAACATCTGTAACGGCAGCTGGACAAGCCTCGTTAACGACAACGTTTGACTAGTACGAATACTGACGACGGCCTAGTGCAAAACTTGATCCAAAGGGTCAGGAACAGCCAGAACGAGACCCCGGGACCCCGGGACGAGCCCGGCCGGCGGGGTCCAGGGCTCCGGGACCCGACGTACCTCCCGCAGATCCCGTCTTACCTTTACAGGCGCTGATGAGGAAGTATCCGTAGGGAGTGATCCCGCTGAAGGCCAGGTCCACCACCGGCCGGGTGTGACCGGAGCAGGTGAGAGGAGTCTGTCTCATCGCCATGCCGGTCCGGACGGACAACAGACGGACGGACGGACGTGGACCGGAGCCGGACGACGCGGGCGGTTAGCGGGCTAGCAGCTGTTTCTTCGTTAATCTTGATAATCTAACTGTTGTCGGCGGGCCGGGGATGAATGAGTGTGAGATTAAAAGGACTGAGGCGACAGGACGAGTCTCCCTCCCGGAACCAGAACCGAACCAGAACCGCAGTCGTGCTAATAGCTACAGCATTGCAACTAACTAGCAACGTGCTCTCGTCGTGACGACCGTGATGACGATACACCTGACGACAGGCCGCACTTCCGCTACCCTTCACAATAAACGCCCCAACGTTTATCAAAAAATATAAAAACAGACAACAAGTCGCGTTTCGGAAAGATTAAAAAATAACCCATTTTATTGTTGACCAATAACGGTCCCAAACAAAAACACTTACACAATGTACATACATACAAATAGAAATTATATTACTGATTAAAAAGAAAATTAAAAAACGGAATCCACAACAGGTTTATCCAGATTTTAAATGAGAACATTCAAAAGTATAAACAATGTAAATGCTCTTTCATTCCTTATCAATTATCGTTAAATAATCAGTTATGTAGAAAAGATGTCTAAAGCTTTGTAGAAAATAAATTATATAGCTTTTCTTAAAAAACATATTTACAATGTAAAGCTTCCTAGATACCCAGGAACGTTCCTATCCAGTCCTCGGTGTCCTACTGGCACAACATGGGCTTGCCATCTTCAGAAACACAAGACACGGTATCATAAATAAATAATTTCCCTGGTTGTAATAATTAAACATTTTTAATTTAAATTAATAATATTTGTAATGTACAGACCATATTTATGGTAATATTTAAATGTATGAAATAATATTTTTCAGTATAATAAAAAAAAATATTTGGTCATATAATTAGGGAAAAAATAAAATAGAAAATGCAATATTTAAAATAGTAATAATACAACAATGATCAAAAAAGAGATGCCTGATCCATATGAATGTTCGGTTCCAATATAAATACATAAAAAAAGGAAATTAGACTGCGATTTGTCAGCCAATCATTGACGGCGTATCAATATGTATACAACCGACCAACCAGAATGAAGGTTGGAGGTGGTGGGCGGGAACTTTCAGCTGATTGACAGCTGAATAGCGTCAACCTAAACAACCAAACAGGACAAAAGGCGTCCCGCATGATTCTAAACGGAACGGAGTCATTACTGACGTGAAAATACCGAAGGATCCGATAGTTTACCGGCGGATGGTAACTGTAGTCAGGCCAACAGATAAACAGCTCCAGGCTACTGAGGTCTGACGGGAGGGAAGACAGACGTTGGTGACGTTATGACTTTGTGACGTCAGCAACACGCACCTCGGGGACGGCACTGCGCTGCAGTCGTCAGAGTCCTTTATTACGTCATAGCGATGCAGTATATATATATATATATATATATATACACACAGGCAGAGCCAGTGGAAGCTTATTTTACTTTGGACACTCCGACAGGAGGCAGGATCCAGAAACACTGAAAATGGTAGTTAAAAATTCAAAAGTCAACGCTGAGAAGACATCAGCAGCATCAGGACATCAACACTTTGTCCAGGTGGAGCATGTCCCAGAGTCCTCCAGGCCCAGAACGACCCGCCGCTGTCATTTCAGAGAAATAACGGTGATGGGTGTAAACACAGATGAGTGTTTGAAGAGCGGCGCTACGACTGGACTGTCCTCTGTGGTTCCTCAGAAGATGATGGACAAAGCTCAGGAGGACGTTGCTCTGGAGCAGCTGAGTGAAGTGGTAGCAAAGCTGCAGCAGACGGTGCTCCAGCTCAATCAAAGGTTTCCTTCAGAGGAGAACTTTTACATCCAGCAGACATGTAGGACGTTGGGACATTCAGTGAACCGTTTAAGAAATCAGACACCTACAACAGCTGGATCACGTTGTATCGGTACTCCTGACGTCGTTGAGGAGAAGAGGAAGGGTACAGGACCAGACTCCATTGACAGCACATCTTCTAAGTTTGTGAGTCTGACCAACCAGGTCTCCATGTCTCTACTTCTGCGGCTCGTAACCAAACTGCCAAAGAGAAACAAAAAGCACATAGAAGGAAAAGACCTGAGTACCATCTGGGAGCGTCTGTCAGGCTTGGTGGCTGCTGAACTGGACGCTTGTGACTGTGACCTTCTGAGGGTTGAAGCCAACATCAAAGACATCACCAAGAGCATGGTGAGGAACCTTCTAAAGGTGTTTGGGTCATCAGAAAGCCTGCTGCGGGCAGCTATGTCACCAGAGAATCCAGCTTTTGACAAGGCTGTCATGAACTTTCTAAGAGGGAAGCTGAAAGTTCAAAAGAAGAAGAATTTTGTTTCCAGGTTTTTGTCGGCGATAGCGAGTAGATTCAGGTGTTGAGTCGTGTCCTCATGGTTTGAACATCTACCAGAAGAGTTTGGTTGTTGGTAGCTCATAACGATCCCCTGGTCTGGTTGTATGTTGTTAACCAGGATTAGATGGATGTTTCTCTGGCAGATCTCCGAGGACGGTTGTGACTTTCACAGCTCCCTCCATGGATTTGTCCTGGAAAGATCCGGTAAGTTCCTTCAGGTTTTCTCCGGGTGCTCCGGTTTCCTTCCTCAGTCAAAAAACATTCACATTAGATTGGTTCTGATCAGATCGTAGACGTGATTGTCCTCCACAGTTCAGGATCAGAACCCCAAAAACAAAGTTAATAAGACACTTTACCTCTAGTCTTCGTTCTTTACACAGTTAGAGCTATAAACGGTCATCTAGACATTCAGCCAGGTTTTTAGAAGCACAACTGGTGTCCAACAAAACAACTGTCCACAGCAACAATTGTGTCCATAATGAACCGTGCAGTTTAACAGCATAAAGAAAAGACGTCTACCCAGATGTGCAGGATCTCTGCAGCCACTAGGTGGCGCCAAAGTTACAGGACCAAACTCCATATTCAGTGTTGGTGGAGAAATAAAATGACCTGTCCTCATCTGTGAAGAGGAGGCGTCTGTCACGTGTTGTCATTATTGTCTGGGGCTCGTTAGTCTCTTATGTTGGTTTTCCTCATGTGTTCCCACTCCTGGCCTGAACCTTGTCGTGGTGAGTGGGCTTTCAACCAAGACAGGCCGTAACAAATGTCTGAACCCCCAAACGGTACAACTGGACAAACATTTACTCTCTTAGGTCCTATAGAAGCAGTACTTAGTATTGCACATTTTCTTCTTGTTTGATTTCATTTTTGTTGAATAAATTATGTCACAGTGAAAAACGTTTGGTTTTGGTGTTTGCCTCAAGTATTTGCCTTGAACTCAGATCCCCAACGGTCTGAGGACTTTTATGATGTTTTTATCCAAACAAACACATTTATTTAAAAGGAGGAGTACCCAGAACTTTAACCTCCACAAGCGTTCACGTGTGTTTGACAGTTTAAGTCCAGGTGGCTGCCATGACGACGTGTAAAGTGTAGCGTAGTGCGCTCACACAGCAGCGGCGCATCAACGACGGTTGGTGCCTCCGACGTGTCTTTGTCATCTCCATAAACAACAATCAAATGTCCTCCTGTTCGCTCCACAGATGAGCTGCGTACGCTGAGAGTCTCGTGCCCACGTACGAGTTATTGGTGACACTTGCCGCGTAGCCGCGTCCTGGTTGAGGGCTGCAGTGTACTTGAAGTTCACAACACGTACGGGTCTGCAACCGCAGCAAAACCAGTTCAGTCCAGACGTGGAAACCAGCTGTGAGAATTCCTCTGAAGACAAACATCTATCATTTCTTCAGAGAGAGTTCGAACTGGGACAAACACGCTGCAAGAGCACCAAGCTGCAGACTGGACCTCCGCTCTGGATTTCCACGGAGGTCGCTCATCACGAGTACTAGGCCGACTGAAGACTGAGGGACAGTTTCATCCACCAGGCCGTCAGGAAGGTGAACTCTCTCCCAGCTCTTCCTCTGTTTCCCTCCCTCCTCCCACTCACTCTGGCCTCTGTATCTGCACCAGGAACTTTTGGCAGAACTGGACCGCCTGCTTTGCACCAGGTCACTTTAATCAGACCGATAATCTGAACACCTGCAGGACCGTCACACACCTTTAAAAACTGTTGTACATTTCACCGTCATTATTACAATGCAGTTCATCATAACAATAATGTCTATCATCATACTTACATTTCATTTTTTTTACTGTTATTTTATTGTCCTTGGCTCTTAAACTCAGCGTCATGTTATTACTTGTTTCTTTTAGATTTGCACTTTGTGTTTAGAGTAATTCATTTATTGTGCAGCACCGAGGGTTTGAGAGTCATTTTGATTCTCTGTATGAACCTCACATGTGGAAGAATCGACAATAAACGTGACTTTGACTTTGGTGATGGAAGAGTCCAGCGCAGAGTCCCCAGCTTCTGCTTCCTCAGTCGAAGGCGTGTTGGTGGGATTGAGGAGATCCTCAAAGTTTTCCTCCCACCGACTGGGGACATCCAACAATGTCCCCAGTCAAGGTCAGCAGCTCCCCACCCACACTGTAAACGGTGCTGACAGGGTCCTGCTTCCCCTCTCTGAGGCGCCAGAGAATCTCCTTCAATTCAATTCAATTCAATTCAATTCAATTCAATTCAATTCAATTCAATTCAATTCAATTCAATTCAATTCAATTCAATTCAATTCAATTTTCTGTTACAACACAAGTTGTCTCCAGGAGACCAGAACATGACCCCACCAGGTATCCAGCAGACATCTATACAGACAGGTGGAGGTAAACACTGGGATGGTCACAGTTCTGCTCTGCAAACACGTACAGAAGAGAAAAAGAGGAGAGAGACCAGCACAACAAACTACAAGAACAATGGAGAACATTTATACTAATGAGATACTGCTGACTAACTGATAATAACCAAGTAACTGAGTGAATAACTGAGGATTGAGCTGAATAAGGGAAAGAGTCCTCGGACAGAATCCCCCCTCCCACAGACTCCAAGAAGTCCAGGACCTCTGTACTGCTGTTTGGCCCGTAGGCACAAACGACAGTAAGAGACCTTTCCCCGAACCTGAAGGCGTGAGGCAGCAACCCTCTTGTTCACCGGCGTGAACTCCAACACATGGCAGCTGACCTGGGGAGGCATCAGCAAGCCCACACCAGCGGGCCACCGCTCATCCTGAGTAGTGGAGGGTCCAGACCCTCTTAAGGAGCTGGGTTCCAGAGTCCAAGCTGTCCGTAGAGACGAGCCCGACATTTTCAATTTTTTAAAATCTATTTTTATTCCTTCAGCCTGGAGGACCATATCTGCTGCCGTAAATACAGAGGAAGAGGCCTTGTATGATGAAGCGCCAGTAGAGGACACCGCCTACTTACAGTGGAGGATGGCATTCATAGGGAGGCAGGAATTGGACAGGAGCAGTACGGAAAGAGTTCCTCACAGGTACACTTAGTTGAAGCACGACTTAAACCATCTAAAATAGTTGTGAATACACGCTTGTTAAATTGAGAGATTTTAAAGATATGGTTGCTGACTGTGTTGACACTGGTTGTTTAAGAGCGACCAGACTGGAAAATCTCCCAAATATTCCTTGCTGGATCTTGGTCAAGGAAACCTCCGGTATACCTTTATGCAGTAGTGTCTTCAAGTCTGTGTCCTCAGACTTGATCCCAAATGTTTTTGATGATAATACTGTCTCTTAAAATAAAGTTATTTATTAGGTCTACTTTAGCCATCAAATTAGATTCAGGTTATCTGCTGGTGCTGCGTTATTATATATATATATATATATATATATATATATATATATATATATATATATATATATATATATACTATATATATATATATATATATATATATAGATATATCCGTATATCTATCTCTATCTATATCTCTATATATCTCTCTCTCTCTCTCTCTCTCATCTCTCTATCTCTCTCTCTCTCTCTCTCTCTCTCTGTCTCTCTGTGTCTCTGTGTCTCTGTGTCTCTCTGTCTCTCTGTCTCTCTGTCTCTCGCATGTATTATGCTTTTATATGCTTTTATATGCTTTTATATGCTTTTATACATTTTTCTACACTCCAACATCCAAATAAGTTCTCACGTTCTCCCTCAGACCACCGAGGTCACGTGATAAAGCCCACACTTGTGAGCAGCTTCTTCACGACCAGGTCCACGTCTGAGTCAGCAGGGTTTGATGATCCACACTAGTTTATTGGTTACAAACCATCACAGAGACACTTTGATGCTCTAAGGAGACCTGACTGTCTCTTTATTGATGCTCACAAACATCACACAACTGCAACGTTTTTAAGGATTATTTCTCATGGTATCATCAATCCACTGACGGATGTTGTTATCACAGACGGTGAATCCATAGTCCACTTTGACAGATCCAATGGTTCCATCTCCTGTGTGAACTGTATACAGAGCATTATTATAAATATATCCTGCACCAGAATCCCCCTAGAACGAGAGATGGAGGAAAGAGAGATGGAGGAAAGAGAGATGGAGGAAAGAGAGATGGAGGAAAGAGAGATGTAGGAAAGAGAGACAGAGGGAGTGACCGAAGAAAGAGAGACAGAGGGAGTGACGAAGGAAAGAGAGACGAAGGGAGTGACGGAGGGAGAGATGGAGGGAGTGACGGAGGGAGAGACGGAGGGAGAGACGGAGGGAGAGATGGAGGGAGTGATGGAGGGAGTGACGGAGGGAGAGATGGAGGGAGAGATGGAGGGAGTGATGGAGGAAAGAGAGACAGAGGGAGTGACGGGGGAAAGAGAGACGAAGGGAGAGATGGAGGGAGTGACGGAGGGAGTGATGGAGGGAGAGACGGAGGGAGAGATGGAGGGAGTGACGGAGGGAGTGACGGAGGGAGTGATGGAGGGAGAGATGGAGGGAGAGATGGAGGGAGTGATGGAGGAAAGAGAGATGGACGGAGTGATGGAGGACAGAGAGATGGAGGGAGTGATGAGGACAGAGAGATGGAGGGAGTGATGAGGACAGAGAGATGGAGGGAGTGATGAGGACAGAGAGATGGAGGGAGTGATGGAGGACAGAGAGATGGAGGGAGTGATGAGGACAGAGAGATGGAGGGAGTGATGAGGACAGAGAGATGGAGGGAGTGATGGAGGACAGAGAGATGGAGGGAGTGATGAGGACAGAGAGATGGAGGGAGTGATGGAGGACAGAGAGATGGAGGGAGTGATGAGGAAAGAGAGATGGAGGGAGTGATGGAGGAAAGAGAGATGGAGGGAGTGATGGAGGACAGAGAGATGGAGGGAGTGATGAGGACAGAGAGATGGAGGGAGTGATGGAGGAAAGAGAGATGGAGGGAGTGATGAGGACAGAGAGATGGAGGGAGTGATGGAGGAATAAAACAGTCTGTCAGGTCAACAGTCATTTAAAACCACCAAACAACATTTGATCATCAGTGACATTAATTCCTGGTTAAATTACCGTCATTACAAACACCTCAGGTTTATTAACGGCTATAATTATAATAACTGATTTAAATGACAGCAGTCTTCTACTTACGCCACAGATCTGACAGCGGACAGTTTTCCCGTAGAGACACGGTTTACCTGACTTTCTCTCAGAAATACATCCGTTGATGTTGATGTCGGCACACATGACTGCATCTTGACCCGCTGTGTAAATAATAAACTGTTATTCATCTTAAAGTTGACTTTTTTTACAGGTCAGACTTTTACACTCACTGCTGAAATGTTGTTTGAGAACTGAAAAGTTGTCTCCACTGCTCCAAATCTAATTCCTGCTTTTATTTCCTCATTTTTGTCATCTTGTGTGTGTAAGTAGACGTGTTCTACACGTGTCCACACTGTCGTGGTAACATAAGGAATACAAGACAATCGGAAGCCCAACCATCCTACATCTGAGTCTTCTGTGCGGGTCGCCAGTCTACACAAACCTCACAGGTTTCAGGCATGCAGGCCAAACGCATACGAGGGGCTCGGGTTTTAAGAATTCTTAAGGCGGCGCTATCGAGACATTTTTCTCACCCATTTGAGGCACCCTTAAAATATGACATTTTTCACTAGACGTGATGCGTTTACATTAAAAAATAATGATAATAATACAGCATGACTTTAATAGGGTCCGGCACCCTCAGTGAAGAAAATCCCTACCTTTTGTGTCCCGAGCAACAACGAGCATGTTCACAGATTTCTTGGCCAAAAGTTGGTTCATGATGAAGACGCAGTCGGCTACAGAGGCGAGGGGGATGGGCGTCAGCTTGGTGTTAAGTTTGATCAGCATCATGTCAGCAGTCGGGTGTTTGTGGATGTTGCGCGTAGTTTCTGTCCCCAAGTTTATGTCCTTTATGATGAACTTTCTGAAGATCCTGCCGATCCTGAAGAATGAACAAACACTCAGCAGGTTCACAATTCAATTTGATCTTTAATTTACCAGACTGATCATCATATAAACACTTTTCATCACCCCGCCCACCACAACAACTCTAACCACGCCCACACAACATACGCCCACCTTCACCTGCTGCTGCAACACCCAAGTGAGAGCACGTCACAGTGTCTGCAAATGTTTATTTCAAACTGGACTTTAGAAAACTTACCACCCAAATGCATCGCAGTGTTTTGCAGTGAGAACCCAGTGTCCGTTCCCAACCACAGAACCAGAACAGATGAAAGTTTGGCCAGTTACTTGGTTTACTATCTCCAAGAAAACAAAGTGTTTTGACTCGGCATTCGTGCACGGCCTGCCTTTATCGATTCTCTTCTGGATGTCTCCAAGAGACACACCTGTGGATTAACAACCACACACACACACACACACACACACACACACACACACACACACACACACACACACACACACACACACACACACACACACTGAGAACACCTCACAGGACTGCAGCAGCTGATGATGAGACATCAACTCACCTGCCATCAGGAAGAGAGCGAGGACCAAACAAGTCTTCATCACGTCTGCTGAGGTGGTCTTCCTCCAGAAGAAGATGCTCTGCTCAGAACAGAGAGCAGTTTTAAAGTCGTCACCGACCAATCATCTCCTGACACACTCGTCTCACGGCTCCACGTCCCTCCCTGATGAAACCATGGATGCTGCTGGACTCCACCGTTAGATGGAGTTGAGATAAATAACCAAATGAAGACACTGACAAGGACTCAGTATCTCAGACCGGTTCTGAACCAACCAGTTTGTGTGGGACTAAAGTTTAACGTGAGCACAAGTTCCTCATAAACTTTACTGTGTATACATGCTGTGTGAGAGACTCAAGAACCTCCAACACAAAGATCTGCTTTGCTGCAGAAGACTTTTAGTTTCCAGTCAGAGAAGAACATCTAAGTGAAAACTAAAATGTTATTTAATCAGTAACAGACACGGATCACTGTGATCAATATGTGAAGTCTGAGTTCCCTCAGGAACTTTGACTTATTTTTAATCAGCAGCTGGTCGACGTCAAGAAGACGAGAACAAGCATACAACATCACACACACATATGCACACACACCTGTGTCTGTGTGCATATGTGCACATATGTGTGTGTGTGTGTGAACTTTATTTTATTATTTATCGTTTCTACATTCAGCTGCTCCACGTCAACATCAATGAACCAGCGAGACCTGAACCAGCAAGACCTGAACACATGAGACCTGAACCAACCAGACCTGAACCAACCAGACCTGAACCAACCAGACCTGAACACATGAGACCTGAAACAACCAGACCTGAACATATGAGACTTGAACCAACCAGACCTGAACCAACCAGACCTGAACCAGCCAGACCTGAACACATGAGACCTGAACCAACCAGACCTGAACCAAACAGACCATAACCAAACAGACCTGAACTCATGAGACCTGAACCAACCAGACCTGAACCAACCAGACCTGAACCAACCAGACCTGAACCAACCAGACCTGAACATATGAGACCTGAAATAACCAGACCTGAACACATGAGACTTGAACCAACCAGACCTGAACCAACCAGACCTGAATCAACCAGACCTGAACAAATGAGACTTGAACCAACCAGACCTGAACCAACCAGACCTGAACCAACCAGACCTGAACACATGAGACCTGAAACAACCAGACCTGAACACATGAGACTTGAACCAACCAGACCTGAACCAACCAGACCTGAACACATGAGACCTGAAACAACCAGACCTGAACACATGAGACTTGAACCAACCAGACCTGAACCAACCAGACTTGAACCAACCAGACCTGAACCAACCAGACTTGAAGCAACCAGACCTGAACCAACCAGACCTGAACCAACCAGACCTGAACACATGAGACCTGAACACATGAGACCTGAAACAACCAGACCTGAACATATGAGACTTGAACCAACCAGACCTGAACCAACCAGACCTGAACCAGCCAGACCTGAACACATGAGACCTGAACCAACCAGACCTGAACCAAACAGACCATAACCAAACAGACCTGAACTCATGAGACCTGAACCAACCAGACCTGAACCAACCAGACCTGAACCAACCAGACCTGAACCAACCAGACCTGAACACATGAGACCTGAAATAACCAGACCTGAACACATGAGACTTGAACCAACCAGACCTGAACCAACCAGACCTGAATCAACCAGACCTGAACAAATGAGACTTGAACCAACCAGACCTGAACCAACCAGACCTGAACACATGAGACCTGAAACAACCAGACCTGAACACATGAGACTTGAACCAACCAGACCTGAACCAACCAGACCTGAACACATGAGACCTGAAACAACCAGACCTGAACACATGAGACTTGAACCAACCAGACCTGAACCAACCAGACTTGAACCAACCAGACCTGAACCAACCAGACTTGAAGCAACCAGACCTGAACCAACCAGACCTGAACACATGAGACCTGAAACAACCAGACCTGAACACATGAGACTTGAACCAACCAGACCTGAACCAACCAGACCTGAATCAACCAGACCTGAACACATGAGACTTGAACCAACCAGACCTGAACATATGAGACTTGAACCAACCAGACCTGAACCAACCAGACCTGAACCAACCAGACCTGAACACATGAGACCTGAAACAACCAGACCTGAACACATGAGACTTGAACCAACCAGACCTGAACACATGAGACTTGAACCAACCAGACCTGAACCAACCAGACCTGAACCAACCAGACCTGAACCAACCAGACCTGAACCAACCAGACCTGAACCAACCAGACCTGAACCAGCGAGACCTGAACCAGCGAGACCTGAACCAGCGAGCCTGAACCAACCAGACCATAACCAACCAGACCTGAACACATGAGACTTGAACCAACCAGACCTGAACACGTGAGACTTGAACCAACCAGACCTGAACCAACCAGACCTGGACCAACCAGACTTGAACCAACCAGACCTGAGCCAACCAGACCTGAACCAACCAGACCTGAACCAGCGAGACCTGAACCAACCAGACATGAACCAACATGACCTGAGCCAACCAGACCTGAACCAACCAGACCTGAACACATGAGACCTGAACCAACCAGACCTGAACACATGAGACCTGAACCAACGAGACCTGAACCAACCAGACCTGAACACATGAGACCTGAACCAACCAGACCTGAACACATGAGACTTGAACCAACCAGACCTGAACCAACCAGACCTGGACCAACCAGACTTGAACCAACCAGACCTGAACCAATCAGACCTGAACACATGAGACCTGAACCAACCAGACTTGAACCAACCAGGCCTGAGCCAACCACACCTGAACCAACCACACCTGAACCAGCGAGACCTGAACCAACCAGACCTGAACCAACCAGACCTGAACCAACCACACCTGAACCAACCCGACCTGAACCAACCAGACCTGAACCAACCAGACCTGAACCAACGAGACCTGAACCAGTGAGACCTGAACCAACCAGACCTGAACCAACCAGACTTGAACCAAACAGACCTGAGCCAACCAGACCTGAACCAACCAGACCGTAACCAACGAGACCTGAACCAACAAGACCTGAACCAGTGAGACCTGAACCAACGAGACCTGAACCAACCAGACTTGAACCAACCAGACCTGAGCCAACCAGACCTGAACCAACCAGACCTGAACCAGCGAGACCTGAACCAACCAGACCATAACCAACCAGACCTGAGCCAACCAGACCTGAACCAACCAGACCTTAACCAACCAGACCTGAACCAACGAGACCTGAACCAGTGAGACCTGAACCAACGAGACCTGAACCAACCAGACTTGAACCAACCAGACCTGAGCCAACCAGACCTGAACCAACCAGACCTGAACACATGAGACCTGAACCAACCAGACTTGAACCAACCAGACCTGAGCCAACCAGACCTGAACCAACCAGACCTGAACCAACCAGACCTGAACCAACCCGACCTGAACCAACCAGACCTGAACCAACGAGACCTGAACCAACGAGACCTGAACCAGTGAGACCTGAACCAACGAGACCTGAACCAACCAGACTTGAACCAAACAGACCTGAGCCAACCAGACCTGAACCAACCAGACCGTAACCAACGAGACCTGAACCAACAAGACCTGAACCAGTGAGACCTGAACCAACGAGACCTGAACCAACCAGACTTGAACCAACCAGACCTGAACCAACCAGACCTGAACCAACCAGACCTGAACACATGAGACCTGAAACAACCAGACCTGAACACATGAGACTTGAACCAACCAGACCTGAACCAACCAGACCTGAACACATGAGACCTGAAACAACCAGACCTGAACACATGAGACTTGAACCAACCAGACCTGAACCAACCAGACTTGAACCAACCAGACCTGAACCAACCAGACTTGAAGCAACCAGACCTGAACCAACCAGACCTGAACCAACCAGACCTGAACACATGAGACCTGAACACATGAGACCTGAAACAACCAGACCTGAACATATGAGACTTGAACCAAACAGACCTGAACCAACCAGACCTGAACCAGCCAGACCTGAACACATGAGACCTGAACCAACCAGACCTGAACCAAACAGACCATAACCAAACAGACCTGAACTCATGAGACCTGAACCAACCAGACCTGAACCAACCAGACCTGAACCAACCAGACCTGAACCAACCAGACCTGAACACATGAGACCTGAAATAACCAGACCTGAACACATGAGACTTGAACCAACCAGACCTGAACCAACCAGACCTGAATCAACCAGACCTGAACAAATGAGACTTGAACCAACCAGACCTGAACCAACCAGACCTGAACCAACCAGACCTGAACACATGAGACCTGAAACAACCAGACCTGAACACATGAGACTTGAACCAACCAGACCTGAACCAACCAGACCTGAACACATGAGACCTGAAACAACCAGACCTGAACACATGAGACTTGAACCAACCAGACCTGAACCAACCAGACTTGAACCAACCAGACCTGAACCAGCGAGACCTGAACCAACCAGACCTGAACACATGAGACCTGAACCAACCAGACCTGAACACATGAGACTTGAACCAACCAGACCTGAACCAACCAGACCTGAACCAACCAGACCTGAACACATGAGACCTGAACCAACCAGACCTGAACACATGAGACTTGAACCAACCAGACCTGAACCAACCAGACCTGAACCAACCAGACCTGAACACATGAGACCTGAAACAACCAGACCTGAACACATGAGACTTGAACCAACCAGACCTGAACACATGAGACCTGAACCAACCAGACCTGAACCAACCAGACCTGAACCAACCAGACCTGAACCAACCAGACCTGAACCAACCAGACCTGAACCAACCAGACCTGAACCAGCGAGACCTGAACCAGCGAGACCTGAACCAGCGAGCCTGAACCAACCAGACCATAACCAACCAGACCTGAACACATGAGACTTGAACCAACCAGACCTGAACACATGAGACTTGAACCAACCAGACCTGAACCAACCAGACCTGGACCAACCAGACTTGAACCAACCAGACCTGAGCCAACCAGACCTGAACCAACCAGACCTGAACCAGCGAGACCTGAACCAACCAGACCTGAACCAACCAGACCTGAACCAACCAGACCTGAACACATGAGACCTGAACCAACCAGACCTGAACACATGAGACCTGAACCAACCAGACCTGAACCAACCAGACCTGAACACATGAGACCTGAACCAACCAGACCTGAACACATGAGACTTGAACCAACCAGACCTGAACCAACCAGACCTGGACCAACCAGACTTGAACCAACCAGACCTGAACCAACCAGACCTGAACACATGAGACCTGAACCAACCAGACTTGAACCAACCAGGCCTGAGCCAACCAGACCTGAACCAACCACACCTGAACCAGCGAGACCTGAACCAACCAGACCTGAACCAACCAGACCTGAACCAACCACACCTGAACCAACCCGACCTGAACCAACCAGACCTGAACCAACCAGACCTGAACCAACGAGACCTGAACCAGTGAGACCTGAACCAACGAGACCTGAACCAACCAGACTTGAACCAAACAGACCTGAGCCAACCAGACCTGAACCAACCAGACCGTAACCAACGAGACCTGAACCAACAAGACCTGAACCAGTGAGACCTGAACCAACGAGACCTGAACCAACCAGACTTGAACCAACCAGACCTGAGCCAACCAGACCTGAACCAACCAGACCTGAACCAGCGAGACCTGAACCAACCAGACCATAACCAACCAGACCTGAGCCAACCAGACCTGAACCAACCAGACCTTAACCAACGAGACCTGAACCAACGAGACCTGAACCAGTGAGACCTCAACCAACGAGACCTGAACCAACCAGACTTGAACCAACCAGACCTGAGCCAACCAGACCTGAACCAACCAGACCTGAACACATGAGACCTGAACCAACCAGACTTGAACCAACCAGACCTGAGCCAACCAGACCTGAACCAACCAGACCTTAACCAACGAGACCTGAACCAACGAGACCTGAACCAACGAGACCTGAACCAACCAGACTTGAACCACTCAGACCTGAACCAACCAGACCTGAACCAACCAGACCTGAACACATGAGACCTGAAATAACCAGACCTGAACACATGAGACTTGAACCAACCAGACCTGAACCAACCAGACCTGAATCAACCAGACCTGAACAAATGAGACTTGAACCAACCAGACCTGAACCAACCAGACCTGAACCAACCAGACCTGAACACATGAGACCTGAAACAACCAGACCTGAACACATGAGACTTGAACCAACCAGACCTGAACCAACCAGACCTGAACACATGAGACCTGAAACAACCAGACCTGAACACATGAGACTTGAACCAACCAGACCTGAACCAACCAGACTTGAACCAACCAGACCTGAACCAACCAGACTTGAAGCAACCAGACCTGAACCAACCAGACCTGAACACATGAGACCTGAAACAACCAGACCTGAACACATGAGACTTGAACCAACCAGACCTGAACCAACCAGACCTGAACCAACCAGACCTGAACACATGAGACTTGAACCAACCAGACCTGAACATATGAGACTTGAACCAACCAGACCTGAACCAACCAGACCTGAACCAACCAGACCTGAACACATGAGACCTGAAACAACCAGACCTGAACACATGAGACTTGAACCAACCAGACCTGAACACATGAGACTTGAACCAACCAGACCTGAACCAACCAGACCTGAACCAACCAGACCTGAACCAACCAGACCTGAACCAACCAGACCTGAACCAACGAGATCTGAACCAGCGAGACCTGAACCAGCGAGACCTGAACCAGCGAGCCTGAACCAACCAGACCATAACCAACCAGACCTGAACACATGAGACTTGAACCAACCAGACCTGAACACATGAGACTTGAACCAACCAGACCTGAACCAACCAGACCTGGACCAACCAGACTTGAACCAACCAGACCTGAGCCAACCAGACCTGAACCAACCAGACCTGAACCAGCGAGACCTGAACCAACCAGACCTGAACCAACCAGACCTGAACCAACCAGACCTGAACCAACCAGACCTGAACACATGAGACCTGAACCAACCAGACCTGAACACATGAGACCTGAACCAACCAGACCTGAACCAACCAGACCTGAACACATGAGACCTGAACCAACCAGACCTGAACACATGAGACTTGAACCAACCAGACCTGAACCAACCAGACCTGGACCAACCAGACTTGAACCAACCAGACCTGAACCAACCAGACCTGAACACATGAGACCTGAACCAACCAGACTTGAACCAACCAGGCCTGAGCCAACCAGACCTGAACCAACCACACCTGAACCAGCGAGACCTGAACCAACCAGACCTGAACCAACCAGACCTGAACCAACCAGACCTGAACCAACCAGACCTGAACCAACCAGACCTGAACCAACCAGACCTGAACCAACGAGACCTGAACCAGTGAGACCTGAACCAACCAGACCTGAACCAACCAGACTTGAACCAAACAGACCTGAGCCAACCAGACCTGAACCAACCAGACCGTAACCAACGAGACCTGAACCAACAAGACCTGAACCAGTGAGACCTGAACCAACGAGACCTGAACCAACCAGACTTGAACCAACCAGACCTGAGCATACCAGACCTGAACCAACCAGACCTGAACACATGAGACCTGAACCAACCAGACTTGAACCAACCAGACCTGAGCCAACCAGACCTGAACCAACCAGACCTGAACCAACCAGACCTGAACCAACCCGACCTGAACCAACCAGACCTGAACCAACCAGACCTGAACCAACGAGACCTGAACCAGTGAGACCTGAACCAACGAGACCTGAACCAACCAGACTTGAACCAAACA